>CM023861.1:26752078-27269578 GCA_013389735.1 Phaseolus lunatus
ATAAATCCGCTGCTATAGCAATAGTAGAAGGTTTTACCGGTCAATTAAAAGGCTGGTGGGATAATCTATGTACAGAACAAGATAAAATAGCCATACTCAATAGTGTAAAAACTGAAACTAATCAAGAAGATGCGGTGTCTACTTTAATCTATTCGATAATCCAAAATTTTGTAGGAGACCCAAATATTTTTAAAGAAAGAGCAGCTAGTCAATTAGCAAATCTTTACTGTCCAACAATGTCTGATTATAGATGGTATAAAGATAAATTTTTATCCAAAATAACCTTAAGGGAAGACGGATTTGCAGGATTTTGGAAAGAAAGATTTTTGGCTGGACTGCCAAAACTCTTTTCTGAGAAAGTTAAGATAGACTTAGAAAGACATTATGGAAAACCAGTAGCATATGATTCATTAACATATGGACAAATACACAATATAATAATAGAGACAGGAATTCAGATTTGTACAGATTTTAAATTAGAAAATAAACTTAGAAAAGAAAGTATGATAAATAAGAGAGAAATTGGAACTTTCTGTTAGCAGTATGCGATGGAACCTATTAGAGCCCCTAGTACAAGAAAAAAAGAAGATAATTAACAAACAAAATAAAATGGTAAAGAAAAATTACAAAACCCAATACAACCAGTCTAGACCAAATATTAAAATCCAAGAGAATAAGTCAACCAGAAAATCCAACTATAAAAAAGTTAAAAAGAAAGTAGATACATGTTGAAAATGTGGAAGAATAGGTCATTATGCGAATAATTGTAAAGTAGTAAAAAAGATAAATCAGATTGAAGATGAAAAATTAAAACAAAGTCTATTTAATATACTAATTAATTCAGACACTGATGCATGTAATAACTCTATAGACGATGATAGCGAATTAGAATTAGAACATATAGAATATGAAAGTTCTAGTGAAAATTCGAGAGAAGAAAGTGAAGAAGAATTTTGTTTATTATTATTAATATTATTGCTACTATTATTATTATTATTATTATTTTTATTTTTATTATCATTATTATTAGTATTACTATTATTATTATAATAACTATTATTCTTATTACTATTAATCTTATTGTTATTATTATTATATTTACTATTATAATATTATTAATAATAATAAAACATAATAATAATCATAAAAAAAAAAAATAATTATAGTAATAACAATAATAATAATAGCAATCATAACAACAATAATAATAATACTAACAATAATAATAACAATATTAATAATAATAAAAATATAATAAAAAAATTATTGTTATTATAATAATTATAAAAATATTAATAACAATAATAGAAATAAAAATAATAATAATAGTAATAATATTAATAATAATTATTATTATTATAATAATAACAATAATAACAGTAATAATAATAATAATAAAAATACTAATAATAATAAATAACAATAATAATAACAACAATAAGAATAATAATAATAATAAAAATAATAAAAATAACATTAATAAATAATAATAATAATTTTATTATTATCATTAATAATAATAATAAAATTAATAATAATAATAATAACAATATTAATAATAATAATAAAAAAAAAATATTGTTATTGTTATTATTATTATTATTATTATTTATTACTATATTATTATTATTTTTATTATTAATAGATTTAATTACCTTATTATTATTATTCATATTATTATTACTATTACTATTATTCTTATTATTATTATTATTTATTACTATTCTTATTATTATTATTATTACGGTTACTATTATTATCATATTTACTGTTATAATAATAATAATTATAATAATGATAATAAAAAAATAATAATTATATAAAAAATAATAATAATAATATTAATAATAATAAGAAGAATAATAATTACAAAATTAATAATATTAATAATTAAAAAATAATAATAATAATATTATTATTGTGATTAATATTATTATTTTTATTTATTACTATTATTATTAGTATTTATTATTATTATTATTGTTGTTATTATTATTATTACTGTTATTATTATTATTATTATTATTAATATTATTATTATTATGTCTATTATTATTATTACTGTTATTATTATTTTTATTATGATTATTGTAAGGACCTATAAATTTATTTGGAATAAAAGTGATATATTTTAAATGATTTCTGAGTATGTTATTATTTAAAATAAAAAGGACATAAAAATAGAAAATCTCATAGTGGTCAGACCTCGGACGTCGCCCAAGGTCTGGGATCAGCTAGTAGAGGGCGATCGGTTGACCATTTTGCTAACCAAGTAGTCAGGTGCGATGAATTTATCGTGAGGTAATCACGTGGGCGTGCTTGAGGTGGGGAGGCACGTGAATCAAGAAGGGTAAGAGAAAGGAAGGTGTAGCTTAGAAGTCGATGAGATCGCCGTTTGTTGAAGAAGGCGGCGACCTCCGACTTCCCCCGTATGAAATCAGCAATCGCCTATGGTGTACATGATCGCCAAAAAGAGCACGTCGCCGAGTATTCGAGAAGACTTGGTAAGCACTTAGTATGTGGTCTAAATACAGAAGATGAGTGAATTAGAAGATAGGTGGCATATCTGCCACCATGAGTAGTGTGAGCCGTGATACCCCAGACTTAGAGGAATGGGAGGATGAACCTTCAGCAAGGTGTGATGATGTGACATCGGTGACCAGAGTGAGGCGATGTGTCCTCGTCACACACTAGGGCGATAAGAGATCGCCAATAGGATGAGAGGAACATCGGTCATCAACCAGGATGGGAGACACATCGGTCGTCTTCCAGGGTGAGGAATCAGTCATCGCCGGTATGAGAGGCATCAGTCATCGCCGGTATGAGAGGCATCAGTCATCGCCGGTATGAGAGGCATCAGTCATCGCCGGTATGAAAGGCATCAGTCATAGCCGGTATGAGGGGCATGGTCATCGCGCGAGCAGTCATCGGTGGATGGTTATCGCGCGATGTCGTGTTTCACACAGATAAGGTGGGACCCAGGCTCCCAGTAGGAGAGTTCTGCATGCGCGACACGTAGACGGAAAGGGGTGTTTTAGAATAGTTGGCATCAGAGAGTTGGTAAGGCAGGTAACCCAAAGTTTGGTACGCACAGAGACATCACGTGGCAGTTCTGTTAAAGGAAATGTGCACGCAAACTTTCCTGCAGAGTGGGCGGTGGCAGCGGCATTGCTGGGCAAGTTGGTTTAGATTCAAAACTCACTTCCTGAGAGGCAGAGAACGTTGCTGTGGTTCGAAAGTGATAGAGTGAGTTAGTCTTCATCTTTCTCCTTCCTCTCCTTCACTCTGCGATTCAGGCCTTCTCACGTCCCAGCTTGGCTACCAGCGACTGCCATAGAGCACCTGGGAAGGTTCTCTGCAAGTTTCCAATCAAGCCTTAAAACAGAGTTCGGGCATCCTTAAGTTCGGTGGGTTAGAGCTTGAAGTGAGATTTTACGCAAGTCCAGGTAAGGGAAGCTAGCTTTATTTTCAATAACAACCGTAGGCTAGAAGATTCTGAAGTTGGGGCGACGTGGTCGCCGATTTTCAAACTTTCTTGCACGATGCTCTGTTTTTATGTGTGGGGCGACGTGATCGCCGGTTTTAATGCAAATTTCGAAATCCCCTGTTTTAATGTCGTTTTGAAATTGTTTGAGATTGAAAGGTGAAATGCATATGATATTCGAAAATCTGAACTTTGGTATGATTGTTTCTGTGATTGGGATTGTTTAAGAAAAGATTCAAAATATTATATGATGAAATTGTGCTTTTACGTGTGGTATGATGTACTGGAGGAATGTGAAATTGTGATCAAGACATAGTATTTTCAGGAAAGAAAATACCTTGTTGAGATTGGTATTAGAGTGTATTGATCAGTGAGTATCCTGTGAATGAGACGATCCTGACTCTGCTGATATAATGGAATCACATAGATGAAGTTATTCAGTTGTTGAAAGTCGAAGGAGGTTCATATGTATGGGTAAGTTGTTTGAAAGATAACTAACTTGACCTGTTATATGAATTAACCCTGTCATACCGGGAGAGTGATGATATTGAGATTATGTATGCGCATGGCTGTGTGGATTTCACAGCGACCCTGTGTGGATTTCACAGTGGTGTGGTATGACAGGTGCAGGTCTCTGGATGCTAAGTTCAACGCACGAGTCTTCCGGAAGTAGTGTCAAGTGTCTATGTGTGATGAGTCAGTGGAAGTATGACGTGAGAAAAAGAAATATTGAAATTTGATAGACACTTGATGGATTATGTGAAATGAATGACACTTGAGGGAATTGTGAAATGTGTGAATATTGGATGGTTTACGTTAATATCAAGTTTCATGTTTTAAAGTTTAAAAAAAAAAATGTCTAGCTTACCCCTGTGTTTTGTTTTCTTAAAACTGTGATGATCGTGTAATTACACGGGAGCAGATGATGTTGCAGGCAGTAGAGCTCCTCAGTGAGCAGATGGAGAAAAAGAATAGTTTTAATTTGACTCAAATGTTGTATTTCCGTTTTGAAAACTTTTGATGTATAAATTAAACTCCCTGCGAGGAGAGATGTTTCTTTTGAGATACAATGTATGGAATGGATGAAATATATATATATATACTTATGTTAATTTTGATATTATTGTGTTATCATTATTTTATAATATAAATATGAATAAGATTTTAGGGGCGTTACAATTATTATTATTGTTATTTTATTAATATTATTATTAATTTTATTATTAATATTATTATTTTTATAATTATTGTTATTATTATTAATATTATTATTACTATTATTATTATTATTAATATTATTATTATTGTTATTATTATCTTTTTTATTGTTTTCATTATTGTTATTATTATTATTTTTATTATTATTTTTTTTTTATTATTATTTTTTTCTGATTATTATTTTTGTTTTATTATTATTTTTTATTGTTATTATTATTATTATTACTATTATTATTATATTTACTGTTATAATATTATTTTTTTATGATTATTATTTTTGTTATTATTATTATTACTATTATTATTATATTGACTATTATTATGATATTTATTTTTATTATTATATTTACTGTTATAATATTATTTTTTATATGATTATTATTCTTGTTATTATTATTATTATTACTATTATTATTATATTTACTTTTATCATTATATTTATTATTATAATATTATTTTTATTATGATTATTATGATTATTATTATTATTACTATTATTATTATATTTACTATTATAATTATATTTACTGTTATAATATTATTAATAATAATAACAATAATATTAATAATAATAACAGTAAGAATAATAGTAGTAACAATAATATTAATGTTAATAATAATAATAGTAATAATAATAATATAATTAAAATAATAATAATACTAATAATATTAACAGTAATAATAATAATAAAATATTAATAATAATAATATTAATAAATAACAATAATAATAATAAAAATATTAATAATAATTATAATTGTAACGTCCCTCAAATTTTATTCATATTTATATAATAAAATAAACATAAAATAATAATATCAAAATTAACATATGTATATATAATAAAATACATCCATCCCATACATTGTATCTCAAAAGAACATCCATTCTCTAGGGGATTTTAATACAGATTCATCAAATAGTTTTCAAAAAGAACGAAAATACAGCATTCAAACTCTTCCATCCCTTCCTCCAATAACTCACTGGGGAGCTCTATCACCTGCCACCTTGTCTGCTCCCGTGTAAATTATACACGATCATCACAGATTTAAGGAAAAACAACCACAAAACAAAACAAAGGGGTAAGTTAGCTGTAAAAAAAAAACTTTAAATATGAAACTTTATATCAACATAACCCATCATTTTTCACACATTTCACAATTTCCTCAAGTGTCATTCATTCCACATAATCATCAAGTGTCTATCAAAATTTCAATATTCATCATTATCATGTCAGACTTTCCACTGACTCATAACACATAGACACTTGACTCTACTTCCGGAAGACTCGTGCATTGACTCAGACTCAGAGATCTGCACCTGTCATACTACACCACTGTGAATCCACACAGGGTCGCTGTGAATCCACACAGCTATGCGCATAAATAATCTCAATATCATCACTCTCCTAGTATGACAGGGTTAATCCATATAACAGGTCAAGTCAGTTATCTTTCAAACGACTTACCCATACATATGAACCTCCTTCGACTCTCACCACCTGAATAACTTCATCTATATGATTCCATTATCTCAGGAGAGTCAGGATATCTCCTTATTACAAATCCTAAGTCAATGCACATTCTAAACAAATCTCCACATGGTATTTTCTTTCCTGAAAATACTATGCTTTGATCACTCTTTCACATCATTCCAGTATATCATCCAACACGTAAATGAACAAGGCAACCATAACATACTTTAAACCTTTTCTAACAATCCAAACATATCTCAATCAAATCATACCAAGGTTGATAATTTTGAAAATCATACACAGTTCATAGCATCCACTATATTTAAAGAAACCACATTTCAATCTCAACAAATACCGATTCACACAAAACAGGGGATTGTGAAATAGAATTTAAAACTGGTGACCACGTCACCCCAACTTCAAAATCTGCTAGCCTAAGGTTTTTATTAAAAATAACGCTAGCTTCCCTTACATGGACTTGAGCCGATCTCACTAAGAGCTCCAAACCCACCGAGAACTCAAGGATGCCTTAACCTGCACCATAGAGTTCCGATCACAAAACTAACTATAACACTCATATTCTGAGTTACCAGAGACTAACTCTGAAGCCAAAAGAGTCGCACGCAAAGCCTATACAGAGGCAACTCTCAAGTTTAGAAGCGACTTCAAAAACAGAGCACGACGAACTTACTCTGTTTTATGGCTAACTTGCAGAGATACTTGCCCGGAGCCCAGGGGCAGTCGCCGATCGTTAAACGGGTGCTTGATGGTGTCGAAAACGTCAACTGGTAGCGAAGATGCCCGAACATGGAGAGAAGGAGAGAAAGGAAACAGGGAACCAAAACTCAACTCACTCGATTTCTCTCTACCCAAACAGCGTTCGAACATTGCCTATCAGAAGTGGATTTTGAAATTAAACCACCTTGCCCAGGAATGTCGCTGCCACCACCCACTCTGATGGAAAACTCTTGCGTGCAAGTTTCCTCTGACAGGATGGCCACGTGGACACCTTTGTATGCCCAAAACTCTGGAGCCACCTGCCCTACTTACTCTCTGTTGCCAACTACTCTGGGGACCCTTACTGTCTACGTGTCGCGCCTGCAGAACGCCTTCGTTGGAAGCCTGGGTCCCAGCTTATCTGCGTATAACAGGACCCCTCGATGACCAGGAACCAATGACTGATCTCGCGATGACTATCCACCAATGTCTCATCCTGGCAGACGACCGATGTCTCCCCCTGGCAGACGACCGATGTCTCTCCCTGGCAGACGACCGATGGCTCTCCCTGGCAGACGACCGATGTCTCTCCCTGGCAGACGACCGATGTCTCTCCCTGGAAGACGACCGATGTCTCTCCCTGGCAGACGACCGATGTCTCTCCCTGGAAGACGACCGATGTCTCTCCCTGGAAGACGACCGATGTCTCTCCCTGGAAGATGACCGATGTCTCTCCCTGGTAGACGACCGATGTCTGATGACACCTCGTCACCCCTGCTGAAGGCTCATCGACTCACTACTCCACGTCTGTGTTATCACCCCCACATGGCTCGGTGACGTCGGTAGCTTCTCCTGCCCGAGGACAGGTCGGTACTAACTCCTCACGCGCCAATGCATGCAACACTGAGGACAATCTCTTATACCAAAGCATAGAGTTTCGCATTTATCCCGCATGCATGGCGTATCTAAGGTTCAAATCACACCTTGATACATGTGATTTCTGGAACCCATTATGGCCCACCGACCGACCTCTACCATACTGACCTCAGACCTCTTGGGCGACGTCCGAGGTCTGACTATGAATTTTCTATTATATGACCTTTTTCATTTTAAATAATAACATACTCAGAAATCATTTAAAATATATCACTTCTATTCCAAATAAATTTCTAGATCCTTACAATAATAGCAATAGAATTACTACAGCTTAGCTTTCAATTCGCCTCTGACCATCAAATGAAATGTGAATAACCCACCCATATTAATAATAATAATAATAACATTAGTAATAATAATAATAATAACAATAATAATAATAAGGTTTAATTACCTTTTTCGTCCCTACATTTGGGGTCAATAGTCAATTTGGTCCTTATATTTTTTAAAATGTATTCAAATTGGTCCTTTCCGTTAAATTTCACTTGACGGCGTTAGCGGTTGCTGGTGTGGTAGAGAGAGAATGCTTATGTAGTAGAAATAGTGCTTATGTAGCAGAGAGACAGTGTTTATATGGAAGAGAAAGAATGTTTGTGTGAAGAGAGAGATAGGATTAAGAGTTGTTATTATTATTATTATTATTATTATTGTTATTAATATTAATATTATTATTATTATTTATTATTATTATTACTATTGGGACTATTATTATTATTATTAATATTATTGTTACTATTATTATTATTAATATTATTATTACTATTATTATTATTATAACTATTATTATTATTAATATTATTGTTATTATTAATATTAATATTTTTATTATCATTATTATTATTACTACTATTATTAATATTATTATTACTATTATTATTATTATTATTATAACTATTATTATTATAACTATTATTATTATTACCATTATTCTTATTGTTATTATTGTAACCCCCTTTAAATAAAAACCAGCAACCCCCACACCGTCACCATCTTTCTTTTTCTTTCTCTCTCCCTTTTCTCTTCTCTCCTTCTCTCTTCAATTTCTCTTCCATACCTCATCTATTCCAAAATCTGATAACGCCATGTTGAAGCTGAAGACTCAGGCTACATTTCTACCCGATCAGATTTTCAAACAGAGTAAGTTCATTTTTACTCTAAAGTTTCCTTATTATCTGTTTTTCTCTATGATTTAGTCATCAATCTTAGTGGTGCCAGTTGAGAAAAGTGTTTCTCTCAACTTTATTAAGCTCATACTAAAATTTGGTAATATTTGGATACCTTGCATTAGGCCCGTAAATCTTGAAGCTTATCCGGACTGTGGGAAATAAAATTCTAGAAGTTGCTTGGAAAGCAAATAATTAAGGTAAGAGAAGCTAAATTTAATTTTTTAATAACACCCTAGGCTAGAAGATTCTGGATGTGGAAGGGACGTGGTCCCAATATTAAATTTCTCTTGTAGGGATGTTGTGGGTTTATATTGTGTTCTTTGTTTATATATTATTTAAACTTGTAAAAATATTATATTTTGATGGTTTAGTATTTAAGTGTTATTTTTTTTTATATTAAATAAGATTTTAAATATTGTGGATTGTGTTTTGAAATGATACTGTAAGATGAAAATGATATGAAATTGATGTCATACATTTGGAATAATGTATGAGTTGTTGTTTGATGGCATTAAGTATGAAAAACATATGTTTAACGAAGATCCTCTGGCTTCACTGATTATCTAAGTCATGTAGACTAAGATATCAGGTGGTGAGAAGCTGAGAGGGAGTTCATACACACCAGGTCCCGCTGTAGACACTCGGTATTGGATGTTTGAACTTACCCTGATCCTTTCTATTGGATTCGCTGGTAATCTTTGGATCAGGTGGTAGTCTCTGGTAGGGGAATACTTAATGAGTCTTCCGGAAGACGAGGTGGGATTTAAATGAAATTCAATGGCTGTGATTGAAAATAGATCCATGTATGGTCTATATGAATGATGAAATTGATATTGAAATTTTATATAACAACATTTAAAGAAATTTTTGTAAATTATTAGTTTGATTTGTTCTTTTTGCATGAATTAAATATGTTATGAAATTTCTTTTCACTAGCTTACCCTTGCTTTTCTTTTTGTGTTTAAACTGCGATGACTATACTACGTACACGAGCAGATGATCATATAGGTGTAGGAGGTCTAGGAAGACTTTAGAATGTTTTAAATCTTATATTGTAAATATTTGTATTTCTATGAACCATAATCTTCTAATAGCAATATTTTGAAAAATTCTAAGTTTGTATGGAAACCGGTAGAATTTCTATTATAATAATTATATGTGTATTTTCGGGGTGTTACAATTATTATTATATTTACTATTATAATATTATTAATAATAATAAAACAAAAATAATAATCATAACAAAAATAATAATAATAGTAATGACAATAATAACAATCATAAAAATAATAATAATAATACTAATACTAATAATAATAATATTAATAATAATAAAAATGATAATAAAAAAATTATTATTATTATAATAATTATAAAAATATTAATAATAAAAATAAAAATAATTTTAATTTTAATTTTAATTATTATTACAATAATAACAATAATACTAATATAATAAAAGTAATAATAATAAAAAATAATAATAATAAATAATAATAAGAATAAGAATAAAAATCATAGTAATAATAAAAAGAAGAATAATAAAAATACTATTAATAAATAATAATAATAATTTTATTATTATTATTAATAATAACAATAATAATAATAATAATAAGAATAAGAATAAAATATTAATAATAACAATAATAATAATAAGAATAACAATATTAATAATAATAGTAAAATTATTATTATTATTTATTAATATTATTTTTATTATTCTTCTTTTTATTATTATTATTATTTTTATTATTATTATTGTTATTACTTATTATTATTATTAATTTTATTATTAATATTATTATTTTATAATTATTGTTATTATTATTAATATTAATAATAATAAAAGAAGTGGAATAATAATAATTAAAAAATTAATAATATTAATATTAAAAAAATAATAGTAATATTATTATTGTGATTAATATTATTATTGTTATTTATTACTATTATTAATATTTATTATTATTATTATTATTGCTAGTGTCATTATTATTATTATATTATTATTATTATTATTATTATTAATATTATTATTATTGTTATTATTATTATTATTCCTATTATTATTATTATTATTACTGTTATTTTATTATTAATATTATTTTTATTATGATTATTATTAATATTGTTATTATTATTAATATTATTATTATTAATTTTATTATTAATATTCTTATTTTATAATTATTGTTATTATTATTAATATTATTTTTACTGTTATTATCATTATTATAATTATTATAGTAATAATATTATTATTATTACTATTTTTATTATTATTATTGTTATTATTTTATTATTTTTATTATTATTAATATTATTATTATTATTGTTTTATTATTATTTTTATTATTTTTATTATTGCTATTATTATTATTGTTATTATTGTTTTTTTTTTATGATTATTATTTTTGTTTTATTATTATTATTTTTATTATTATTATTATTACTATTATTATTATATTTATTGTTCTAATATTATTTTTGTTATGATTATTATTTTTGTTATTATTATTATCACTATTATTATTATATTTACTGTTATAATATTATTTTTGTTATTATTATTATTGCTATTATTATTGTATTTACTATTCTATTATATTTACTGTTATAAAATTATTAATAATAATAACAATAATAATAATAGTAACAATAATATTAATATTAATAATAATTATTATTATAGTTATAATTATAATAAAAATAATACTAATAATAATAACAGTAATAATAATAATAATAATTTTAATAATAATAATATTAATAAATAATAATAATATTAATAATAATAATAATAACAATAGTAATAATAACAATAATAACAATAAGAATAATAATAATAATAATAATAATAATAATAATAATAATAACTCTTAATCCTACTTCTCTCTTCACATAAATATTCTCTCTCTTCCACATAAACACTCTCTCTGTCACATAAGCATTCTTTTGCCACGTACGCATTCTCTTTCTGTCATATCAGCAACCGCTGACGCCGTCAGGTGAAATTTAACGGAAATGACCAATTTGATTATATTTTAAAAAATATAGGGACCAAATTGATTTTTTTAAAAACCACAATACTAAATTGACTATTGACCCCAAATATTGGGACAAAAAAGGTAATTAAACCTAAAATATATTAAGACTATGCAATTTTTAATTATTTATTTATAAATATATTTAATTATATTTATTTATTGAAGTTTTGAAAAATCTGGAGTATTTTATGGAGGTTCTACAATTTGAAATTTAACAAAGGTTAGGAAAAAACCCATTATTTTGCTAAGGTTTTAGAATAAACCTTTAGAATTTAACGAAGGCTATAAAAATCTCCATTATTTTGCTGAGGTTTTAAAATAAACCTTTGGAATTTAACGAAGGTAAAAAAACCTCTATTATTTTGTTGAGGTTTTAGAATAACTTTTGAAACTTAACGAAGGTTAAAAAAACCTCTGTTAATTAAATCAATTCCTAGGGTTATATTAACCTTCACTAAATAACCTCGGTTAAAACCTTTTCTTCTTATAGTGATACCTGATCACTATTTTATGGCAAGTGTACCGTGTCAGAAGTAATAAATTGTCTCTAAGGAAGGATATCGAAACCACAAGGAATAGTTAAATTCTCAAGTATAATATTCACTAAATATAAGACTATGTAAAAGTTTGTTGAAAAGTTATTTGTATTGTGAATTTGCAAGAAATTAAATAAAGCAAAGCAAAATATTTGTATGAGTCAATTGGAAAAATTGGGATTGAAATTCATCTTTCTCACTCATCTATATTTTTCAAAAGCATATGATATTAAATCTTGATTGATATTGATGCACATATAAAAATCATTCATATCGATTCCTCGCATACAAAATTATTAAGAGAGTCTCTTAAATATTAATTCCTTGCATATATATAAAAACTCATTATCATTACAAACAGGTGTTATAAAGCAATTAGCATTTCAAATATATTCCTAGCATTCAAAAATTGTATGCATCATCATTTAGGTCAGATGCTTAGAAGTACTTTCCAGTCACATCTAGGGATCAAAATCATGAATGATTCCAGCTTTGAGAATAAAATAATAATACCAATCATCAATCAAGAACTGAATATTATAGATAAATATCACCTCAATACATAAGAGTTTGAACATATTACTCACAAATCCAATGGAAAGAATTAGCTACTAATGTTGGTCATTATAAGCATAGAAAGCAAGAAAAGAAGATCTAGGATGTTTCTCCTTGACGACTGCCTCCTCTTGGAACTTTTTTATCTCTTTCTATTCTTCTAATGATGTATAGGGTTATGCCTCATGCCTTCTATTTAACCTATTTGGACTTGAGCTAAGTGACATCTCGCTTAAGTAGTTATTATTTGCTTAAGCGAGTTTGACGAGAAAAAACTCAACTTCACTAGAGTGAACTCGCTTAGGCAAGCCTTAGGCGAGTCTTGGGCGATTTCCTCTGGAGTGATCTTTCTTGGGGGAGTTTTGAACGAGTTTCCAATGTTCCAACTTTCCCTTTTCATCTTGTCCATTTAGCCCTTTCATCTCCATTTTCTCCTAAAATCCTGAAATTAACACAAATTTAAGAATAAATCATTCTCATTCATCTTAAAATCATAAAATATGTAAAAAAGTTTAAATTCCTGAATTAGTAGTTGAATTATAGTTATCTATCGATAAAAATCCATAAGTATTTATCTTTTAATATGAAATATAACTAAAATATGACATTTATCATACCTAACATTATTAATTTACCTATGTATATTACCTAAACGCCTCGTAACAAGTTTTTTAATTAACTCATACACTAGATATAACATATTGAGAGGTCAACCAAGTACAAATCTCCAAAAGCTGACATGATTGCACCTAAAATTTTTGTAATTTCCATTATTAATTTGTTATCTTGTGAAATAAATATCATTATTGAGTTTTCATTAATATTGAATTCTAGTGCAATAAACAAACGGGAGGATATGAGTGTGATTACTATGTAATGCAATGGATGACAACCATTGTAGGAGCCAAAATTGACAGAGTTTGGGACTAGGTAATCATGTTTAACTAATTGTTTATATAAAACTATGTGTAGTTTATGGACTAATTTGATCTAATTCAATAATGCAGTATTTTATAGATGTTCAACGAATGGATTATGTGAAGACGCTTGGACCACATATTTCATTAGATTATATAGTACTCTAGGATAGATGATGATCAAAATAGTTAAATCATGTGTTGTTAATTTTAGTTTTGGTTTATATGTTTTGGTGTACAGAAATTTTGACTTAAAACATTAATTTATAATTTCATTTGCTTCATTATATTTTTTAATAAGTATTTATAAGTTTTTTGCATTATTATTGAATTTGGCTGAGGTTTTAAACAATACAAGTTAACTTAGAGGAGAAAATGTAATAAACAAACTGAACCTAAAAAAAGCCACACAGGTGACGGTTCAAAATTATAGTTTGAGGTAGGCAACGATTTTTGACAAAATTGTAGTCTATGAGGCATTATAGGCAAGGTTATTAGACTCAAGAGTTTACTCAAACTCGTGAGAGGTCTATAAACCCAACTCATAGACTCGTAAAAGTCTACTTCATACAAAAAAAATTAATAAAAAACATCATAATACTAAATTATTAAGTTATATATTTTAGATTATATAAATAATTAATAAATCTTGGGTATGCTTTTATAAGTTACATGTTAACTGAACTCTCTTTTATAATAAACTTTTAGCTCTTTACATGTCTAGGTATGAGATTTCGAATTCCTTCATTTGGTATACGCATTTTGTTTTTAATTTTATCCTTTATAATATTAAAATATAATAAATTTAACAATTATTTATTTTAAATTTAAAATTTAAAATCTGTAGAAATTTAAATTAAAAAAAAAAAAACAATCTAATTTCTTACAATTTTACCCTTTAAATAACTACCTTTCGTTAATTCAAATAATTCTTCCCAATAAAAAAACCACCTACACAATGAAAACAATTACATACAACAAAATTTTTAAAAAAATATTTTAAAATTACCTCTAATAAAAAAATTATAATGTAATAATATATTTTTATTTCAATAGTTGTTATAATATGTAATTTTTTATCACAATAAAGTGTACAGTATTTAGATTATTCATCTTTTAATAAAAAATAATTTATTTATTTAATAAAATAAATAATTGAATAATTATTTTTATTTCCAAATAATTAAATAACTTCTCTTTTTAAAAATGATGGTTAAATCACTACAAGAAAAAATGATTTTAAAAAGAATTTATTTTTACATTATCCAGGGTTAAAACTTTTATTAAGTCATTTATCCAGGGTTGTAGTTTTTCCCGCTAAATCATCCTTGAGAAAGGTGTTCCCTGTGATTTTTTTAAACCTAAAAACCCCTTAAATACCATGGGTTTAAGAACCTTCGTAAAATACCATGGGTTTAAGAATCTCTGTAAAATACTATGGGTTTAAAAATCTCTGTAAAATATTATGGGTTTAAAAACCTCTGTAAAATATCATGGGTTTCAAAACCTCTATAAAATGACTTGTTGTCTGAATTAACCTTCAACCTCATTTTCTACAATCTCTAATGATCCTCCTGACTTCTCTCTTTCACCATAGACACACTGCTCTTCAGCACAATCTCAATGGCCGCCAACAACAGTCCTAACAAGGAATCACACTTAAGTCTATTATATCTATAAGGAGAATAAATACTAAATAAGGCACTATCATTGCTTCTTCCATCACCTTATTGCCCTAACTCGTATAACAAGCCACCGTTACCTAGATCGGCAACAACTAGTGTTTATAACTGCTTTATATATCCTAAATAATGGCATTATCTATTAGATGTGGACTTCAAAGCCATGTGTGTTCTTGGCTTCAAAGGCTTCAAAGATTGCAAGAACATATTGTGAGGAGAAATTAACTTTATCACTTCTCACTTTCACAGTAAATTAATTATTGGATGCATTTTAAAATAATTTGCCTTAATTTAAAATATTTCAAAATTATGAGAAATAAATATTAAAAATTATAACTAAAACTAAAATTGTACATAAAATATACGTACATCAAAAGCTAAAACAAAATAAGTCAGGTTTTTTGAAGAATGAGCTCATAAGAAAAAAAAAAAAACTAGGAATTACATAAACCAATTACCAACAAATATTGTTCACTAGTGCAAATAACGTTGTTTACAACGATATATTAAGTCGGTTAAATGAGAACCAATGCAACCAAAAACGCAGTGGCATTTTTATAAATATTTGGCACATATTACACCAGTTGGGCTATCTAACCGGTATAATATGTCGTGCTCAAAGCAAAAAGAAAAGGTTTTGAAAAACTTTATCTCTGGGATTACATATAACACCGATTGGATAGAGGAACCGGTGTTATATGTCATTCACAGATTAAAAAAAATTAAAAGTTTTTAAAAATGACATATAACATTGGTTCCTCTATACAAGTAGTGTAATATGTCATTCCTAGAGTTTAAAAAAAATTGAAAAATTTAACTTTGGGCACTATATATAACACCAATTGGATAGAGGAACCGGTGTTATATGTAATTTCTAGATTGAAATAAAGTTTTAAAGTTTTAAAAAGTACATATAACATCGGTCCTAACCAGTGTTATATGTCATTTCAGAGTAAGAAAAAAAGGTTTATGTTTTTATCCTATTTTCTTGCCTCACGCCCTCACTCTTCATTCATGCTATTCTAAGTTTTCTTACTCAATAGTTCATTTTGCTTTTGTCAACGTTGTTGCCAATTTGGCTACCACCAGTGTTGCCTCCACCGCTCTCCCGGTCGCTTCTCTCTTATTTTTTCTTCATCATGAAAGCATCCACACCGAACGAGATTCTTCCATTCATGTAAGGACCTAGAAAAAATTTAATTGGAATAAAAGTGTTATATTTAAATAATTTCTGAAGATGTTATTATTTAAAATGAAAAGAGCTTGTAATAGAAGTTTCATGGTGGTCAGACCTCGGACGTCGCCCAAGGTCTGAGGTCAGCTGGTAGAGGTCGGTCGGGGGACCATAAGGGGTTCCAAAAATCACACGTATTAAGGTGTGATTTGCACCTTAGATACGCTATGTATGCGAAACTCTATCCTGGGGCATAAGAGATTGTCCTTAGTGTTGCATGCATTGGCGCGCGAGGAGTTGGTACCGACCTGTCCTCGGGCAGGAGAAGCTACCGACGTCACCGAGTCATGTGGGAGTGATACCACAGAAGAGTAATGGGAGGACGAGCCCTCAGCTGGGTATGACGATGTGACATCGGTGACCAGATTGAGGCGATGTGTCCTCATCACACACAAGGGCGATGAGAGATCTCCAGGAGGAGAGACACATCGGTCATCGACCATGATGAGAGATCGCTGCAATTAGAGGCGCATCAGTCATCGCCGGAATGAGAGGCATCAGTCATCGCCGGAATGAGAGGCATCAGTCATCGCCAGAATGAGAGGCGCATCAGTCATCGCCGGAATGAGAGGCACATCAGTCATCGCCGGAATGAGAGGCACATCAGTCATCGCCGGAATGAGAGGCGCATCAGTCATCGCCGGGATGAGAGACACATCAGTCATCGGTGGATGGTGGATGGTCATCGCTGTATGGTCATCGGGGCTCCCTGCTGCACGTGTTAAGGTGGGACCCAGGCTCCCAACGAGAACGTTCTGCATGTGCGACTCGTAGACAGAAAGGGTGTTTCAGAATAGTTGACGCCAGAGAGTTGGTGAGGCAGGTAACCCAAAGTTGGTACGCGCAGAGACATCACGTGGCAGTTCTGTCAGAGGAAACGTGCACGCAAGCTTCCTGCAGAGTGGGTAATGGCAGCTGCATGGCGGGTCTGCGTGGCTTAGTCTCAAAACACACATCCTCTTAGTTGGTGCTCGAACGCTGTTGGGGTAGCGAGAGATAGAGTGAGTTTAGTCTTCATCCTTTTTCCTTCCTCTCCTTCACTCTGCGATTCAGACCTTCTCACGTCCCAGCTTGGCTATCGGCGACTGCCATAGAGCACCTTGGGAAGATTCTCTGCAAGTTTCCAATCAAGCCTTAAAATAGAGTTCGGGTATCCTTAAGTTCGGTGGGTTAGAGCTCGTAGTGAGATTTTACGCAAGTCCAGGTAAGGGAAGCTAGCATTCGTTCAATAAAAACCTTAGGCTAGAAGATTCTGAAATTTGGTTGACGTGATCGCCGGTTCTAATGTTTGTTTCGAAATCCCCTGTTTTAGTGACGAATTGAAACTGTCTGATATTGAAATGTGAACTGTATATGATTTTTGAAATTCTGAACTTGGTTTTGATTGTTGCTGTGATTTGGAACCGTCCATTTACGTGTTGTATGATGCATTGAATGTTGTGAATGTGGGATCAAGGCATAGTATTTTCAGGAAAGAAAATACCGTGTAAGATCGTTTGTAATGTGCATTGACTAGGGACTTGTCTAGAAGGAGATATCCTGACTCTCCTGAGATAATGGAATCACATAGATGAAGTTATTCAGGTGTTGAGAGTCGAAGGAGGTTCATATGAATGGGTAAGTTGTTTGAAAGATAACTAACTTGACCTGTTCTATGAATTAACCCTGTCATACTGGGAGAGTGATGATATTGAGATTTATTTATGCGCATGGCTGTGTGGATTCGCAGCGACCTTGTGTGGATTCGCAGCGACCCTGTGCAGATCTTTGAGTCTGAGTCAACGCACGAGTCTTCCTGAAGTAAAGTCAAGTGTCTATGTGTTGTGAGTCAGTGGGAATTCTGACGTGAGAAAAATGAATATTGAAAATTGTTGATAGACACTTGATGGTTGTGTGATATGAATGAGAAAGTGATGGATTTTATGTGGGTGTTTAAAAGCTGATTTATGTTGATTTTAAAGTTTCGTACTTCAAGTTTTTTTTTAAACAGCTAGCTTACCCTTGTGTATTGTTTTGTGTTTTGTTTTCTTAAACCTGTGATGATCGTGTGTAATTTACACGGGAGCAGATGATGTTGCAGGTAGTAGAGCTCCTCAGTGAGTAGTTGGACAAGGAGATCGCCTGTTCTTATGCTGTATTTTGTTTTATTGGAAACACTGGATGGTTATGTATTAAAATTCCCTAGAGAAGGGATATTATTTTGAAATACATATTATGGGGTGGATGTACCCTATAATATATATACATATGTTAATTTTGATAATCTTTTATTTCAATGTTATTTCATATTATATATGTATGAGTGGATGATAAGGGGCGTTACACTTAATGGTATCAGAGCAGTTCGTTCTTAGGATGACCTGAGGGTAGTGGGTTCATTGTGTTTCTTCTGCTTACAAAAATTTATTGGAGTTTTGAATTAAAGCTATAGTGAAAGGTTTTTAAATGTTTTTCTTATTGAAATTTTGTGTGTGCTTTAGTAAATATATGCTCTAACTAAAAATTTTAGTATTAAGAATGAAAGGATCTTGATAAAGTAGTGAGGGTGCACACTCATAACTGGATCGAGATGATTCTCAATCTTAATTCTAAAAGTTTGATGTTTAGCATATATTGAATTCTGGTGTGAATTATTTCATTTTATTGAGTGTTTTTGTAATTGATTGAAAGTGGCTGTTTGGATTGATGGTTTTATACCAGTAGTTGTTCTGGTGTTTTGCTTGATGTTATAAGTATCATGATCTTGCTGATAAACTCAAAATTCTAGATGATTTTGAGATGCTGACCTTTGTAAGACCTAGATGTGGTCTTCTAAATGAATTGATTCTTTATCAAGTTCATTTTATAGGAATATGATTAGAGAATAATAGTTTCCTAATCTTATACAGAGAAAAATGGCTCCTAGGCCGCCTACCCCTCCCCAACCTTCTACAGAAATGAGCCAGATCGCCAGGGCCATTGAGATGATGGCAAGTGCTATCCAGCAGCAAAATGCGGCGATGGCTCATAATCATCAAGTTGCAATGCAGCATTGGAAGACTGCTAGATCGGTTGCAACAGCTCCCCACGTCGGTCAGCCTCAGGAGCAGATGGGACTGACCGAGTTCCTCAGGCACAACCCACCTAAGTTCAGTGGGAATGCTACTCCTGACCAAGCAGATCAATGGGTCAGGGGGTTAGAGAAAATCTTCAAGGCGACCTCCTGCCCTGAAGATAAGAAGTTGGTGTTTGCTACATACCTGCTATCTGGAGAAGCCGAGTTCTGGTGGATGGGAACTCAACAAATGATGGAAGCTCGAGAGGAAGTATCAGACTGGGAGAGCTTCAGGGTGAGGTTTCTGGAGAAATACTTCCCAGATAGTGCAAGGTTTGCGAAGGAAGCTGAATTTCTAAGGTTGGAGCAGGGAGAGATGTCCATGAACGCTTATGCTGCTCAGTTTGAATACCTCGCCCGATTCTATACCCAAGCTACCTCTGAGGCTTGGAGGTGTAGGAAGTTCGAAGAAGGACTGAAACATGAGCTGAAGAGGACCATAGCCCCTATGTGCATCAGGGAGTTTCACGCCTTAGTGGAAAAGGCGAAGATGGTGGATACTCTGAAAAAGAGTGATTCCTGGGTGATCAGGTCACACCCAGGGGGTTCTTCCAGTGGGAAGGCCAAGGTGCAGCAGCAGCAGAATAAGCCTTATGCGAGACCTCCACAGCATAGGGCAGGAGCAGCACCGCCCCAGTTTCAGCAACAACAACCATGGAAACCCACATGTTTCCATTGTGGTGGACCACACACATCCAATGTGTGCTTCAAGAGGAATTCAGAGAGAAGGTGTTACACCTGCCAAAAGACGGGGCATGTTGCTAGAGAGTGTCCTAACAGGAATAGGGCGACTCAACCCAGTGGTTTTCAGCAGTTGAGGAATGAAGGCAGCAGACCTCAGGCAGCAGGGAGAGTGTTTGCTATGTCAGGAGCGGAGGCATCCCAGTCAGGTAACTTGGTGCAAGGTGTTTGTTTTATAGCTGGTAGAAGTGTAAAAGCCTTGTTTCATTCTGGAGCGACACACTCTTTTGTGTCAAGTCGGTGTGTAGCCGAGTTGGGCCTTCTAGTGAAGGAGCTGCCGTTTGAACTGTTGGTCTCTACACCTGCATCAGGGCAGGTTACAACCTCCACAGTTTGCTCAGAATGTCCAGTGATAGTAGAGGGACGCAGGTTCAAAGTAAATTTGATCTGTCTGCCTCTTCAGGATCTGGATGTTATCCTAGGAATGGATTGACTATCTGCCAATCACATTCTCATAGATTGTGGTAGGCAGAAAGTGGTGTTTCCAGATCTCCAAGAGTCAGATGTGATATCTGCTCAGCATGTGTGGTCGGAGTTGAAAGAAGGGTCGAGGTGCTTTGTGATCCTAGCTCAAATGGGAGTGAAGAATGAAGAAGAGATGGGCAGTATACATGTGGTGAAGGATTTCATGGATGTATTTCCAGAAGAAATACCTGGACTACCTCCTAAGAGAGAAGTGGAATTCTCTATTGATTTGGTACCTGGAGCTGGACCAATGTCAATGGCACCCTACAGAATGGCTCCAGCTGAGTTGATAGAATTAAAGAAGCAAGTGGAAGAGTTGTTGGAGAAACAATTCATCAGGCCTAGTGTATCTCCATGGGGGGCTCCAGTGCTTCTAGTTAAGAAAAAGGATGGAGGGTCTCGGTTGTGTGTAGATTTCCGCCAGTTGAATAAGTTGACCATTAAGAACAAGTATCCTCTGCCTAGAATTGATGATTTAATGGATCAACTGCATGGGGTCTCAGTGTTCTCAAAGATTGATCTGAGAACAGGATACCACCAAATTTTGGTAAAGGCTGAAGATGTTCAGAAGACGGCATTTAGGTCTCGTTATGGACACTATAAGTATGTGGTAATGCCATTTAGAGTGACAAACGCTCCAGCTCTATTCATGGACTACATGAATAGAATTTTTCGTCCTTTCTTGGATAAGTTTGTTGTAGTCTTTATAGACGACATACTTATTTATTCAAGGACCGAGGAAGAACATGAGGAACATCTGAAGACAGTGTTGGAGATTCTGAGGGAGAAGCAACTCTATGCTAAGTTCTCTAAGTGTGAGTTCTGGTTGAAGGAGGTCAACTTCTTAGGACATGTAATATCTGCTAGGGGGATCTCAGTGGATCCAGCCAAGGTAGAGGCAGTGCTCCAGTGGGAACGTCCTAAGACAGTCACAGAGATAAGGAGTTTTGTGGGTCTAGCTGGCTACTATCGGAGGTTCATTGAGGATTTTTCCAAGGTAGTGGCTCCTTTGACTCAATTAACTCGCAAAGACCAACCTTTTGCTTGGACCCACCGATGTGAGCAAAGTTTCATGGAACTAAAGGAAAGATTGACTAGTACTCCGGTGCTGGTGATCCCGGATGTAGGAAGACCTTTTGATGTCTACTGTGATGCTTCACATCAGGGCTTGGGATGTGTTTTGATGCAAGAGAAAAGAGTAGTTGCATATGCTTCAAGGCAACTCAAAGTTCATGAGAGGAACTATCCTACTCATGACTTGGAGTTGGCGGCTGTGGTGTTTGCCTTGAAGATTTGGAGGCATTATTTGTATGGAGCTCGGTTTCAGGTGTTTAGTGATCATAAAAGTCTGAAATATCTGTTTGATCAAAAGGAACTAAATATGAGACAAAGAAGATGGATGGAGTTTCTAAAGGACTATGATTTCCAACTCATGTATCATCCAGGGAAGGCCAATGTAGTGGCAGATGCCTTGAGTAGAAAATCAATACAAGTATCAACCATGATGATTGAAGAGCAGAAGTTGATCGAGCAGTTCAGAGACTTAAACTTGGGAGTAGAATTCCATGTTAACCATATTAGTTGTAGTAAGTTAACTATAACTAATGATTTCATTGGAATGATAAAGAATAAGCAATTAGAGGATCCTAGTCTGAAGCGTATTGTGGAATTGCTAGGCACCGATCAGACTAAAGACTTTGTAATGGGAGGTGATGGGATCTTGAGATTTAATGGCAGAGTTTGCATACCTGCGAATGGAGAGTTGAAGAAGATGATCCTAGAGGAAGGTCACAAGAGTCGTCTTAGCCTACATCCAGGCATGAACAAGATGTACCATGACTTGAAGGAGTCATTTTGGTGGTCGGGCATCAAGAAAGAGATCGCGCAGTATGTTGCTACCTGCTTGACATGTCAGAAGGCGAAGGTAGAGCATCAAAGACCTGGCGGTTTGTTGCAGCAACTGGATATTCCTGAGTGGAAATGGGATAGCATTGCTATGGATTTTGTTACTCATTTACCTAGATCAGTAAGGGGTCATGATGCAATCTGGGTCATAGTTGATCGGCTGACGAAGAGTGCCCACTTTCTTCCAGTGAATTTGAGAATATCCATGGCCAAGTTGGCTCAGTTGTACATCAGGGAAATTGTGAGGCTGCATGGAGTGCCTTCCAGCATTGTTTCGGATAGAGATCCCACGTTCACTTCTCAGTTTTGGCAGACTCTACAAGATTCTTTGGGAACTAAGTTGAGGATGAGCTCTGCATATCATCCTCAAACAGATGGACAGTCTGAGAGGACAATTCAGTCCTTGGAAGATCTGCTGAGAACGTGTGTTTTGGATCAGTTGGGAAGCTGGGATGAGATGTTGCCACTGGTGGAGTTTACTTATAATAACAGTTATCATGCCAGTACAGGGATGGCGCCGTATGAAGCCTTGTATGGAAGGAAATGCAGAACTCCTTTATGTTGGTACCGGGAGGGCGAAGCAGTCTTGGTCGGGCCAGAGTTGATTCAGCAGACGACCGAGAAGGTGAAACAGATAAAAGACAGAATGAAAGCTTCTCAAAGTCGGCAGAAATCTTATGCAGATCAGAGGAGAAAACCTTTGGAGTTTGTAGTTGGAGATCATGTATTTATGAAAGTGACACCGACCAAGGGTGTAGGACGAGCTATCAGATCAAAGAAGCTATCTCCTAAGTTCATGGGACCATATCAGATCTTAAGGAGGATCGGTCCAGTGGCTTACGAGATTGCTCTACCTCCTCAGTTAGCAAATCTGCATAATGTCTTTCATGTATCACAGCTGAGGAAGTACATGGCAAGCCCTAATCACGTGCTGGAAGTGGACGATGTGCAGATCAAGGATGACTTGTCTTTTGAAGCAAAACCAGTTAGGATTGACGATCGGCAGAGTAAACAGCTCAGAGGCAAGACCATCAACATGGTGAAAGTGGTGTGGGATGACAGATCGGGTGATTCAACTTGGGAATTAGAAGAAACCATGAGAGAAGCCTATCCCTACCTCTTTCCTTAGTAATTCAATTTTCGAGGACGAAAATTTTTCTTGTTGGGGAGAATGTAAGGACCTAGAAAAAATTTAATTGGAATAAAAGTATTATATTTAAATAATTTCTGAAGATGTTATTATTTAAAATGAAAAGAGCTTGTAATAGAAGTTTCATGGTGGTCAAACCTCGGACGTCGCCCAAGGTCTGAGGTCAGCTGGTAGAGGTCGGTCGAGGGACCATAAGGGGTTCCAAAAATCACACGTATTAAGGTGTGATTTGCACCTTAGATACGCTATGTATGCGAAACTCTATCCTGGGGCATAAGAGATTGTCCTTAGTGTTGCATGCATTGGCGCGCGAGGAGTTGGTACCGACCTGTCCTCGGGCAGGAGAAGCTACCGACGTCACCGAGTCATGTGGGAGTGATACCACAGAAGAGTAATGGGAGGACGAGCCCTCAACTGGGTGTGACGATGTGACATCGGTGACCAGAGTGAGGCGATGAGTCCTCATCACACACAAGGGCGATGAGAGATCGCCAGGAGGAGAGACACATCGGTCATCGACCATGATGAGAGATCGTCGGAATGAGAGGCGCATCAGTCATCGCCAGAATGAGAGGCACATCAGTCATCGCCGGAATGAGAGGCACATCAGTCATCGCCGGAATGAGAGGCGCATCAGTCATCGCCGGGATGAGAGACACATCAGTCATCAGTGGATGGTGGATGGTCATCGCTGTATGGTCATCGGGGCTTCCTGCTGCACGTGTTAAGGTGGGACCCAGGCTCCCAGCGAGAACGTTCTGCATGTGCGACACGTAGACAGAAAGGGTGTTTCAGAATAGTTGACGCCAGAGAGTTGGTGAGGCAGGTAACCCAAAGTTGGTACGCGCAGAGACATCACGTGGCAGTTCTGTCAGAGGAAACGTGCACGCAAGCTTCCCGCATAGTGGGTAATGGCAGCTGCATGGCGGGTCTGCGTGGCTTAGTCTCAAAACACACATCCTCTTAGTTGGTGCTCGAACGCTGTTGGGGTAGCGAGAGATAGAGTGAGTTTAGTCTTCATCCTTTTTCCTTCCTCTCCTTCACTCTGCGATTCAGACCTTCTCACGTCCCAGCTTGGCTATCAGCGACTGCCATAGAGCACCTTGGGAAGATTCTCTGCAAGTTTCCAATCAAGCCTTAAAACAGAGTTCGGGTATCCTTAAGTTCGGTGGGTTAGAGCTCGTAGTGAGATTTTACGCAAGTCCAGGTAAGGGAAGCTAGCATTCGTTCAATAAAAACCTTAGGCTAGAAGATTCTGAAATTTGGTTGACGTAATCGCCGGTTCTAATGTTTGTTTCGAAATCCCCTGTTTTAGTGACGAATTGAAATTGTCTGATATTGAAATGTGAACTGTATATGATTTTTGAAATTTTGAACTTGGTTTTGATTGTTGCTGTGATTTGGAACCGTCCATTTACATGTTGTATGATGCATTGAATGTTGTGAATGTGGGATCAAGGCATAGTATTTTCAGGAAAGAAAATACCGTGTAAGATCATGTGTAATGTGCATTGACTAGGGACTTGTCTAGAAGGAGATATCCTGACTCTCCTGAGATAATGGAATCACATAGATGAAGTTATTCAGGTGTTGAGAGTCGAAGGAGGTTCATATGAATGGGTAAGTTGTTTGAAAGATAACTAACTTGACCTGTTCTATGAATTAACCCTGTCATACTGGGAGAGTAATGATATTGAGATTTATTTATGCGCATGGCTGTGTGGATTCGCAGCGACCCTGTGTGGATTCACAGTGGTGTAGTATGACAGGTGCAGATCTATGAGTCTGAGTCAACGCACGAGTCTTCCGGAAGTAGAGTCAAGTGTCTATGTGTTGTGAGTCAGTGGGAATTCTGACGTGAGAAAAATGAATATTGAAAATTGTTGATAGACACTTGATGGTTGTGTGATATGAATGAGAAAGTGATGGATTTTATGTGGGTGTTTAAAAGCTGATTTATGTTGATTTTAAAGTTTCGTACTTCAAGTTTTTTTTTGAACAGCTAGCTTACCCCTGTGTATTGTTTTGTGTTTTGTTTTCTTAAACCTGTGATTGATCGTGTGTAATTTACACGGGAGCAAATGATGTTGCAGGTAGTAAAGCTCCTCAATGAGTAGTTGGACAAGGAGATCGCCTGTTCTTATGCTGTATTTTGTTTTATTGGAAACACTGGATGGTTATGTATTAAAATTCCCTAGAGAAGGGATATTATTTTGAAATACATTGTATGGGGTGGATGTACCCTATAATATATATACATATGTTAATTTTGATAATCTTTTATTTCAATGTTATTTCATATTATATATGTATGAGTGGATGATAAGGGGCGTTACAATTCACGCTTCTCTGTTATTTTGTTGCCACTCTTGTCGCCACTCTTGTTGTCGCTCTTACCGCCACTATCCCCACCTCTGTCGCCAACGCATTGCCTCCATTACCACAACAACTCCATTCATGTTCACGCTCCATATTAGTTTTTTATTTTTAAATATTTTAATTATTATTTGGTTTATAATTATTTATATAGATAATTAGTTTTATTATATTGTAGTTGGAATATAATATATTGTGTTTTAAATTGGGTAATTGTTATATGTTAAACGTCTTTGTATTGGGTCTAGGGGTGATTGACCCTCGGCAATGAACACTTTGGTATTTGATTTAGGGTTTAGTATGTGACTCTGAAGCATATATAACACCAATTGGGAGCCACAACCAGTGTTATATGTGCCTTCTGGAGCACATATTTTGGAATAATTTATTCAGATACTAATTTTTGTTTGGTGTCCTCATACACTGGTGCAAATATGAAGAACAAATGCGGCTATTTTCATTTTATAAATGCGGCTATACAGCCGCATTTGATCAACACGCACTTGTAAATCAGAGATTTACAAATGCGGCTACATAGCCGCATCTATAAATACTATTTACAGATGCTGCTTTTTGTTGGAGACGCATCTGTAAATGCTCCAGAGGTGGGGCCTTCCTTTTCAATTGTTATGATTTACAAATGGGGGCTTTTTATTGGAGCCGCATCTATAAATGCTCCAGAGGTGGTGCCTTCATGAATTGGAATGATTTACAGATGCGGCTAAGGTAAATAGCCGCATTTGTAAATAAGGTTTTTTTTTTTTAGAGCAGCTTGTTTAGTTGTTTATCCCACACAAATGAACCTGTGCAGTTTAATTATACCCAGGCAGCCAAACAGATAAACAGGTTCAGATAAGCTAAAAGTGAATTCATAGTTATTGATCAAAATGTATACAAAAATAGTAATAATATATCTCTCTCTATCTTCCTACACTATTGATCAAATCGTAGAGTTATAAAAATTTAGGAAATATGTGGACCAAGATTGTCTCACATATGTCATGGGTTCCTCATCTGTGAAGAACTGCATTTCAAAATGGTTGACACATAAATTAGTTTTAAGATACATACATATATATATATATATATATATGTTGAAGTTATAAAAATAATTTAAGAAATCTTACCTCTTGCCAATTACTTGTAAGACCTAGTCTTACAATGGTACTCATCCATTGCATAACGTAATAGCCACACTCATAGCTTCCTGGTTGTTTATTACACTATAATTCAATAAATTGTAAAAGTTAGTATAATTAAACAATGAAAAGAGAAAGAAAAATCTTACAAACCTTTAATCTTATCCAGTTCAAATTTTGAAAATTTGAATTCAATCTCCCTTTTAGGATGTTATATCCACGCCATGAACTGCTTGATACAAAAAACCTTGTTAGTGGATTAATTTTAGTTTCAACCATAGTTAAGTTTATAGTGTACTTACTTATCAATGATATTCTTAAAACTTGTGGATATCTTCTTGTGTAAGGAACAGAACCACAAAGTCGTCCTATCATTCACTGATAAGAGAAGTAATTTCCAATGATCCCTATATCATCCATGAAAAGGGTTGAGTAAATTTATAAAACATGAATATAATAAACTTTTAACATATGTATTTAAACTTACTTGTTAATATAAGGGCACAAATAAACCTTTTTCCCTCTTTTTCCAGGGTGTTAGTGATGTATGATTGGGTCTCATTTGTCTTTGCTCCAGTGGGATTAGTATATGCGGGATCTAAGAATCCATACACATTTTCCTTCCCCTCAATGACAAAGACACCATTCAAAAACCTACAAGTAATTAGTTAAATCATAATGAATGCTAATTTAACATAAATGAAAATGAAATGTAGGTAACGATACTTACATCATAAAAAATTGAATGATATTTATATTCAGCTCCTGATCCCCAGCTACAAATTCTAACAGATCTGACATGTATATGTACAATGGTAGCTCAGGGTTTGTTTCAAAAAACGTATCATCCCATGGAACTTCCAGAGGGTCTCGTCCAATTTCTCTAGCAACTATAGCTAAAGAAGCTATAGGATCGTCAAGCGGAACCTCCTGCTTCTTTTTAGGACTTGGTTTCTGACGAGGTTTCTACAAAAAGAAAAAAGATTTGTTATAAATTACATGTAATATATAAATATAAATTAGCATATGAAATGAAATTATTACCAGTGGTTGTGGCATATATCGAATGAGGTGTCTGGGCCAGGCTACAAATGACTAAAATGCTTCGGCCACAGTTGTTACCTCTTCTGAAGGTAGTGGAACACAAGTATCAAGTACTCGTACTCTTTCAACTGTGACCTTTGCTGCATCAGGGGAGAGAGGAACGTTATGTAAGGTGGTGGCCTCTTCATAGACTTTTCCAATGGCTACCACCTGAGGAATGATGCCACCCTCTACCAGTAGCTCACATTGCCTTGTTTGGCCAATGATATCATCCCCTGATGCTGTAGTAGCTACACAACTCCCCTTTGTACTCTTGGGAGCGGGACTAAGAAGCGTCTGAATCGGCTGGTCAACACAAAGTTGTTGCGATATCTCTTGTCGCAACTCTAGCCTCATCTTTTTCGTCTCCCTTCTCATCTCATCCATTAATTCTTTACGTAGCCTATTCTCCATTTCTTGTTTGCTCTCTTTGGGTGAGGAGGATAAGTGTCGTGGTGCAGCTCCAAAATAAAGTTTAATCCCAACTCCTTGTCCAACTGCACGAACACGACCACAGTGCTCAGGTCGTCCAATTGCTTCAACAAGGATATCGTGACGACCTTCAGCAACAAAATTACCTTGGGATTCCAAGGCATCCTACAAGAGACAAAAATCATATGAGGTTTTAATATAAGTAATGCAACATAATAGATGAAAAAAGGCTTAAATAACTTACAATTTTTTCAATGATAACCCCTGATTGCTCAGAACTTGGTGCACCGACTTCTTAATTCGGGCCCTCTTCCATTCGATATGGCGCGTAGGTGGTGATGGAGGAGAAGGGACCCCTATTTCCACATCCTGAGATGCACTCCCCTGTCTAGATTGCTCCTTTTCAACCATCAGTGCTTGCTCAAGCTTTTGATACCCCGCACGAGACATTACGTGCAGGGTAAGATTCTTTAAAGCTATGTCTTGAGCTTTCTTCCATCGATGCTGTCATAATTGAAATAAACAAAGTGAATTAAATAATATTAACTCATTGATGTTATATAAGTAAAAATAGTTAAGTAACTTCACTTACAATCCATTCTTCAGTTAGACGGCTTTCTTTAAAAGCAAGTCATGTTTCTTCATCAATACAATTGCATCTTTTACAAGGACTTTCATCCTTAAGCTCACCAAAAATATATCTCGTCGTCAGTCTTGACTTAAAGGCATGAAACTTAAGTCCGATATTGGATATAATCCTTGATCAAAGCGATTCCACATTAGGAATTTCAAAATTTTCCTGTAAAATAACATCACCAAATTAAAATTAGTCAATGAATATTAAAAAGCTTTATATGATAACAATAATTATGTAAAGATTACTAGAACATCCTTCCACAGCATGTTTCGGTCAACCTCTGACACCTCGTCCCATGAATTAATCAAAATGGAGAGTCTCTCACGAGAAAGAACTCCAAGATAGCTATTAAAGTCATCTGCATTAGGACCAGAAGCCATTCCAATGTTGACATCAATGTCAACAGCTGTCTTCTCACCAGCGGCACATTTCTTCGCTAGACGCTTCATCCTAGTAGGTCCTCTGTTGCCTCGTTTGGATTGGGGTTTCTTTGGACTCTGATTATCACCCATATCTAATTTAAAAAAATTATTTAACAAACGTTAGTTCATCTGCATCGAAAGAAAATCATATAAACCAAAAACATAATATAGTAAATGCATATTATCAAAAATATTTCTAAATTTATTGCCATAATGGGTTAAAAGTTCAAATCTAAATTCCTTCACTATGGTCTTTACGGGTTGCATGTACATGATCAAGTACATCATCATCTTTATTAATTATCATTGGTGTGAATGAATGGGGTTCACCATTTTCAATATCATCTATGGCCTCCCCTTGTTTTTTCCCGTGTAAAACAACATACCAATGTTCTGATGTAGGATCTTTCACGTAGAAAACTTGAGATGCTTGTTGAACTATTATAAATGGCTCATCTCGATACCCTATCTTTCGAAAGTCCACTAGTGTGAATCCTGATTCATCAATTTTAACCCCACTTTTATTGTCAACCCATTTACACTTGAAAACTGGAACTGAAAACTTAGTATAGTCAAGCTCTCATATCTCTTCTATAAATCCATAATATGCCATTGATCCAAGTACAGGATTTGTATCTTTCAAAGTGGAAAACTGCATTGACTCAGCTTCAAGAGTAACACCAGAATTTTGAACTGTACTCTTTTCATCCATAGACTTCGTGTAAAATATACAATTATTCACTTCGTACGCTTTATAAGAAATGACATCAAACTTCATTCCAGCAACCAACCAGGTCAAGGTCTCCGATGCCGTTGAATCCTTTAACACCTCTTTAAACCAAGGCATGAATGTTCTATTATGTTCCATGAAGACCCATTTGTCTGCTTGTCTTGGATTATTTGCCTTCACAATGGCTTTATGAGCTTCTATGTAAGGTATAACTTCATCTGTGTTATTCAATATATACAAATGTGCTTGCAAGACTTCTGACCGAGATTTGTTTACAATATTCACACCGCGTAAACATTTACTTGTAGAACGCCTATGGTGCCATGAATTAGCTGGAAGACCTATTGGATTTGCTTTTGACATGTACTCTAAACAAAACTCAATACTTTCTTCAACTATGTACCTTTCAATCATTGAAGAGAAGAATGAGCACAAACGGGTTATGATATGTCTAACATTTTTTGGTAAGATCCCACGAATAGCTACAGGCAGAAGTTGTTGCATCAAGATGTGGCAATCATGAGACTTCAACCCAATTAACTTCAAATCTTGCATTGACACTAGGCTCTTCACATTTAAGGAATGTCCTTGTGGCACTTTTACACCCTTTAGACATTGACAGAAACTTACTTTTTCATCTTTTGACATGGTATAATAGGCTGGGGGCAAATATGTATGCTTACCCATTTGTATCGGTGTCAACTCGCCTTGTATGTTCATCTCAATCAAATCAAAACGAGCATTTAGACCATCCTTCGTCTTCCCATTAATGTTAAGAAGTGTACCAATTAAGCTATCACACACGTTCTTCTCAACATGCATTACATCTATACAGTGTCTGACTTCTAACCTCGACCAGTACGGAAGATCAAAGAAGATTGATTTTTTCTTCCAAATTTTAGTCACAGATGACTTTTTTTTTTACTTACCGAAGTTGTGGTCTATGTTATTTACCATTTCGTAAACCTCAGCAGCAGTTAGTGGAGTTGGTGGACCACTAGTCTCTTGGTGTACATTAAAGCCTTTTTTCAACCTCCGGTAAGGATGATGACTTCTAAGAAACCTCCGATGTCGAAGATATATTGTCTTCCTTCCATGTTTCAATTGTTGAGAAGCAGTGTCTTCTTCGCATATTGGACATGCTTTATGACCCTTAACACTATAACTTGATAAGTTACCATATGCCGGAAAGTCATTGATGGTGCAAAATAACATGGCATGAAGCTTGAAAGTTTCATTAGCAAATCCGTCAAATACTTCAACACCCTCATCCAACATTAACTTCAAATCTTCGATTAGGGGACTTAGATAAGCATCTATGTCATTCCCTGGCTGTTTCGGACCGGATATCATCATAGACAACATCATGTATTTTCGCTTCATGCACAATCCAGGAGGTAAGTTGTAAATAACTAGTAAAACAGGCCATGAACTGTGATTTGTACTCATATTACCAAACGGATTCATTCCATCTGTAGCTAGACCAAGTCGGATATTTCTTGATTCTTTACCAAACTCTGGAAACTCATCATCGAATTTCTTCCATTGAACAGAATCAGCTGGATGTCGGTACATGCCATCACATTTCCTCTCATCTGCATGCCATCTAAGATTCTTAGCATCATCTGGGTTTGCAAACAAATGCTTCATCCTTGGAATGATGGGAAGATACCACATAACCTTCATTGGGGGTCCATGCTTTTCCATCTCTTCAATAGTATCATCATCTGTTTGTTTCAATTTATAACGTGATAACCCACACCTCGGACAACTTTTCAACAATTCAAAATCTTTCCGGTATAATATACAATCATTAGGACATGCATGTATCTTTTTATACTCCATACCCATTGGACAAAGAATCTTTTTGGCCTCGTAATTACGATTAGGTAGAGTATTTCCCTCTGGAAGCATATCCTTCAACAGCTGCAGCAATTCCGCGAAACTTTTATCAGTCCATCCATTTATTGCCTTCAAATTCATCAATCTTAACATCGCCGACAACCGTGTGAAGTTAGTTGATCCAAGATACAATAGAGTCTCTGCATCGCTTGACATACTTCCATATCCATGCGCTTTTGCAAAAGACTCAAATCCCACATCACGAATCATGTCCTCCAATCGATCATCATCTACATCATCGTGTTCTGCTTCATCCATGGTGGATCTCACATATTCTTCAGTTACGAAAACACGTGGTAAATTTAATAATTCACCATGCCATGTCCAAGTTGTATAAGATCGAAGAAACCCATCACATAGCAGGTGTTCCCTCATGATATTCACATACAATATCCTTCCCTTCAAACAGTTAACGCACGGACACCTGATCTTTGCTCCATCATGACTAATTGCGTTACACTGCACAAATTGTATAAATTCTTCTACTCCTCTTTCGTACTCATCACTTATACGAACACAATTAATCCAACTTCGATCCATTATATACTCTGGAATATAGTTACCTAGGATTTTCTAATTAGTGTTCTATCTCATGCATTTGTCGAGGGTCGAACACCCCTAGACTCAATACCAGCACATATTATTGTCGAAGGTCCAAATACAAACACGATATTCTATTCTAATGTAACAACTACATAACATAAATTCTATTGTAAACTAACAACTAACTACTAAATAATATAAATTTTAGAAAATACAAATTATATAAATTAATACAAATTTATATTAAATAATATACAAATTATAATACATAAAAAAAAGTATTCAAAAAACAGCAAAAAAAATTCAAAAAATCTAAAACAAAACTAACATAACAACTAACTACTAAATAATATAAATTTTAGAAAATAAAAATTATATAATACAAATTTATATTAAATAATATACAAATTATAATACATAAAAAAAATATTCAAAATAAACCAACAAAAATTCAAAAAATCTAAAAAAGAATCAACCTTGTGTGCGAAACCAACGTTGATGGTGATCAAAGTGGTAGCGGACCAGCGGCGACAGCGGAAGCGTGGCGGGACAGCGGTGGAGCAGCGATGGAGATGAGTACAACAATGCAACAGTACCTTCCACCACCAATGCAAGGAGAAAAGGCAAATATAAGAACAGTGAAATGAATTGAAGATGCAGAGAATGAAATGGGTTCAAGAAACTCACAATGGAAGCAAGGAATGAAGATGCACAGAGAAGATGAACTCACAGTACGCGAGCGCAGGAACAGTGAAAATGAGCAAAGCAGAGAAGAAAGTGTGAAAGTTTAGGGTAAAAACAATTTACAAATGCGGCTATTTGTTAAAATCGCATCTGTAAATGTAAACAATATACAAATTATAATACATAAAAAAAAGTATTCAAAAAACACCAAAAAAAAATTCAAAAAATCTAAAACAAAACTAACATAACAACTAACTACTAAATAATATAAATTTTAGAAAATAAAAATTACATAATACAAATTTATATTAAATAATATACAAATTATAATACATAAAAAAATATTCAAAATAAACCAACAAAAATTCAAAAAATCTAAAAAAGAATCAACCTTGTGTGCGAAACCAACGTTGATGGTGATCAAAGTGATAGAGGACCAGCGGCGACAGCGGAAGCGTGGCGGGACAGCGGCGGAGCAGCGATGGAGATGAGTACAGCAATGCAACAGTACCTTCCACCACCAATGCAAGGAGAAAAGGCAAATATAAGAACAGCGAAATGAACTGAAGATGCAGAGAATGAAATGGGTTCAAGAAACTCACAATGGAAGCAAGGAATGAAGATGCACAGAGAAGATGAACTCACAACACGCGAGCGCAGGAATAGTGAAAACGAGCAAAGCGGAGAAGAAAGTGTGAAAGTGCAGTGGCGCACTTGAAATTTTAGGGTAAAAACAATTTACAAATGCGGCTATTTGTTAAAATCGCATCTGTAAATGAAAGCTTTTCATTTACAAATGCAGCTTTACACATAGCCGCATTTGTGAATGAAAAGCTTTCATTTACAGATGCGGTTTTAACAAATAGCCGCATTTATAAAACAAACTAATTTCAAAAATGCCACCGCATTTTTAACAAATGCGTTTTAGCGCGAAGCCGCATTTTGAAAGGAGTATTCCTTTCATCATTTTGCACTAGTGATAAAGAATTTATTGTTACAAGATTAGTGTTTTTGTTTTTAAATATATAATAAAATTTATAATGATATTTATAAATTTACATCATATATTAATTCAATAAAATTATAATTATTATAAACTCATAATATGATATCTATCGAGATATCACAACAAACTTTAAAAAATATTTAAAAATTATGGACAAACAAACGCGACAAAACTTCTATTTTTGCTAGTTATATTTAAGGATAAAGGAATTGCTGTTATATACTCTATTCTTTTCTAATTCTGAAGGCATGGGCCAATTTTGTTTAATATATTCACTCTTAAAAATAATACCATAAAACAAGTTTCAATATATCAATATTCAAATTATTATATTAAAAGAATGATTTAAAGTGTTTTTACTCCTTCATCTTTGTCCAAGCATCATTTTTCCTTGTGAAACTCAAACTATGCAATTCCATTTGCATCAAACTTATAACTCATCTCATACACACCACATGCAAACTCCTCTAACACGCACCTATAATCCATTGCCAAGAAAAGTGACTTCAATTTAGGTGAGGTTGTGAATGTTAATTTATAGTCCTAACAGATTACACATGTGCCCTTAAAACGTGATCCATTGACATTGCATGTTAAGACCCTTCAGTTTTGTGTAGTCAATTTTATAGCTACATATCTCATTAAGTCATTTTTGTTCATAAGAATAAACATCTTGAAGCCGCTTACAACATGTCTATTGCACCTTGTGGACTTGTTCCTTCCACCCAACATGCAGTATCTGACATCTTCATTACAAAAACTTCTTTCCTTGCAACTGAATGCAGGAAATCGATGAAAATATGAAGCAACAATTCCAAATGCAAAAAGAAGTGAAGAACATGTTTCTATCTTCAACCAATAGTATCTTACAAAAACTAAATTTCATTGATTCATTGCAACGTCTCGGTATATCTTATCATTTTCAACACGAGGTTGAGTAAGCATTAGAGCAAATATGCAACTTATTTACAAATGATGAGGCCATAATAGAAGAAGGTTGCCTTCTCTGTCTGGCGTTACTATTTCGTTTGCTTTAGGCAGAGGATATCATATTTTGTCAGGTATATGTAGAACTTTGCCACGATATGTTACCAAGAAATCTTCGATTCATGAACCATATTATATACATAGATTCTTGATTAAAAGGCCATGGTGAATTCTAGCAGATATCTAAATATAATACGTTTCTAGGTAGCACAAACAGCAAAATTTGCCACATGTCACACTCATGTTCTTTTGAAAAAAAATTCAAAAATCGAATTTACCTAAAACAGAAATTTGGACATGTGTCATGCAATCAACCTTTCAGAGAAAAGGTGAACACGTGTCGTGCGCTCATGCATTCATGCTGGCCCAAACTTGAAGCGAACCGCAAAGGCCTAATCTATTCATCTTCTTCTTCCTGCAAAAGTTAGTGTGAAGAATGTTTACACGTGGCGCACTGTGAGGCTTCCTAAGTCTTTGTGAGAAGAAAATGGGCTCATGTTTCACCTGGCCCAAAATGAGGGAACCGGTCCAATGTGCAGAGGTGGTGCAAAAATTAGGGTTTCTGAAACTCTCTTTTCTCTGAAACCCTAATGGCAACCCATTCTCTGATTCCATTTCGTTTTCCCCATTCTCTCTCATTCCTTTTTCCCCATTCTCTCTCTCTCTGAAACTGTCTTTTATCTAAAACCCTAATGGCAACCTTTCTGCCCTCTCTTCTCTCCCTTTCCTTTACTCATTTTCACCATTTTGGCAACTGTGTCACTCATACGGAACTTCAGAAGGGTTTAGTGCATCATAGTTGGCCCAATGCGCATAAGGCACTTCTGATGGATTTAATGGAAGACAGCTAGCCCAAAAGCTATGTCTTCATAATGGAGGATTACAGTTTCGTTCTTCTCTCAACAAAGCTTAAATTGGGGTCTTTTTTCCGCAATTGTGTTTGCAGAACAATCACAACTTACATAAACAAGGTAATGTTTTTTCAAACTCAAATTTGATTTTGAATGAATTGTGGCGCCTTTTTGGGACTACATATACCTCCTCTTTTGAATTGATTTTGCACTACATTTTGAACTGCATTGAATATCTTCTCTGTCTCTTTTTTTTTTTTTTTTTGCTTCTAATTCGATTCTTAAATGCATTTCATATTGATGTTCATCATGTTTAAATTCACTACAAAAAAACGTGTATGTGGTGGCAGTTATTTTCGTATAACCTAGCGTTTATAACCGCCACATTTTACATCTGTGGCGGTACTGCGTACCGCCAGAATTCTTGCCGCCACAAAGTTTAATGTGGCGGTTAATTGAGAACCGTTGTAGCAGACGCCATATAATGCAGTGTATAAAGTGGCGGTTTTAAACGTGTAATTTACGTCAGTTATAAATGTCGTAATTTTGAAATTGGGTAAACTAATTTCACTGTAAATAGTGACAGTTTTAAACGTCACTTAATACGATATAATATAAATTTAATTTAATTTTTAATAATTATAATAATTTATTTAATTCCGTTTTATAATTTGATTTCATAATATTATTAAATTTTATATTATAATTAATTTTATATTGTTTTTTTGGAACAAAACCAAAAAAAATAGAAAAATATTATTATTATAATTAAATTTAAGTACATAGTTAAATTTCATAATATAATTAAATTATAAGATAAATTAATTTCATAATAAAATTATACCCCATAATATAATTAAAATTGATAAATATAATAATTAAAAGATGACTTTATTCATTCATTAAGATAACAAAGTTGATAATTTCAAACTAATCCAGAAAACAAGTAAACTAAATTGTCAAAATATAAATTGTTTCATATTTGAATATATTACAACTAATGTCATAGTCCTAATTTTAATTTGTCTTGTTGCCTCCACTTGATCCAATAATATTCTGGTTCAGTATAATATTCTGGTTCAGTGATGAAATACAACTTCCATCATCTGGTGCCTGAAATAAATTAAAATATGTTTAAAGTTAATTTTCAATTTTTAAAAAATAAATGAAAAGAATATTATATATCCAATAAGTGTGCATGAATTACCTGACTCATTTTTTGACCCCTTTTTGCTAAGTGCCTTATGATAAATGCAGCACAAGCCACCATACAAGCCATTTGCTGCTTGTCATAAATCCCCTCTAAATGTGGATCCACAAGCCCTTCAAAACTTCCATCCTCCAGAGCCAAATACCTAAAATTTTTCCAAAAATTTATTGATTAGAAATTAATTCACTTTCATTGCTTTAAACATGAAATAAACATATATAAACAACATGAGCATATAGGTTGGTTTAGAGTTTAGTTTTTTACCCAAATGTTCCCATTACACGAGTAGAAACGTGACTGTTAGCATCTTGATTAAACTTTGCCAACCCAAAATCTGCCACCTGAATGAATAGATCAGCGTTTTGCAAGCTGCAAATTTAAGTAATCATGAAAAAAACATTGTTTAAGGCATGGACAGCATACACCAAAAATAACCTATGAAACAGTTTGTACTCCAAAATTCACTTAAAACAATAATGTGGCATGGATAGTAAAAAAACATGTAGCCATAAACCAAAAAAATTTAGATTCACCTCAAACAAATATGAACAAAAATAATTGGGCGCTGCTTCACCCTTATTCATCTCCATATACAACACATCAATGGGAAAACTAATTGCATGATACTTATAAAGGTTAATCTTTTGACAGAGAGATTCAAAGAGGCCATACTTGGGTTATGGAAGAAATCTTGCAAGAGGTAACACTTTCCTTGGGTCAATGTAAAACTTGTCACCAGCTGAGTAAGAGGTAGCAACAATCCTTTCCAAAATACTACAAGTTCACAAAGAAACCACCATAAAATCACTATTCCGTTCCAAAATAAAAAAAAAAAGTAGTTAAAAAGAAAAGGAAAGAAACCCAACAGAAAAGAAAGAAATTGAAACGTTTCTTAAGTTCCATAATGGAAGAAAAACAACCTACGACTTCGGAGGGTGGCCCTTCGTCGCGAAAACCGCGTGTCCTCCACCGCCACGACCAAATCCACCTCTATCGTGACCGCCATCGTCGCGTCCACCCTTGGAACCGCCACCGTCGTGACCACCCTTGAAACCTCCACCACACCCACCGCCTTTGGGGATTCATTGTTTAGTGATCAGAGAATGCAGCCACAGAGGGTTGCCAAGAGAATGTTTGGAGGTTTTAGGGTTTTGGGGGCAACACTAACAAAAATAGGTTTTTGAATAAGCAGCGGGGAGAATGAGGCAAAGCGACGGGGACGGCGAATGAGGCAGAGAGAAGGTGGAGAGCGGCGGGAAATAGTAGAGAGAAAATGGTGAGTGGGACGGTGAGTTGTAGAGAGAAGATGATGGATGTGGTAGAGAGAAGAAGAAGAGCGGCAGGGAGAAGACGGTTTGTGGCAGAGGCAAGAAGAAAGGGTTTCAAAGAGAAGAGAGAATTTCAAAGGTTTTAGAGAATAAATTTTGGGAATTATTTAGGAATTATATGGAGGGAACAAAACGCAGAATATTTTTTATTTCGAAGCATAATTATGGCGGTTCTAAATGCCACATTTCAAAGGAGGATTATGGCACCTATGAAGCTGTCGTATTATACAGATAATTGTGGTGGTTTTTAATAACCGCCATATTATAACCGCCACCACATACACCTTTTTTTGTAGTGATTTTTGCATGCGTGCTGTTTAAATTTTTTATTCCTCTTCTCATTTGATTCTTCAATGCATTTCATATTCATTTTCATCCAGTTTAAATTTTTGCATGCAAGCACCATTTGAAGAGACGATTTCTTCAAAAGCATTTGATTACAGATATGCATTTTATTATAGATACTACTTCTATCCCATCTATTGATACAGAGGTTTCTGTTGGCATAAATGAATGTATTCATATAATTCTCTGTTGTTTGAGATTATTTAAACGGAAACAACTTTGTTCTATTGGATTCTGCATACTGCATTTCATATGGATTTTCATCCTGTTTAAAAGTTTATGATTTTTCTTATGCAAAGCATCTGTGATGTTTTGTTCTTTTCATCATATTTCTCAACTACAAGAACTAAAAAATTATAGTTTGAAGATTACAATTCATATACATTATTTTGGTCATGTGACATTCATATGCTTTTTCCTCTTTTTATTTTGCCACTGATATATTATTTTATCCAATCTTCTGTGTTCTGTTCTAATGTGGATAGGCTATCAGTTGTTTTATTACTGAATAGGCTTTGTTGGCTGTGAATCACTACCTGTATTAAAGTGTAGTGTACATAGGATTTTGGAAGAGATCATAGTGGTGCAATCATTTTTTGTTCTGCTTGGTTACTACTTAAGAAAATTTATTTACTTACATGTATTATTTATGCGTATACATTATTTATATTATTTTTAGTATGTCTAATTTTTTTTATTTATTCAAATATACTGATTTTTATTTCTTATATATTAATATTTACTTTATACTTTATTTATTAATAAATTAATAATACTTCATAAATAATTAATATCTTACATTCCTTTCCGCATGGCACGGGTTGAAAACCTAGTATTTAACAAATTCAAGAACAACCAAGGAGACTTTGATCAAAACATTGGCAAAGATGTACAAGGATTGTGGAGTTTGTTGGAAGCTGCACAACTAAGGGTTCATGGGGAAGATATATTAGATGAAGCACTTGATTCCACACACACTCATCTGAACTCCTTGATTAATCAATTGAGTTCATCCTTTGCTGCACAAATAAGTCATTGCTTAAGGAAACCTCTTCACAAGGGAGTTCCTAAGTTGGAGGCAAGGCGTTACATTCTATGAAGAAAATCCTTCACATTGCAAATTTCTTCTTACATTTTCAAAACTAGATTTCAATATGCTTCAGGGATTGCACAAAATATAAATGGGGAGTATCACCAAGTAAGTATTGCAAATCTATAACCTGTTGGGTATGAAGTCAGGACTAATTGGGTTGGGCTGAGTAGACACCATATTTTAGTGAGTGAGCTTAATCATTTGTCCCCTTTATAATATCTATTTAAAGAGATAATTGTCCTTGTAATTGGTGTGCAACAGGAATGAAATAAAATCTAATAGTTGTTCGTGTGGATGTAGGTTGCAATTGGCGACCGAACCACATTAAATCTGGTGTCGTTTATTTTCTTGCATTGTTTCATGATTATGTGTGTTGATTCCGCGTGCGTTTTTTCCCATCAAGTGGCATCAGAGCTTGGTTCGTTTATCAGCAGAAATTAATCAACTAGACGTGAAAATTGCGGCAGCAGCGTCTCAAAGCTAGGGTTTCGTAGAGGTTGCAGTAACATCCCAAAGCTAGGGTTTTGCAGGGGCTGCAACGGCATCCCAAAGCTAGGGTTTCGCAGAGGAGGCAGTTGCGTTTCAAAGCTAAGGTTTCGCAGGGGCGGCAGCGGCATCCCAAAGCTACGGTTTTGCAGTGGCGTCCCAAAGCTAGGGTTTCGCAGGGGCGACAGCGACGTCCCAAAGCTAGGGTTTTGTGGGGGTGACGGCGGATGGCATTTTCACAGTGAATAGGTGCAAGTGCTTGCGATGAGCGAGACGGTACGGAGGTGCAATGAAGCATTGCAAAATCTAGTTATTGGGGACTTTGGAAAGGTAAGACTAGCAGACAACAAAACTCTTGATGTTACGGGCATGGGTGACATAGTGTTGAAGACGTCAGTCGGTTTCTGGACTTTGAAGGATGTTAGAGTTGTTCCAAGCTTGACGAAAAGTTTGATTTATGTTAGGCAGTTGGATGAACAGGGCATGAAGTGAAGTTTGGAAATCAGCAGTGGAAGGTCGTCAAGGAAAATCTTGTCATGGCCCGCGGAAGAAAGAGAGGTTCATTGTATATGGTCGAATTACCGTCTGAGGGAGTGATCGTCCCAGTATAGAAGATAAACAAAGTCCGGTTCACAGAATCTCGTGGGCAAAAGAGGGTTGTCTTTACAAGAGAGAAACCCAGAGCTACAAGTCAGATTCAGGATGAACGAGCATGGAAAGGTTCAGGTAGACCAGTCAGAGGTACTTATGGCAGTGGGAGCACGGGTCGTGTTTCAGCTAAGGTCCCTAAAAGACAGTGGATTAGGAGAACCAGTATTCCAGCTGTTGAAACATCTTCAGAAAATTTCTTGTTGAGTATGGAAAGTGTTTGTTCTCAAGTTGTTCCAAGATCTGGCAATTCTTGCAAGTGGGAGCCGGTAGGAACAGAGAATGGGTCAGTGGCAGTTTCAGTCATGACTGACGTGTTGAAATTCAGGAGAGTTTCAACGAAGTTTTCAAAATGATCAAGAAGGTTGGTGGCAACTAGTGGTGGAACATTGAATTCCAGTGATAGATTACAGAAGTACATGTACATAGTTGAAGCGCAGGTGAACATTGTTCCGTGACTTCAAGTGGGAGATTGTTGGGTATGAAGTCAGGACCAATTGGGTTGGGCTGAGTAGACACCATATTTTAGTGAGTGAGCTTAATCATTTGTCCCCTTTATAATATCTATTTAAAGAGATAATTGTACTTGTAATTAGTGTGCAACAGGAATGAAATAAAATCTAATAGTTGTTCGTGTGGATGTAGGTTACAGTTGACGACCAAATCACGTTAAATCTTGTGTCATTTATTTTCTTGCGTTGTTTCATGATTATGTGTGTTCCTTCCGCGTGCGTTTTTTCCCATCATAACCATGTACTTTCAGAATAAAAAGATTTATCAAAACATATGAAGTCAAGGAGTGTTTCGCAGATGCTTTTCCCTAAGAAAGGTTTTCTGGCCAGAAATATAAGATTGTTCCACCATAATCAAACATTCAATACTTACAATATGCATTCATAACATAGTGTTATGCTTTCACAACAAAACTTTTAAATCATAAAAGTGGTAATAGTTAAGTTGCTATCAAACAATCAACTATGAATACGATACTAGTTGTGCTTTTTCTCTATCGCAGATGGTGGAAAACATCATAATTTGCGACAAAGGTCCCTTATGCGAGAGAAAGGGTGGTGGAGGGTTATTTATGGCCAATGGCCATGTCTTCTGAAGCTGAATAATATAGTATTGCAAGAAAGATGGTGAGCAAAATGATTGGGTGTATGTGTCTTTTAAATGATACTTATGATGCCTACGGCACAATAGAAGAACTTGAACTCTTCACATAGGCAATTCAAAGGTTGATCTCAGTCCAAATTATATATGATCGACCAATTTTATATCATCAGAATGGGAAAATTAATGATTTGAAAAGCCTTCACACTCATGAATTTGTTTCTCAATTTTTCATTCATAATTCTCCATTTGTTTGTATGAATTTCACAGGGGATATTAGTTCCATTCAATCTCTCCCAGATAGCATGAATGTATTGTTTAATGCAATTGTAGAAATGTGCGATGAAGTAAAGTTGAGTACGTTTTTGAGTGAAAAATCGAGCATAGTGGTGCAATGTGTTAAAAAGCTGAAGATTTTTCATTCCTCTACTTTTAAAATAATAGCAAAAATTTATTAGTTTCTAATATAATATTTAATTTAGTTGATAAAATAACTAATTCTTTTTTATTTTTAAAGTTAAATTTTGTTTAGTAATTTTTTGTTGAAATTGTTTTTCCTCATTTACCTGATGAAGTAACTGATTAATATTTAGGTTATTTTTTACTTGCAGTTTTGTAACTTGGCACAAGCCTACTTGACTGAAGCAAAATGGAGCAAGTGGTTCATGTTCCAACATATGAAGAGTATAAGAATAATGGAGTTATATCTTCTACATACCCACTTCAGATAACATCATTTCTTCTCCTGGCAAAATCTTTAGCCCAAGACACGTTTGATTGGATTTTGAGTAACCCACCAATCATTAGAGCTGTTTCACTTATGGGCAGACTTCAAAATGACATATCCTCAAGTACAATTTATTTTTTTCATTTTAACTCAAATATAAACAAAATTAAGAAAGTTGGTTAATATTATTTAATTTTAAAAATCATATCTAAAAAATTATTTTCTTCTAAAGTGTCCTTCATTAGAATTTGATATCAGAAAAAAAAAACATCTCAATTATGATGAAAGTGGTTAAAATTTATTTATATTTAATTAATCATACTTTTTTATAATTGAGAATAAGCATTGATATTAATTTTGAAGCAATACTTCATGAAATCTCTATTATTATCCACTAGTTTTGACTTACTTCCATGGACATGGAAAATTGTGTGGCATATATCTAACATTGGTGCTTGATGTTTTGGATTTGGTTGGATTATTTGTAGTTTGAACAGCAAAGAATGCAGGTGGTTTCAGCAGTGGAATGTTGCATGAAGCAATGGGATTTCACAGGAAGATGGCTTCAAATTGATTAAAAAAGAGATTGGAGATTTGTGGAAGGTTATAAATGAAGAGTGTCTTAAGTCAGAGGCATAACTGAACTTGCCTATGAACTTGGAGGATAAATACAGAGATGGGCAACTATTGAAAAAGGTTATGTTGTAACATTGCTTGTGGATCCCATAAGCATGGAGGAGCACAACTAATAGAACTGATATCCATCATAAATAACTATTTACACATTTATTGTTCATCTCTTTCAAGTATCTGCTTTCATGTTATATTATATATATTTTTACATACTCATAATTTAATATAAACCAAACTCATTACAGATTATTATTAGTTTTACCCAAAACATCAATTAATAAGGTAAAAATTCAATATTATATATACTAAACAAAAAAATTATTCAATAAAAATTAATTTTTAATTTTAAAGATTAAAATAATTAATTATTATATTGACTAAATTAAAGACTATATTTTATAAATTAAAAAAATATTAATATTTAAAATATTTATATTACTAATAAAAATTTATAAATTAATATTTAACCATTATTTATCAAGATTTTAACTATTAACTATTTAATATTATAAATTAATTTCTATTAGTCTTTTAATAACTAATTTAAAATTTAAAGTATTAATAACTAAAATTTTAGTAATTAATTTAAATATTAATTTAAAAAATATTTTATAAATATTTTATTAATAATATAAATCAATTTAAATATTAATAATTTTTTAATTTTTATTTAATTTAATTAATATAAAAACTAATTATTTTTTATCTTTAAGTTTAAATTTAATTGTTATTTAATAATTTCTTTTAATAATATTTGATTAAAAGGATATCTCAATTACACTCTATCACGGGCTAACTCAAACACGAAACTAATCTAACAGGAATTAATTTGCACAATCTACTCCCTGAATCTAACAATATAAAATTTAAATATTTACTATTTTATATTATTAAATTATTGCATCATTTATTTTATTAAGAATTTAAATAATTTTAAAATATTTGAATTTTTAATTATATATAATAAAAAATTATTTTATAAAAATTCAGCTGTTCTTTAATTATATATAATACTAAAATATTTTATAAAATATTTTATAGAAAACTAATTTTTTTAATTATATATATAAAGTTATAAATACTAAACTAAACTTGTTTAATTTCCTATTATTTTTAATTTTAAATATTAAAAAACGTATATTAAAACTATCATATAATAAAAAATTAAAAACGTATATTTCATATATCATTTTAACTAGAAATCGTATATATATACCAATTCTAGATTTTTAAGTTTTATACGTTATTATATGTTAAAAAATTAAAAACTTATATTGAATATATGAAATCGTATATTACATATATGAATTTGTTTTTTTAAAGCGTACGTGTGGTTGACAACTAGTATTTCAGATTGGCGATTTACCTATTTTTAGAAAAAAAATTGTCCATTTTGAGAAATTCATAAAAAAAATTATACTAGCTTGGGAAAAAACCCTCCAATTTATCAATCCTAATTTGATACATCCTAAATCATAAAATCCTCTTGCTTCTACTTTGATCTGACTTCTTTGTTTTAACTTTCGGCCTGCTGAATCATTAACCAATATAATTTCAGCCTTTACTTTCTGCACCCTATAAGTTCATTTATTGTCACTGTTCTCTTGTCACCGTTACAATTCTCATCCTTATCCATGCATCATAAATGAACTTAAAAAATAAAATGTTAATAGAATTATGTGATTTATAAGGGTTTTTTTTTCAAAAAAGAAATTTTTGAATTTGTGTAGTTCAAAAAATATTTCTAAATTATAAAATAGTCTAAAAATAAATTTTGAATTATGTGATATAAAATTTCTTTTCATGCAAAAGAATGGCTTTTCTATTGTACAACCCAAAAGTAAGAAAAAAACTATTCAATTGCATAGTCGAAAAGTAAAAAAAGTTTTAGATTATATAATGAGGGTTTTTTTATGCAAAAACTAACTTCTGACTTACATCCGAAAATCAATTTTCATAAACAAAGTGGGGATTTTCATACTTATAAGGGTGTATAAAAAAAACCTTATGGAGGTGCAAAAAGAAATCCTCAATTGAAGGCTTGCTACGGATTGAAGATTTTGGGTCCATCTAATTCTAATGTCACTCTAAGGACAGTTACATTCTGCAACCCATAGTTTGAAGATACACCTCTACTGAGTGGTGAAATTACAAAATTATTCTAGAAATTTATAAAATACATTTTTAATTGTATATTTGAAAATACGGAAATACGTTATTGAATGCAAAATCCAAAATATATTAATTTATTGTAGATAATGATTTTGTGTGTTGTGATGAGTTAGCCATTGCGAACCCTAGGTGGGAAGTGATACAATAGCTAAAGGTCTCCAACTTTGTCGCAAATTCAGTGGCAGACTATTTCTGACTGTCCAAGAAGCTGTTGGCTGCAAGAGCCGGTGCTAAGTTGGATGATGATGGCAGCTAACTAATTCAAAAACACTAAATAAGAGAAAATATTAAAAAATTCTAAAAACACTTTTTGAAGAAACACTCTTGAATACACTCTCCTTTTACAGTATATAGCTCATAACGCATAATCTACAGTCTGACAAAATTATCATCCTTATCTTTTCCATGAATTTGATATGGGAAACCACATCACCGTCATTAGTTATGCTTGCAATTTTATCATCCAAGATAAGAAGGCACTGCAGTGTATCCCCCAAGAATATATTAAGCTATACTCACCTCAAAATTTTCAGATTCCCAAAATTCATACTTGAAGTTTAGAATATGTAAAGAACAACAACATTTGATATACTTGAAATTTTATAAAAGAATCAATATACTAGGTCACTATTACATGAGATGAAATGAAACTCTTTATGGACAAATTTTAAGGCAAAGTCCTATAGAACAATGATGAAATTCATAGCACTGACAGTGAAGATAAACCATAAGCTTTAACCCTCCAAGTACCATGTGACTCCCATCATCAGGATACTTCTACTACCATTACTAAGTATTTCCTATCTCTGTTTCAGCAATGCCAGGCTGAAGCTGATATCAAATTTCGGTCCTTCCACCCCAACAACATGGCTCCATCCTTCTCCAATAGAGTATAATGTTCTGAATAGCACTTCAGAAGGATTCCTATGACAGAATTCACATAAGAGCTCAAAGGACACTGACTGAAGCCAGCCATTGTTAACCTGGATTTCCACTTGCCCAATAATTCATGTCTCTCAACCCTTTCCTTGCCTTCACAAGCAATAATATTCACTATATCCCTGGCCAGACAATGTTGCTCCACATTGATCCGCTCCTTGCTATCTCTTGGGAGGAGGCTGGCATCAATAGACTCGAAGATAGCCAAGTAGTAATCCAAGGTTTCAATAAACCTGTTGAAGAAAGGGGTTGTGTTGGTGTTTGATTCCTGCTCCACCAGTGTGGTCACCTTGGGAGAAAGTGACTTTACCAATCTCAATAGTCCATCCCTTGGGTTACTCACATGAACACTCTCATCAGCTGTGTGATGGAGCTGCAAGGGGAAGTTCACAGCCAAGGCCTCTCCAGGCCTGATATCTAGCATTTCCCTTGTCACTTCTGGAGCAAAAACAGGCACTCCATGAAACTCAACATGGATGCCAAATTTCTCAGACATCAAGGCCAACCTTTTCCCAACAATCTCTAATCCGTTGCCACGTGCATATTTAGAAACAGGATCATCAATCCCCGTGATCCGAACATGGGGAGCACCACCAGGTCTTGCTGCAAGGGCTTGAAGAAGAGTCATCCATTGAGATCCCTGAGCAATTTGGAAGTCTATGATGTGTATGCGATCCTCGTTTCTGCAGGCTTCCGCAATGGCTCCATTGGCAGCCATGTAACCAAATTTTAAGTAGGGGCAAATCTCAAACAGCAGTTGCATGTAAGAGAGTAATTCTTCACCTTCAGGCTCTCTACACCTAAGGGCATGATAGATGCTCTTCCCTGATGCTTGCTTCCTTGCAACAAGCCCTTCTACCATGTAAGCGCCAAGCCGCTGGATTGGCTCCCCATTGATGGACACGGCATCTCTAGCCTTTCCTACCAATTCATCAAAATCTTTCACGTTGTTTTCATGTAGGGCTTTGGCACATGCAATCAGCAATTGCTTCAAATTGTTTGGTGGGAAAGCTTGCAGTGATGGTTCCTCCGTCAACTTTTGCCGTTTCTCTACATGCACAACTTCACTTGACAACCTACTGCTGGGAACATACGATGGCTGAGCATATTGTGATCCATGGTTCTCATGCCTCCAAGATCTGTTTCTCTGGCCAGATGCCATTGGTCTGCTGCTTTCAGACAATGGATTTGGTGTGGTAACTTCATCATCAGGGGCCATCAGAGCAGTTTCTAGCTCCAGCAAAGCGTGTTGGATTTTCTGATTACAATTCACATTCTGTGGAAGAGAGTTCCTAGCAGAATATAGTGGGAAATTCTCTATAAAGTCCACAGATGAGATTGATCCATACATATAAGGGTTGGTTTCCACTGAAGTGATACAAGAAGTGCTGACACCAGAGATGTTTTCTCTGGGGCTGTATTGCTCCAGGCTATCACTCAATGCAGAAAGGGTGTCAGAATCAAAATAAGTAGAAAAGGGTGAATTAGGTGAGTTTCCAGTGTCATATTTCAAGGATCCAAGCAGCCTGTTGGGTAGGGATGGAACAGTGGGAAAAGATGACATGTAAGGTAATCCTGCACTAGCAACACCAAAACTGAAAAGCTGTTGTGAGTCCATCCTACGATGATAGCATCAGCTGATTTATGTGACGAGGAGATTTAGTAATTTGAGTAGCAAAACGTAAAAACACCACCCTCTGCAAACTTCTTAATACTTTGCTTCAGACTTGAAGCCCAACGGTTTCAATAAAAGAATATAAGCCTGCAAAGACACCATAGACAGGCACAAATGAGTATTTTAATAATAGATTAAACAAAATTCATTGTACCACTCATCTAGCGCAACTGCAATTTGTAGAGAAGATAAAGACATGCTCACACAAGAAATAAAGAAACCGACCAAACACTAGAAAATTCATGCTGATGAAGTTTGAAAAATTAAATTCACAACTCTTTTGCCCCCACTAGAGGCAATCGATGTTATGCCTGGAATGCCTAAGTAGAGTGTGGTTGGGTTTTCAGTCATGCATATAGGAAATAGAAAAATGATCATACACGAATATACAACACTCAAAAACAAAAGCAAGAGGTTTAAGCTTGTTGGTATTTAACATGTTAAACTACTAAGCATCTGACTGGGAACCGTGCTATGTCACAAGTTTATTAAAAAATCAAAAGCAAGCAATTTCAACAGCCCTCCCACGTGACTTCTAAAAGGTTCCTTCTTATTAGATATAAAAACAGCAAGTGAAAGTTTTCCATCAATACCCAAATCATTAAAATCGAAAGAAACCTCTATGAATTGTTCTATTGCTATTTGCTCCCACTTCCGTTGGCAGGTAGGTGGATTTTATATGGATACAGCATATAAAATAAAAGGACTTCTACCTATGACACCAAAAAACTGTTCCAAACCCAGGAATCATTCCGCTAATTCAAACCCCTCCAATCACTCACATCACATCAAATTAAATAAAAAATAGTTTAGTATCAATGAAATTGTAGTAAAAAAACCCATTTTGTAATCTTTTCATTAAAAAAAAGCAATCCAATTAAAGAAGAAGCAAGACGCTGAAATCAGGACCAGAAACAATCAAATGCTGAAACATTGAAAACTAACACAAAAACGAATTATTTGTTTATATTAAGTGATGAAAAACAAAAACATACCCATATCAAGGGATGGGTATGCTCATTTTAGAAACAGAAAACAAAACCATTTCACTGAGGAAAGTTAAAGAAATTACCTGAAAAAGGATAAACAAAATTGAGCTTTGTTTAGTGTTGGGAATTTGTGAAGCTTGGATGATGATGATGATGTTGTTGTTGTTTTATTAACGACTGTGTCGTTGTGTGTGTTTTTTGGTTTGGATGAAGTTGGGGAGAGGTGTCTGAATGTTTTATATAGAGAAGGAAGTGTTTGGGTAAGACCGAAGACTGGTACGGATAACAGCGGAGACGGTAACGGCGGTTTTCTATGATGATATCATCATATCAGTGTTTACTCACGGCGCGTATTTTAAACGGAGCCGACCACACGTTAGGAAATTGAAGTCGAACATTCCTCGCTTTTCTACTCTCTTCTCTACGCGGGTCCAGCTTCCACACTCTTTTCAACCCTCACTAATTAATTAATTAACTCATAAAATTTTCTACTAATTTAATTTTTAGTTTTATTTTAATTTTATTACCATTGATTAAAAATATTAATTAAGTTTCATCCACTTCTTAAGATCCGATGTTATATTAATGATTTTATATTTAGCATAAACACGATTCATGTTATTAAAATGTTATCCGAAAAGGATTATGTTGCTATGAAGAAAGAAAGACTCGGTCCATGGGTTGGAGCAAAGAGCATGAAGTAACGCATTAAACAATGATGAGTTCACACGCGCCACATGACTCATGGGTGACGTTGTATCACATTATTAAATTACTTTTATTGTAATTTGGTGCGGTAACAGTAGAAAAGCGCGTGACGGAAATGCCTCCATACCCGTAACACTAATCTCACACACAGTCACACACGTGTCCATTTTTGAAGCCTTGATTTGACTGCTATAGTTACGTGGCAAGGTCTCACGTGCTCCTTCCAACGGTTTCTATGGTCGTGGACCACATCGAATGACCCACACCACCCTTGGGGATCTGAATTACCCGGGCCCACATGATAAATCATGATTTCGTTATCAATTCGTATTATCTGCTAAATCTTGCTTATCGTTAGTCAAAAGAAATTAGCCAGCTGCTAAACACATGCTTAATTTGATTTTCAAAGTTATTATAATAATCATTGATATTTGTGAAATTAACCAGTTGTGTATTAAAGGGAAAGTATCAAAACGAAAAAGTTGGAATGAGAAAGAGAGAGAATAAAGGGTTTTCACAGTGTTTTTTTTATCTTTATCACCAAAAAACAAATCCTTTTTTATTTTTACTTCATTTTTTACAAGGATGACGGCTCTTTAACAAATCTACTGTTTTGGATAATGGCGACTGATTTGGCACATGGGAAACCTTTTAAAGTGTCTTTTTTTGTTTATTAATGTTGACTCTGGTCATTTTTTATGCATGTTATATATTGTCAACCATAACATAGATTCTGACAGATATCATGAATAAAAACCAAATGCAAATAAATATCAAATGGCTTAGCATGTAAATTGTGAAGAAAAAGAAAAGAGGAGATTTGGCATTTAATATTGTAGTGTAAACACAACTTTAATTAAAGATTGTCGTTCAAAGGATGTACCATATAATTTAGCCCGTAAAGAAGAAAAATTCTATTTGTATAACATTTTATAGTTAGGTGAGTAGTTCGTGTCACAAATAGAAAAAGATCAAATATATGTGTAATAAAAAAATATACGATATTTCTAAAAGGAATACATAAATTTACTCGTGTTACATTGAATTATCAAATAATTTATTAGTTTAGAAGAGAAAACACAGATTATGCATTTTAAAGATTGGTTTAATATCAATATTTTAGATATTTTGTTGATTATTGTAGGTAGATCAGCTCGGTCATTACGTGACTGGGCTTAGGTATGTGCATATTAATTATCATTCATGCATTAGTATAATCTTTCACATATAAGGCGTGTTAGGTCTGTAAAAGTGTATTAAATGGATCTAGGAGTGCATACAGTGCATTTGGGTCTAGTATAAGTAAAACATACTCTGTCAACTTAAGTCCAAGTGCGCTAAGGTTTGATAGAACATTGGCATACTGGATATGTAATGACATATGCATGGTACAGTAACACGTAAAAGCATATAAATGTATTTGAAAACAGAGTTGATCTAGGGGAACGATACCCCAAGTGGGTATCCAGGTGATTATTTTGTTAAGATTTGATACACTCTTAGGAGATAAGATTCTGCGCAGTTGTGCTGTTAAGATTACACACATTGAAGCGAGATCTTCTCCCATTGAATATGTCCTTACTCGAGATAAGATTCTCGTAAAAAAAGTTGTTACCGCAAGAGGTAACTTAGCGGCACTCTATAAAAGGGACTCAAGATCCCTTGTTACGGTACGCTTTCCTAACATTTTCTTTAAGCCTTAAACTTGATACTACTTGAATCTTATTTATTATAAGCCCCGTACTGACTTGATTATCGGAGTACAACCAGCCGCTAAGGCACCCTCTGTCTCAACAGGAACAACATCCAGAAACTAAGGAAAGCACAAATTCTAACAAGAGGCAGATGAAGTTAGAATTCGCCTGCAGAAGTCTATCGGTGACCAGGTCAACCGACAAAAACAATTACCTTATTGTCAAAATTACATTGGTTTAATATCAATATTTTAGATATTTTGTTGATTATCTTATTGTCAAAATTACAGGAAAAATCATTATTTTACATAGATAAATAAAATTGATTCAAGTGTAAATGTGATGATATTTTTATAATTAGCACTAAAATTAAATAAAAATTTATTTTAGAAATTAAAAAAAATTAAATATTATATTAATTAAATTAAATATTATTTTAAATACTAAATAAATTATCAGTATCTAAAGTAGTTTATATTATTAATAAATTATTTTTAAATTAATATCTAATTAGTTATCAAGGTTTTAGTTACAAGTTAAGTAATATAGTAATTAATTATTTTTTGGTTAGTTAATTTTTATTTAATAATTATAGTACATTCATAGTTAATTAAACAATGTAACTTGTGTGAATTTTGGAATATTATATAAGTTTTTTCTCTTAGTTGATTGATGTAATTTTGTTTTTCATTCAAATTTTGGATTTGTTGTTATAAACAATTGAGGAAGCAAAGGAGAAAAGAAAGATCGAAATAGAATAGAAGTAATGGTGGAACAAACGTTAGACCCAACTCTGTATACTTAGTCGGAACCATGGCATTCCACCTTAATATTCTCCTTAAAAAATTTCAATCTACATTTTTATTTTGTTTGTATCGCTATAACTTTTGTTCTCAATTTATTTTTACATGCGTACATCTCTTCCTCTTCAAAGTTTACCATTATCATTGGAGTAGTATTGTAGTGAGTCATCAGTCTTAAGTCCTAATGTACTACCACTATAAAAAAAATCATTAAAGAGAAACTAATTTATGATATAAAAAAATAATTAGTTATTATATTGACTAAATTAGAGACTACTTTAGAGACTATAAATTTTTTTGGTTTTAAATTAGTTTCTATTATTGTTAAATAGTTTCTAAATTGATATCTAATTAGCTACTATATCAATTTAGAAACTATTTAACAATAATATAAACTAATTTAGAAATCAAAAAATTTTCAATCTCTAAAATGGTCTCTAATTTAACCAATATAATAAATAATTATTTTTTATCTTTAAAATTAATTTTTATTTAATTATTTTCTTGTAGTGTACACAATGAGTTCGTTATAATGTCAATCACCTGCGACAGTTTGTTATTGCACCACTATACTCTACGCTATTAGTTATTGTTGGATCATACATCTTTATCGTCACATTGTTGTCAATTGTTAAAAAAAAATTAAAAAAATATCATTATATATATATAAGTTTTTTATAAATTAACTTAGCAAAGTTTTCATATGCAATAGAAAACAAAAAAAGTTTTGATTGTGACTAATACATTATGCATTATTGAATGTGAAATGTTAGTATTGTTGATTTTTGGGAATGCATAATAAATTACTTCAAATATTCTGAAAATCCTCATATTTTAGTTTCATATATGATATTATAAAAAAAAAAAACTTATATTAAACATATACGTAATTGAAGAAATTTGTCAAAAAAAATGACAAGATATTTTTTATGTACTAGAAATTTGCATTTATGATATTCTGTTATTTAGAAAATGATTTTTTATCTAATTAATTTAATTTTAATTAATTAATAGTTATGATTAGTTTACATATGCTTTGATGTATGATGATTTTGATGTACTTAAGTACAATTTTGAGGTACTTAAAGTAAACATTGATATTAAAGTATAATTTTAGTATTTATTAATTTTGATCAATCTTGAATTTTAATTTTTCATAATTATTATTTATTTACATACATTTAAAAAAAACATAATATATTACATCTACTATCACCAAAAATTAATATATTATATCGGTTGCTCCAAAGAAGCAATGTAACATGTCCTCCAATAAGCATTTAGTTGCTTTGCAAATATATTGTATTGGTTATTCAGAAGAACTGGCGCAATATCCACTAGCAAACATTTAGCTACTTCACATGAGCACACATTACATTAGTTTTCACCAAAACCAATGTAATCTTTCTCAAATTTACATTGATTTAAGAAATGATATAAAAACTATCAAATTTATTACAATGGCAGCATCTATATCGGATATAGAACTAATGTAAATACTCAAACTTAATAATTAGAATAAAAGGTTTATTCTTTTGTTGAAAATTACCAAACACATTATAGTCTGATTTTTTTTCAATTTATTTATAGATAAATGATTAATTTAATCTTAAATGATAATTTAGGTCTTAAAAATGAAAATTTTAATTTTTTAATATGTTAAAATAATTAATCATAATGTTATAATTTAATAATAAATTAATCTCTTATTTATTATTAAATTGATTCTTAAAATATATTTTAATAACAAAATCTATCTATTTATCTATACTACAAACAGAACCCTGTTCTAGGGAAACTCTTGAGACGTGTCAACATATGGTTAATTCACCAAAAAAAATAAAATTTTTTTAACCAAAAGTGGAAAAAAAATAGGGAGATGTGATTCATTGTGAGGACGACGTGTGGTTCATTGTGAGGAGGACACGTCTCTCTTTTTTTTCTTTCTCCCACACGGTATCACGAGTTTCTCATTTCTTCTGTCACTCGCGCTCTCTCATAGCCTCGCTTTGTGAATTTTCTTCTTTTTGGTGGTTTCTTCTATCACAACCACCTCTATTTTAGGGTTTAGACTATCATCTATGTTAATGTTATTGCTAGAAATGAATGCATCGTATCTTCAACCACGCCGAGGGAAGATCCTTGTCTTTCTTTGTACGCTTGGGAAAGCAAAATTGCATCATTTATTGAGTCTTTTCCCCAAACTGTGTTACATCTTTTCTTGATTTTTCTTCGTGGTAAGATCTTTCTGATTTCATGATTGTTCATTTTTTGAGTTTTTTTGGTTATGGACATGTTTTGCAGTACACTAATCGGCTTTTTAACCGTATTTCAAATTGTTTCTCTTAAAGATCTTCCCTTATTATGGTTAATATATGCTTTTAATCATTTCCAAAGTGATTAAAGTTAACTTCTTTCATGTTTTGTTAGAGTCAATTCCAGTATTAGGGTTTCTGACTCCATTTTTGTAGTACAGTTTAAACATTTTGTTCCCTAGCTTAGTCTTTAGGGTTTTGTTGTAGCTTCTTTTTCTTACACTGTTCTATTTAGGTTACACTTTTTCTCTCACTCACACTGTCACCTTTTTGTTCAATGTGAAGTTTTTTTTTCTAACATTATTCTGAAAAACACTCTTTTATATTATGTAAACAATGAATAAAGAGATGCAGAAAACATGTGCCTATTGAAATTTGAATTTGAACTTTGAACTTTAGAGCTTTGTAGCCAATTTTCAATATATAAATCTTCAGTGTGAGGACTTTTTAGTTTCATACCATTTCTCCATCACATAGGTGAAGTTTCATATGTGGATTTTAGTTTGTTTTATGTCTTATATTGTTTTATGTTTTATTGTTTTACAAAACTGCAAGCAAGAAGTCAAAATTTGAAATTGATTTCTGCACTTTTCTGAACGATCCTAACCACACCTTCACCAATTTCTGGAACCATATCGATCGACAGAAGCTCAAGTATTTGGAGTACGAGTCGGAGATGTACACAGATCTTTTAGATCTGAGGTTGTCCTATGAGAACCTCGCACAGGTTTCGGTGGAAGAGATCGTGGAGACTTATATCGGTTTCCAAGTACTCCAATTGGGGAAGCTGGCGGCGGCAAAAGTTGGTTGGACAATGAAAGAGGAAAAAGAAGTGGCAATTAGGGTTTTAATTCGTGAAAGTATTAGAGAAAAATGAGAAATTTTTTATTAAATTTTTAAAAGTAAAGTGAATTTAAATATACTGCCATGTCATTGATTTGTGCATGTGTTCTGTGTGCTTTCTTTTGCAATGTTATTTAATGTAATTTAATATTATTCTTTTATTAATATTATTTATTTTATTTTATTATTTTATTTTATATAATGTCAAAAGAAGAAGAAAAATATTAAATTCTGGGACACAAATCTAAGAAGAAAAAGAACATTATGTCATTTTGCTTTTGAGTGTCTATTTTGCTTTTGTAATTCATAATATTTGAATAGTTTCAATGTTTGCTTTTGAAATGTATATAGCAACTTTAATGTTTTCTTAGTAATATTCTTGGAATGTTTTGCTTTTTAAATTCTTTTGCTAGTTTTGGTTGGTTTGTGCTGATTTTAAATTATTGAATTTTTTGTGGTGATTCTGGTCGAGAAAATAGAGAAAGAAAAAAAAAAGGATATATATATATATATATATATATGAGTATATCATATTCGTCTTTTAAAATTACTCTTTAAATATATTATTTTTTAATAAATACATACATACATATAATATATATAACATATTTTTAATAAATATTTTTGGATTAATCTAAACAATGTTTTAAAATTTTATTTTTCTTCTTACCAACAAAGTAAGTTAAGAGAATTTATTTTATCAATTCAAACAATAAAAAATTCTTACTTTTTTATACCAAAAGGAAAATAAAACAATAATTTTTACTCTATGCTTCACCACAAAACATTAAAGCTACAAAATATATCTAAATATGTTTTCAGATATGATAAAATACGTATTTTAACTTTTATTTATACACAAAATTAATTTTATTCTGTTTAACAAAAATTTAAAACTAATGCGAATATCTTTTTCCATCAAATATTTTATAAGATATTTTATCATAATAGATGACATTATATATATTTATAAGAAAACTTCTTTATTGATTATTTAAACATAATAGAGTCACATCCACAAATTTATAAATAATACAAATGAAACTTATTTTTAAGATAACTTTTGTTACCTATCAACCAATCTATAAGCAGTTTTTTTTTTTTCAAAATCTATATTCAATGACAATTGATGAAATTCTTTTAGTTATTTTATTTTATTTTGTTTTTTTAATTATAACTACTTATTTAGTTTTTTTAAAACTGAAAATTTTCATACAATGTGAAGTGATAATTTACTAAGTATGTAAGGTCAAATATATTCAATCTTTTTTCATTGTTAAGATCTGATCAAATATTTGAATTTAAAAAATAATATTTTATTTTGAAATATTTTTCATTAATTATCTTTTAAAATATTGAATTGATTTTATTCTATAGTATTTTTTTAAGAATTATTATTACTCATTTATGAATATTGTGTTTGGTTTATTGGAAACTTAAAATTTTTGTATAATTTTAAATAATAATTTGTTAAGTTATCAAAGCAACAAGTCCCTTCACTTCCTTTCAAACATTGAGATCTGTTCCAATATTTAAATTTAAAAAATAATAAATTTATTTTTAATATTTTGAATCCATTATCCTTTTACAATATTTAATTGTTTTACTTTATTGCATTTTTAATTATTATTAGTATTTTTATTACTCATTTATGAAATGTTTGTTTGCTTTTATTATAAATTAAAAAAAATCATACAATATTAAATGATAATTTATTGAATTACAAAAAATTAAAATTTATTCACTCTCTTTTAATTATCAATGTTTGTTTCAATATTTGAATTAAAATAAATAAATTCCTTTTTAAATACTTTATATCAATTATTCTTCTACAATATTTAATTATTTTATTATATAATTCTTTTTTAATTATTATTTTATGTTTGGTTTTATTAGAATCTGAAAAGTTTCTTAGAGTATTAAATGATAATTTCACTACTAGAAAATCATTGAATAAAAACCAATTTTAGAGACAAAAAAAAAATTAGTTTCTACTAAATTAGAGGTCATTTTAGAAACTAAAAAAAAAATTTAGTTACCAACGTTTTTGTTACCAAATATATAATCTAAATAATTGGTAGTTAAAACCTTATAGCTAATTAGATACTGATTTAGAAATTATTTAACAATAATAAAAATTAATTTATAAACCAAATTTTTTTTTGTCTCTAAAATGGTATTTAATTTAGTCAATATAGCAAGTAATTATTTTTTATCTCCAAAATTATTTTTTATTTAATGATTTTTTTTAGGGTTTGTTGAATTACCAAAACATCATATCTATTCTATCTCTTTCAATTATTGAGGTATTTTTCAATATTTGAATTAAAAAAAATACTAAATTCATTTTTAAATATTTTTACATTAATTACACCTTTACAGTATTTAATTATTTTATTATATTATGTTTTTTAATTATTATTATGTGAATAATTTTATTATAAAATTGAAAAGTTTCTTAGAGTGTTAAATGATAATTTATTAAGTTATCAAAGTGTTATATCTATTCACTCTTTTTCAATTAGAAAATTATGTTTCAATATTTAAATTAAAAAAAAATAGTAAATTCATTTAACATTCAACAAACAAAAGAGGGTGAGTAGTTGTTTGCCACCCTTTCTTAATGCTTAATTGTTCTTAATTACAACACTTAACAAAAGAGTTTACTGAAAGATTCCCAGTTTATTACTTAAAAATAAAAATACGAAATTACTGAATAATATTTATATATATGGCATCAGTAAAAAATAATTGGGTGAATAGTGCAATGTATCTGGTCAAGATTATGCTTTGATTCATAGACAATTTTCATTCTCGCATACAAAATAAGCTTATGCATATTGTTTTTCTTTTAAAAAAATATATAAATATAATTTTGCAGGATTTCTTACAAAGAATCTTCAGGTGTGTGCTAATGGAAAGAGATTTATTCTTTCCAATATTTATTTATTTATTCTGAAAAACAAAATTAAATCATTCTTTTCTCAATAAATGAAATATGTTCTTTCCCGTTTTGTTTGTTTTCCATGTGCCACCACGTGATATTAACTGCGCTCAATTCATTATTGTGCGCTCAATTGCACTTAATGCTGAATGAAAGTATGAAATAAATAAAATTTTTACATTATTTAAAATTTTAAATTATATTTTGTCTTATTTAAATAAAAATTTAAAATAAATAAATTTTTTTAAATCTTAAGTAAATATAAATTTTAAATTATTTTATTTTTTACTTAAATAAAAATATAAAATAAATAAAATTTTTAAATTTTTGAAAATCTTAAATAAATACAAATCTAAACTATTTTAATATTCTACTTAAATAAAAATATGAAATAAATAAAATTTATAAATTATTTAAAATTTTAAATAAATATAAATTCTAAATAACTTTATGTATTACTTAAATAAAACTATAAAATAAATTACATTTTCAAAATTTTCAAAATCCTAAATAAATATAAATTCTAAATTATTTAATGACCTACTTAAATAAAAATATGAAATAAATAAAATTCTTAAATTTTTTACCAAATCTTAAATAAATACAAATTCTAAATTATTTAATGTCCTACTTAAATAAAAATCTAAAATAAAAAAAAATTCTAAATTATTCAAAATTCTAAATAAATACATATCCTAAATTATTTAATGTTATACTTTAATAAAAATTTGAAATAAATACAAAGTTTAATGACTATTTTGTTTGCAAAATGATTTTTTAAAATATAATTTTGTCTCCACTTTTTTTAAAAAAAATCAAATTTGGTCTCAAGATTTTTTAAAATGATTCAATTTGATCATAATACATGTAATTCAATAGGTAGTGACAACAAATGTTAAGGTGAATGTGTTATAATGATCACATTCTAACACAAGGGAAAATTGCATTGAAATGTTTAAAAAACTTTGAAATCATACTGAACCTTTTTAAAAAGTGGTGACGAAATTGCACTTTTTCAAAAAAATATTGGGATCAAAATGGTCATTAAATTGAAAGACAAATTCTAAATTATTTAATGAACTATTTCAATAAAAATTTAAAATAAATAAAATTTCTAAATTATTTAAAATTCTAAATAAATACAAATATTAAGTTGTTTAATGTCCTACAGTAATAAAATAAATAAAATTCATACGCACAACGAGCCAACAAATTCAACCCGTGTCACTTTCAAAACGGGATAACTTGGCTCGCATTTTGTGGGTCAACACGAGGTAATAACACCCTGAAAATACATTTAACTATTACAATACACGTTCTACATATTTCTATACAAACTTAGAATTTTTCAAAATATTTCTATTACAAGATTATGACTTATAGAAATACAAATATTAACAATATAAGGTTCGAAACTACATCCTAAAACCCTTCAGACCCTCTGACACCTATATAATCATCTGCTCGTGTACGTAGTACAGTCATCGCAATTCAAACACAATAAGATAAGCAAGGGTAAGCTAATGAAAAGAAGTTCCATAACATATTTAATTCATGCAAAAAGAACCAATCAAACTAATCATTTATAAACATTTCTTTAAATGTTGTCATCTAAAATTTCAATACCAATTTCATCATTCATATAGATCACACATGGATCTATTTTCAATTACAATTATTGGATTTCATTTCAATCCCACTTTGTCTTCCAGAAGACTCATTAAGTATGCCCCTACCAAAGACTACCACCTAATTCAAAGATTACCAACAAATCCAATAGAAAGGATCAGGGTAAATTCAAACATCCAATACCGAGTGTCTACAGCGGGACCCGATGTATATGAACTTCCTCTCAGCATCTCACCACCTGATATCTTAGTCTACATGACTTAGATCATCAATAAAGCCAAAGGATCTCCGTTAATCATAGGCTTTTCATACTTAAAGTCATCAAACAACAACCATACATTGTCCCAAATGTATGACATCAATTTCATACAATTTTCATCATTCATATATAATACATCACTCAATCACATAACATTTAAAAATTCATACCATTCAAGAACTCTTCCAATATCAAAAATAATATTTAACTCTCAAATTATCAAAATACAATATTTATACATGTTCACACAACATAAAACCAAACAATTTTATCAAACAACATCCCTGCAAGAGAAATTGAATATTAGGACCACGTCCCTTCCACATTCAGATCTTCTAGCCTAAGGTGCTATTAAAAATTAAAATTTAGCTTCCCTTACCTGAAATTCTAGTGATGGAAATTCTATCCCAAACAGTAAAACCACTCCAAAAGTTTAGGAACCTATAACAAGTTATCCAAATATTACCAAATTTTAGTATGAGCTTAATCAAGTTGAGAGAAAAATTTTTCTCAACTGGCCCCACTAATATTGATAACTAAATCATAGAGAAAAATAGAGAATAAGGGAACTTTAGAGTAAAAATGAACTTACTCTGTTTGAAAATCTGATCGGGTAGAAATGCAGCATGACTCCTCAACTACAACTTGGCGTGATCAGAATTTTGAATAGATGCGGTATGTGAGAGAAATTGAAGAGAGAAGAGAGAGGAAAATGAAGGGGTGCGGGGGGGGGGGGGGGGGGGGGGGGGGGGGGGGGGGGTTCTATGGCTCTTATACGGGCCAACCCATATTGTCATCCCTAGCTTCAACATATGTTTTTCATTTTCATTTTTACATATAGGTTTATATTTTTTCCGTTCTAACTTGTTGTCTTATTAAGAATGTGTTGACTTCATCTTTTCATGTGGTTAACATTCAAAACAAAACAGGTATACCAAAATATTATTATTTACCATGTCTCATTTCTTTTTTTTTTAAAAAAAATCAATTTCATATTTATTAATTTCAATTATCCTTTTTACATCTAATTTTTATTTCTTCTAACTATTTTAAATTCTTAATAATTGCAGGACTTATATTTATATTTTGTAATACCAGATTTAATATAATACCAAAAATTATAATTTTTTTATTTTTTATAATATTATAATTTAAAATTGAGATTTTTGTAAAACTTCATGCGCTGCATGGATCACATACTAATAGTTATACAATAATAAGATAGTTGTAATACATAAGATTTTATAGGGGTGGCAAAGTGAGTCAGCTCACCCCGCATAGGCTCACCCAGCTTAGGCCCGCAAAATGTGGGTCGGGTTGGCCCGCCCCGCATACAAAATGCGGGCTAGTTTTCATGGCCCACCATGCATGCGGGTTGGCTCGCGAACTTGCGGGTCGGCCCGCTTTTTTTTTTTTTTAACATGGAGGAGGAGTAGAGGCAGCAGTGGAACGGCGCAAGCGGTAGTAGTGCGCAACAGTTGCAACCGAAGTTGCGCGGAATTGCAATCAGAGCAAGCGATGGCACTGCAAAGGAAAGTGCATCGTGTGTTATGTGCGTTTTCTGGAACATCGTAGTTGCATTATGTTTTGAGTGAAAACCTAATTTTCTTTCACTCAAAGTTGTCACTCCTCCATGAGTTTTTGAGAGAAAACCTAATTATAATAATATAAGATGTATATTATTATATCCACCAAATAGTATACTAATTTAAATATGCAGACGTTATTAGACTTTTTTTTATATTTTGGTATTAATGTAAATATTTATTTAAAAAAAAACTAAATTCAAAGCGTCCTACAATTTAATGGTTAAGTTAATTATTTATCTTCTATTTTAAAATTCATATAATTTTAGACAAAATAAATAAGGTGAAGGATGATCAAGCGAACTAAACAAACTAACAAAAATATTACATGCGTTGTCAAGGATGAATGCAAACTAATTTTCACTCTTTTGTTTTTCGAATTTCAAACTAAATTATTTAGTAAATTTATATTTAAATTTTAAATATATTGCCACTATTATATAGAAAATCGCGTTCTTAACAATAACATAATTGCTAAGTTTTTTTAAGGAAGAAGTGCTAAGTTTTTGAACATATGGAAATCAAATATACAACCATTTTTTAACAAAAAATTAGAATTAAAAACACCCTTAAAACTATTGGGATTAAAAATAAATGTATTCCTTAACTAATTATAAATACGACAAATTCACAACCATTCTTATATCTTAATATAAAGAATTTAAAATATTTTATATATATATATATATATATATATTTATTGGATAAAAAACTTCAAAGAAAAATCAAATTTTACAATTTTACGACGGCGATAGTTTCTTTCATATTAGATTCAAGCATGTTTATATTGTGGTCGATATAATTAAAGTTATTTTATTGTAGTGTTAGGTTAGAGTTGTTTTCTAACAAATATTAGTTAGAGTTATTTTAGTCAACATTAACACTGTTTTTATTTTTTGAATTTATGTGAATTGAGATCAATTTATGTCAATTGAAGTTTTCTCAATTACAATCAATTTTCTCAATCAACGTTACTTCCATGTTAGAAGGATTACTTTTTTTTCATCTTGATTATGTTTTTTTTTTTAATTGATATTAATAGAATTTTTTTTATTTACATTTGTTATTTCTAACTCGATATAAGTTTAAAAATATATTTATCCTTTTGTTGTTGTTGATATCTATAATTATTATTATTTTTATTAAACACATCAATGTTTTTTTTTCTCTAATGTTGATTATAAAAAAATTTAACTAACATTAAATATGATTTTCTTTCTCAATAAATTAGGAAAAAATTTCCCTTAACAACAGTAAAAAAATTGTCAAAAAAAAAACTTGAACTAAAAACTTCATAAAAATAACCTCCGTGGAAGTCAACTCAACAAATAATTATAATCAATATAAAGTAAATGTAATCTCAATCAATCCACATTAATAGTAGAAAAACTTAGTTTATATTAATTGAAAAAAACTTAACGAATTTTGCAAATAAATAACATCAACCAAAATCGACTAAAAAATCATCAATATTAATATTTTTTAATTAATTTTTTTTAATATTTAAATAATTTATTTACATTAAGTGGTAATTAAAATACGATTCAAACAAATAAAATTAAAATTCAACAAATTTGAGTTGTATTATCTAAATAAAATATTTGAAAAGTAAAATAATTTAAAATAAAATTAATTCAATTTAAATGTCTTAAAGATTACGAAACTGTTTTTATTAGATTTTATCATCTGTTTGATTTTACATTTTAAACAAATACTTAAATCCAAGTAATACAGCCCTGATACTTCTTTAAATTATTGAATATTTAATTAATAAATAAGTTTAAAGATTAATAAATATAGACCATACTACTTTTTACTTTTTTATTAAATCAAATTAAAATAAATTATTTAACTTGCTATTTTGTGTGGATATATATTTTTTATGTAATTATATATTGCATATTATTAATATTATGATTAAAAATTTAATCCAAAAATATAATTCTTATGAAGCTAAATTAAATCTAAAATTTTTGGCATGATTGTCCATTTATTTAGGGATGAAATTTCGATTTTTGCAAGAAGAATGAGTCAAATTTCAATGTACATGCCATATGTTGAAAGCATTTTAACGTGTTTTTTATTCTTTTAAATCAAATCGTGATTTGTTTCCGTGTACACAATGAAGGAAAAAAGTGAACATTTATCTCTGTTTAACAAAATACTTTACATCACGAGTTAAGAAAATGAATTATAACGCGTGCTTGGAGTGGCAGAGATGCATGCATTAAGAATAATTAAACGAAGGACTTTGAAAAGGTGAGATTAGCATCACCAAATCTTTCTTTTGGCATCAGTATCAAAGCAATTAGTGGTATCATAATCAGATTATTACTAAAGGAAAAAGCAAAGATTGTGATTATGATGATGATGCTTAAAGTTGTAAACAATCTTGCCTATGATAAGAATGACTATCACTAAAATCTAAACTCAAATTGGATGTTTTTGAATCTTGGTTTTTCTTAAAAATTTCACATTAACTAAAAATAAGAATGATTTATATATAAATGATTATAAATTTCATCTTATGAGTTTTATAAAATAAAATTAAGTTTAAAATTCACTTTTTAATATAATATCAAAATCATATATAATCTATTATAATCAAAATTTATTAAACTGAACAACTCAAACATATACTCATATAAGGATTAATTATCATAAATATCTATGTACTTAAACGTATCCATAATTTTGTTCTCGAAACTGATTAATATAAAAATAATTTAGATGTAATTTTCTATATATAAAAAATTGAATCCTTCAATAGACTTTTGAAATAAATTTATTTGACTAAAACATATTAAATTGTGTGAGAATTATATATACCTCGATCTGTTTATATAAAAATTAAAAAGGATAATGCGGCTATGTCTCATTTTTTTAACCATTTAGAATTTTTCATTGTAAGATATTAAAGGATATGGATACCAGAGTTATAGAAGGATCCTAATATTAATTGGGTGTCTTTTCTAATTATCAGTTGTTTCTCTTTATAGAGGAGAATAATTGAGTGTCTTTTCTAATTATTAGTTATTTCTCTTTATAGAGATGAATAACCTTTATTTTGTCTTTGTGTATTATGATTCTAGTATTTAATTATTGATTCTTTCCCTCTTTAGTTAAAACTATAATAATGAGTGTACTACTTGTATATATTCAGACAATTTGCTTTGATTTGAAAATAAGAAAGAAGAGATATTCATTCTCATATCCTTTGCCTTACAGTTTACTCTTTTGTCCATCTCTGTTTCCTTTTGTTCATCTCTGTTCTATTTTGTAATATGGTATCAGAGCTCTAATTAGAGCTCTGGTTGCTACATTTATCTATGGGTGAAGTTGTTGATCCCTCACAAGATCTTTGTTCACCTTACCATGTTAGTTCATCAGATAATTCATCCTTGAATAGAGTTTACTCTCTCATTACACAATAAGAGAGGCAAGTTTTTAGTGATCAATCCAAGGCAATGATTGCTACTAGCAAAGGAGGTTATAAAAACAATGCTATGACCTATGGCATAGGTGGTGGATATGGAAGAAGATATACTTCCAAAATTTGCAGTTATTGTGGAAAGACAGGGCATACCATTGATACATGCTATAAAAAGCATGGCTTTCCACCCCATTTCAAGCTTCAAAATCAGAACCATGATCAGAGTCATGTAGTTTTTCATAATACAAAGTTTAGTAATAATGAGTAGAATCATCAAGGTTCAAAGTCAGAAGTGGAGTCTCAACAAAGTGGTTTTACTCCTGAGCAGTTTCAAACATTGTTAGCTCTTTTGCAACAGGTCAAATCCATTGACAATGCTTCTAATCAAGTCTCTGTTATTCCCTCCAATCCCTCCAATCAAACAAGTAATAATTTTATTTCTTCCTTCAGTTCTTGGATTATTGATAGTGGTGCTACTGATCACATTTGTTCATCATTAACTTATTTCACTTCATATCATCAAATTAATCCTATTTATGTCAAATTACCAAATGGAAATCAAGTCGTTGCCAATTATTCTGGAAGTATTTTTCTCAATCAAAATCATGTCATAAATAATGTTTTGTACATTCCTTGCTTCAATTTTAATCTTCTTTCAGTAGCAAAATTGATTGATAAACTATCTTGTGTTATTACCTTTGACTCTAATGGTTATCACATTCAGGACAAGATATCTAATGAAATGATTGGATCTGCTAAGATGCAAGAAAGACTTTATATACTCAGGATCCCTTCTTACCAGAAACTTCAAATCACACCCATCAAATCTACACACACCATCAATATTGTTAAAGTTAGTGCTAGTGATCTAGAAACCCTTTGGCATTTTCGATTAGGTCATATTTCAAATACATGTATTGATGTTATCAAGAATAAATTTCCTTTTGTTAAATATAACAAATCTTTTGTTTGTGATGTTTGTCATTTTGCAAAGCAAAAAAGACTTTCATTTCCTATTAGTACATCTAATCAAAAAAATGTTTTGATTTGATTCATGTAGATGTTTGGGGACCATACTCAATACCATCAATTCATGGTCATAAATATTTTTTGACCATAGTTGATGACTATTCGAGGTACACATGGATTTTTCTTTTGAAACAAAAATCTGAAGTTGTTAAGGTTTTGGAAAATTTTGTTATTTTTGTTCAAACACAGTTTGAGACAACAATAAAAATAATAAGAAGTGATAATGGAACTAAATTTTTTATGACTAATTTTTTTGTCAGTAAAGGAATAATACATCAAACATCATGTGTCAATACTCCACAACAAAATAGCATAGTTGAAAGGAAACATGGTCATTTATTAGATGTAGCAATAACTCTTATGATACAATCTCATTTACCCAAAATTTATTGGTCATATTCTGTGATACATGTTGCGCATATTATAAACATGCTTCCCACACCTGTTTTAAACTATTCTTCTCCTCATGAAATGCTTTTCAAAACTGATGCATATTTTAATGGATTAAAGGTGTTTGGTTCTTTATGTTATGCTAGCACTTTGTCAACAAATAGAAGAAAATTTGATCCAAGAGCATCAAAATGTGTTTTTATTGGTTTTCCAAGGGAGACAAAAGGATATATTTTGTTAAATATTCAATAAGAGAAATTTTTGTGTCTAGGGATGTTGTCTTTTATGAACATGTTTTTCCATACCAAAGGGTTCAAGATACTAGCAATGAAGCTAACAGTCCTGACATAAATGATTAAATTTTATTTGCTGAAGATCAACCTACATTAAGTCAGCCATCACAAGCCATTCTTGCACCTTGTGATAATACACCTTGTGATAATGTTGAAAATAGTAGTGATAATAATTGTGAGTCACACATTGAGGTTTCAGAAGAAGATTGTTCCCATATAGACCAAAACCTCAATGAAAATCATGACATAGAACAAAGTTCTGAATCAGATCCATCTGTCCGAATAAGCACAAGAATAAAAAGACCACCTGAGTGTAAGGACCTAGAAAATTTTATTGGAATGAAAGTGATATATTTTAAGTGAATTCTTAGTATGTTTTTATTTAAAATAAAAAGGAAGGAAAGTGTAGCTTAGAGGTCTACAAGATCGCCGTTGTTGAAGACGGAGGCGACCTCCGACTTCTCTGGTACATGATCGCCAATCGCCTATGGTGCACATGATCGCCAATCGCCTATGGTGTACATGATCGCCGAAAGTGCACTTAGTATGTGGTCAAGATGCTGGATCAACCATAGTGGGTTCCAAAAACCACACGTATCAAGGTGTGGGTTAAGCCTTAGATATGCTGTGCATGCGAAGCTCCATGCTTGAGCATAAGAAATCGTCCTTAGTGTTGCATGCATGGGCGCACGAGGAGTAGTGCTGATCTATTCTTGGAAATGTGAAGCTACCGACGTCACCAAGTCATGTGGAGGTGATACCTTGGACGTAACATAGTGGGATGAAGAACCTTCAGCAAGGCGTGGCGATGTGTCATCAGTCATCGCCAGGGCAAGAGACATGCGGGCATCGCCAGGGCGAGAGACATGCGGGCATCGCCAGGGCGAGAGACATGCGGGCATCGCCAGGGATAGACATCGGTCGTCTTCCAGAGAGAGACATCGGTCGTCTTCCAGGACGAGACATCGGTCGTCCGCTAGGATGAGTCATCGGTGGAAGGTTATCGCGCAATGTCATGTTTCACACAGATAAGGTGGGACCCAGGCTCCCAGCATGAGACGTCCTGCACGCGCGACACGTAGACAGAAAAGGGTGTTTCAAAATAGTTGGCATCAGAGAGTTGGTATGCGCAGAGACACACGTGGCCATACTGTTCAAGGAAGTGTGCACGCAAGCTTTCCTGCAGAGTGGGTAGTGGCAGCGGCAATTGTGGACAAGTTGGTTTAGATTCAAAAACTCACTTCTAAGAGGCAAAGAACGTTGCTGTGGTTCAAGAGTGACAAAGTGAGTTTACCTTCATCCTTCTCTTTTCTCTCCTTCGCGCTGCGATTCAGGCATCCTCAAGCACCAGTACGACGAGCGACGACTGCCCTTGGACTCCTGGGAAGTTCTCTGCAAGTTCTCCAAACTGGACGCTAAAACAGAGTTAAGGCATCTTTAAGCTTCGGTGGGTTTTGGAGCTCTTGGTGTTTTTGCGCAAGTTCATGTAAGGGAAGCTAGCATTTTCGTTTATAAAAACTTTAGGCGAGTAGGTTCTGAAGTGAGGGCGACGTGGTCGCCGGTTTCATATTCTTTTTCACGATGCTCTGTTTTTATGTGTGGGGCGACGTGATCGCCGGTTTTAATGTTGATTTCGAACTTCCCTGTTTTAGTGTCGTTTGAAACTGTTTGAGATTGAAATGTGAAATGCATGTGATATTCGAAAATCTAAACCGTGGAATGATTGTTGCTGTGATTGGAATCGTTCATTTAAGTGTTGTATGATGTGTTGAATGTTGTGAATGTGGAATCAAGGCATAGTATTTTCAGGAAAGAAAATACCGTGTAAGATTGTTGTAGAATGTGCATTGATCGGTGATTTCTATAATGAGATATCCTGACTCTCCTGATATAATGGAATCATATAGATGAAGTTATTCAGGCGTTGAGAGTCGATGGAGGTTCATATGTATGGGTAAGTGGTTTGAAAAATAACCACTTGACCTGTTGTATGGATTCACCCTGTCATACTAGGAGAGTGATGAGATTGAGATTGAGATTATGTTGATGCGCATAGCTGTGGGAACTTTACAGCAATGTAGTATGACAGGTGCAGATCTCTGAGTCTAGTCAATGCACGTGTCTTCCGGAAGTAGTGTCAAGTGTCTATGTGTGATGAGTCAGTGGAAGTCTGACGTGAGAAATGAGAAACTTTGAAATTGATAGACACTTGATGGAATTATGTGAATTGAACGACTCTTGAGGAAATTGTGAAATATGTGATTACTTGATGGTCATGTGAAGGGAATGAGAAAGTTGATGGTTTTTACGTGGGTGTCTTAAATTTGTTTTATCTTGATTTAAAGTTTCATATCTAAATTCTCTTTAAAATATCTAGCTTACCCTGCGTTTTTGTTTTGTGGATGTTTTCTTAAACCTGTGATGATCGTGTATAATTTACACGGGAGCAGATGATGTTGCAGGAAGTAGAGCTCCTCAGTGAGTGGTCGCCGGAAGGAGATCGCCTGTTTTCTGTTTCTGTTAGGAGATCGCCTGTTTTTCTATTTTGCTGTGTTTTGTTTAAGTTTGGAAACTGACTGGATATGTATTAAACTCCCTGTGAGGAGAAATTTCATTACATATATATATATATATATATATATGTTCACTTCAATATTATTGTTTTACCTTTATTTCACTATATAAATATGAAAAGGATTTGGCGGGATGTTACACTGAGTATTTAAAGGATTATCATTGTAATCTTAATGTTTCCCATACATCTTGAAGAGTTAAATATCCTTTGAATTCAGTTTTGTCTTATAGCAATTTATCACCTTCTTACAAATCTTTTGTTATGTCCCTTTCTTCACATGTTGAGCCAAATACTTATTCTGAAGCTATGAAACATGACTGTTGGAGAAAAGCTATACAATGTGAGATATCTGCTTTAGAGTCAAATCAAACTTGGGAGACTGCTCTTCTGCCTAAGAACAAAGCTTCCATAGGTTGCAAATGGGTATTTAAAATAAAATATAAGGCTGATGGGACAATTGAAAGGTATAAAGCAAGGTTAGTAGCAAAGGGATATACACAAACAGAAGGCATTGACTACCTTGATACTTTCTCTCCAGTAGCAAAGATGACCACCATAAGGTTGCTTCTTTCTTTAGCTTCTATCTATAATTGGGAATTGAAACAATTAGACATAAACAATGCCTTCTTACATGGTGATTTTAAAGAAGATGTATACATGGTTCCTCCTCCTGGATTGACTTCTATTCCACCAGGAAAAGTTTGCAAACTAAAAAAGGCTTTATATGGCCTTAAGCAAGCCAGCAGAGAATGGTTTGCCAAACTATCATCATTTTTGCTTTCTATGGGATATACTCAATCTATGAATGATCATTCATTGTTCATTAATTCTTCTGAAGGATCTTTTACAGCATTATTGGTATATGTGGATGATATAATATTGGCAGGAAATGATAACGAAGAGATTGCTCGAATCAAACAAGCCTTGAATCAGACATTCAAGATTAAAGATCTTGGAAATTTAAGATATTTTCTTGGTCTAGAAGTAGCAAGAAGTAAGACAGGAATAATGGTAAATCAAAGGAAATATGCACTGGAATTATTAACAGATGCAGGTCTTTTAGCCTGCAAACCTGCACCCACTCCTATTGATAATCATGAGAAATTCTCTTCTACTGGAAGTGTTCCTTTCACAGATATTCAAGCTTACAGAAGATTGATTGGAAGGCTTATGTATCTCACTAATACCCGACCTGACATAACATTTTCTGTGCAACAACTTTCTCAGTTTCTTGCTAAGCCTACAATTGCTCACTATAATGCAGTGATTAGAATTCTCAGATATATCAAAGGGGCTCCAAGTCTTGGTCTATTTTTCTCTTCCACTACTTTTGTTCATCTCAAAGCATTTTGTGATAGTGATTGGGGCACATGTACTGATTCAAGACAATCAGTGACTGGTTTTAGTGTATATCTTGGGAATTCTCTCATATCTTGGAAATCAAAGAAGCAAGGAACAATATCAAAAAGTTCTTGTGAAGCTGAATACAGGGCAATGGCCACTGTTACATGTGAAATTCAATGGCTAACTTATCTTCTTCAAGATTTCAAAGTTCCTTTTGAGCAACCATCTCTTTTATACTGTGACAATGACTCAGCAAGATACATTGCAGCAAATCCAGTGTTTCACGAGCGTACAAAACATATAGAAATAGATTGTCACGTGGTCCGGGAAAAATTAAAGAAGGGTCTCATCCATTTGCTTCCCATTTCCACCACAGAGCAACTGGCTGATATTTATACCAAAGCTTTAAGTCCTCAATCTTTTAAGAATATTTGTTCTAAGCTGGGTCTCATCAATATTTGCTCTCCAGCTTGTGGCGGGTATTAAAGAATACGGATGCCAGAGTTATAGAAGGATCCTAATATTAATTGGGTGTCTTTTCTAATTATCAGTTGTTTCTCTTTATAGAGGAGAATAATTGGGTGTCTTTTCTGTAACGCCCCTCAAATTTTATTCATTTTTATATAATAAAATAAACGTAAAACAATAATATCAAAATTAACATATGTATATATAATAAAATACATCCATCCCATACATTGTATCTCAAAATAACATCCCTTGTCTAGGGGTTTTAATACATATCCATCAAATGTTTCAAAATAACCGAAACAAAGCATTAAAACCTAAATCTATCCTATCCTCCAGCACGCTCACTAAGGAGGTCTGTCACCTGCCACCTTGTCTGCTCCCGTGTAAATACACACGATCATCACAGGTTTAAGAAAACAAAACACAGGGTAAGCTAGATATTTTCAAAACTTTAAATATGAAACTTTACATCAACATAAACCATCAAATATTTACACATTTCACAATTTCCTCAAGTGTCATTCATTTCACATAACCATCAAGTGTCTACCAATAATTTCAATATTCCTCTTTCTCATGTCAGACTTCTACTGAGTCATAACACGTAGACACTTGACTCTACTTCCGGAAGACTCGTGCGTTGAACTTAGCATCCAGAGACCTGCACCTGTCATACTATATCATTGTGAATCCACACAGTGTCACTGTGAATCCACACAGCTATGCGCATAAATAATCTCAATATCATCACTCTCCTAGTATGACAGGGTTAATCCATATAACAGGTCAAGTCAGTTATCTTTCAAATGACTTACCCATACATATGAACCTCCTTCGACTCTCACCACCTGAATAATTTCATCTATGTGATTCCATTATCTCAGTAGAGTCAGGATCGTCCCATTCACAGGATACTCACAGATCAATACACCCTCATAACAATCTCAACACGGTATTTCCTTTCCTAAAAATACTATGTCTTGACCACAATTTCACAGCATCCAGCATCTCATACGACACATCCATGATCAATTCAAACATATCTCAATCAAATCATACGAAAGTTGAGAATTTCGAAAATCATATACATTTCACATTTCAATCTCAAACCAAATCCAGATTTACACAAAACAGGGGATTGTGAAATAAACGTTAGAACTGGTGACCACATCACCCCAACCTCAGAATCTTCTAGCCTAAGGTTTTTATTGAAATTAAAGCTAGCTTCCCTTACCTGGACTTGAGTAAAATCTCACTAAGAGATCCAAACCCACCGAGAACTCAAGGATGCCTTAACCTGCACCATAGAGTCCCGATCACAAAACTAACTATAACACTCATATTCTGAGTTAACAGAGACTAACTCTGAAGCCAAAAGAGTCGCACGCAAAGCCTATGCAGAGGCAACTCTCTCAAGTTCAGAAGCGACTTCAAAAACAGAGCACGACAAACTTACTCTGTTTTAAGGCTTTGATCATAAACTTGCAGAGATACTTGCCCGGAGCCCAGGGGCAGTCGCCGATTGTTAAACGGGTGCTTGATGGTGTCGGAAACGTCAACTGGTAGCGAAGATGCCCGAACGTGGAGAGAAGGAGAGAAAGGAAACAGGGAACCAAAACTCAACTCACTCGATTTCTCTCTACCCAAACAACGTTCGAACATTGCCTATCAGAAGTAGATTTTGAAGTTAAACCACCTTGCCCAGGAATGCTGCTACCACCACCCACTCTGATGGAAAACTCATGCGTGCAAGTTTCCTCTGACAGGATGGCCACGTGAACACCTTTGTATGCCCAAAACTCTGGAGCCACCTGCCCTACGTACTCTCTGTTGCCAACTGCTCTGGGGACCCTTACTGTCTACGTGTCGCGCCTGCAGAACGCCTTCGCTGGAAGCCTGGGTCCCAGCTTATCTGCGTATAACAGGACCCCCCGATAACTAGGAACCGATGACTGATCTCGCGATGACTATCCACGATGACACATAGGTGCTTCACTACTTCCCCCGATGACTGATCGCGCTCTGAGTGCACTGATGACTGATCGCGCTCTGAGTGCACCGATGGCTAATCGCGCTCTGAGTGCGCCGATGACTGATCGTGCTCTGAGTGCACTGATGACTGATGTGTCTCTCATCCTAGCGATGACCGATGTGTCTCTCATCCTGGCGATCTCTCATCATGGTCGATGACCGATGTGTCTCTCCTCCTGGCGATCTCTCATCGCCCTTTTGTGTGACGAGGACACATCGCCTCACCCTGGTTACTGATGTCACATCGTCACACCCTGCTTAGGGTTCATCGACTCACTACTACACGTCTGTGGTATCACCCCCACATGGCTTGGTGACGTCGGTAGTTTCTCCTGCCCGAGGACAGTTCGATACAAACCTCTCCCTTGCCAATGCATGTAACAATAAGGGTAAATCTCTTATGCCAAAGCATAAGGGTTTCACAGTTATCCCGCATGCATGGTGCATCTGAGGTTCAAATCACACCTTGATACATGTGATTTCTGGCACCCACTATGGTCCACCGACCGACCTCTACCATACTGACCTCAGACCTCTTGGGCGACGTCCGAGGTCAGACTACTATGAATTTTCTATTATATGTTCTTTTCATTTCAAATAATAACATATTCAGAAATCATTTAAAATATACCACTTCTATTCCAAATAAATTTCTAGATCCTTACATTTTCTAATTATCAGTTATTTCTCTTTATAGAGATGAATAACCTTTATTTTGTCTTTGTGTATTATGATTCTAGTATTTAATTATTGATTCTTTCCCTCTTTAGTTAAACCTATAATGAGTGTACTACTTGTATATATTCAGACCATTTGCTTTGATTTGAAAATAAGAAAGAAGAGATATTCATTCTCATATCCTTTGCCTTACAGTTTACTCTTTTGTCCATCTCTGTTTCCTTTTGTTCATCTTTGTTCTATTTTGTAATATAAGAATCACGAATTAAATAAATATGTTATATTTTTTTTGTTAAAATGAGAAACTCATTTTACATGATAAAAGAATAATTTTTAATTATTGATCGATGAAGTTAACATGTACATGTCTAACAAAATCAAAATGTACACATGTAATAAAGTATAGATGTATTAACGTATTGGTTATTAGTTTTACGTTTAAATTTTTCAAATAATTATAGCAAATAGCAACTTCTAACATGGGTTATTTTGATAATTTTATATCAAGTTGATAATTAATATATATGAACAAAGTAAATGTGTTTTTATTTAGTTAATAATTGTGTTAAGATATAGTATTTCACGTTAATTATAAGGAATGACTAATGTAGAATGAACTTTATTCCATATAAGGTTTTTTTTTTATAATTGATCTCGAATGTTATATTCTATATTTAAAAATTTGTTATTTCTTCTTCAAAACAAAACAACCTTTCATTTAAACATAACACAATTCCCTCTAGAAATGTGCAACACTCAATTATATACGGTAAATTAGAATAATGCATCAAAAAATTAAAAAAAAAATCATAAACAACTAAAATATATTTATAGTATGAAAATAGAATTAAAATTATCCATCTAGAAGAATTACAAAACTAAATATGTGTTGTTCTTAGTTTGTGTGTGTAGATATGCATGATATAGATAAGCACATGCAACCTCAATAATTATTTACCCTTTACTATAAATTTGGTGGGTTTTACATAATGAGAAGAAGTGTGGAAGGTAACACCAGGAGGGATGGCATGAAATAGTGGTGTCGTTATAGATGATGGTGCCAACGTTGCAAGATGGTGGTGGTGGTGTTGCTAGAATCGTTTTCGTGAAGGAGACAATAAAGAAGAGCTTTCTTAACACAAAGAAGAAGAGTTTTAAGGGAAGAAAGTGAGGGAAAGACACGAATTGATGTCTTAACTATTAACATTTTGTGTATCTCTTTTTTACATCACTTACAAGACAAATTGATATTGTTTGTGCTCTGCCTACCACATTGGTTTTATTAGAGAAAAGTTCATCAGCCTCAAGTTATTTTGATTATGTGTTTTCATAAAAAAGTGTAATACATGAAGACAATCTTTGCATTAACATCAAATCATAACAAATGCAAGTGTTTCATTTGTAAATAGACACACAATATATGCACACTTATCTTTTTCTAATAAGTTTATTTTTGGATAGACGATAAAGATACCTAGTTTTAAGCATTTTATAGTACAATTACAATATTATAATTTTGGATGTTTGTTCTAATTATCTTACAAGAAGATCTCACAGAGTTTTCTACATCACAATCTCTTGAACAATGCGTTAAAATTGTTCCACACCCATAACCTTTTTGAAAATATTGAATGTCAACTTTACATAAGTCATTTGTGCATGGTCCTTCGTTTTACTACAGTTTGGTTAAAAACTATTTGACCTAGGCTTGATAAATTATGTCAAGTATTAGGTTATTGCTTGTAAAGGATATATGTAATTAATTATGCATGTAGAGCATTTAATGCATCTATGTGCATGAACGTGAACAAGTACAACATGAAGAAGAAGACATTCTCTTTATCTTTCAATAGCTGGCTAAGAATTTGCAACAACTCTTTCATAAATATGCACACATACATATATAATAAGCCTTTAAAGAAGAGCATACACAACAACATTCAATCTTACAATCTTTGCATAGAGATTAAAATCTTAAGTTAGCAAAATGTAGTTCGTCAATAAAATAGTGTTGTTTTCTTTAACTATTTGGAAGAGTAAATCAAATCTTGTATACATCGTAAGATGCAATACCTCTTTTTAGTGAAGTTGTTTAGTCATGAGTAGATGCGTTCTAAAGAATATTTAGTCTTAGCCTGAAGTGATTGTGTTTCAAATAATACTTAGTCAAGAATAGTTATGTTCCAAACAATACTCAATTTTAGTCAAAAGTGGTTGTGATCCAACAATATTTGATTATTTAATAAAAATTGATTGTTTTCTAAATAATAATCGATTATTTAGTCAAGAGTTGATGTTCAAGAGATACTCATCTTGTATTTAGAGCGATAGTTTTTTTAGTGAAACTTGATTAAGAACCGAATTTTTTATTTGTTAACGAACCAATATAAAAATATCTAAGTATAAATATTTTTTTACTCTAATATCTTTGAATTGTATATTATTAAACAAAAACTAGACAAATGAGAGTTTTTTTTAAACAAAATTTATGAAAACTTTTGAGAGTGTGTTGGTCAAAGTTAAAATTCTATATTGTTGTATTTCATCAAATACGATATTACAAAAAGTACTCAAAATTTCAATTTCCTTCTTATATATTCTACTTAACAATTGTTCTGCCAATCATATAGAAAAATAATACTAAAAAATCTTTGTTGAACTAATGCAATATATATTTCCAAAATTATTTACAAAAATTACCGATAAAAATAAATAATAATTATCTTGTATCTTTTTCCAAGTCAATAATCATGATAGACACAATATAAAAATATACTTTTTCCAGTTAAACATATGAAGAAACTCCCTTTAAAAAATAAAATATGATAATATATAGTTATTAATTTCAATAACTTAAGCTATAATTTTCCAATTACAACTTTTAAAGTGTTATTTTCCAATCAAAATTAGATTTTTACATAAGTAATAAGAAACGTTATTCAATTAATTAAGGAATTACACCTATTATCAAGACCAACTTCAGTTTTAGATGGCCAACGACACAAACAACATTTATAGAACTATGACTAATCATTCTTCCTAGTACTGATACAAAATAATATTTTTAAGACGATTATTTCATTTCAAATAAATTATGTTATTTTAAATACTCACATAGATACAGTTGATGTAGATAAATATTTATTTTCTTCACTTAATCATGTAATATAAAAATTAAATTTACATTCATTTAGATTACTAATAGATGTAAAACAAAAAATGAAAGAAGACATTTTCATTTTGATCGAGGTAAAACACGTTTCTATGTCAATTTATTATGTACCTTGTATAAGAAAAACAAATAAAAAAATAAAATACTTCTGGTTATTTGTTAAACTAATCGATAGAACCAGTCTTATTTTTCTAATAAATTAAACTTTTATCACCAACTCATAACTACAATGTGATAATTAATTTTTAATAAGATCATTTGAATAAGAAAACAATTATAATAGCTAAATTATGATCTCCAAAGTATACGAAATGACAATGATGAAGTACAATGTATCATAGTTGAATGTGGACTCATAGAAAAACACAAAAAGTTTAGAACCAAAATTTCATTAAATTTAGGATTAGTTTAACAAACTACAAAAATCATATATGTCAAACAATTTACAAAACATTAGAAAAATATATCATTGCATGTATAGAAAGTTATTAGCTATTATAAATACTTGAAAGGGGTTGTAGAAACTTACAAAAGACAACTTTTTTTTCTTGAAAGGTCTCATTTATGCAAATGAGATTTATTTTGAATAACCTTTCAAGATGTATCTGACAAATATGCAAAGGGGAGATATTTTGTTTAGTAATTTACCTTAAAAAAAGAAGGGTGTCTAAGTAGAGTAAACATAAACTTTAATTTATTTGTGAAATTGTGAATTGTTAACTCTTTGGCAAGTATAAAAAACATATAAATAGTAAAATAAAAAAATTCAAGTACCATTTTTCAAGGGATTTACATGTATTTAGTCAATGTGAATTCTTAATAATTTGGACTAAAAGCTTCAAAAGGCCAATTCATATGAATTTAAAGAGTTGTGCTAATTTTTAAATTTAAAACATTCAAAGCTACCAACTTAAAATTATATTACTTGATGATGACAAAGATTCATTGGGGTTGAATTCATGAACTCGACTCAATGCAATTCTTCTTACCAATATATTTCTAACATAACTGCAACATTCACATCACAAGTTCACTAGATCTAATTCCTTAGAGACAAGTTCTAAACTTTAATATGAAAATATTAATCTCTTAATTCTTTTTACACAAGATTTGCATTAAGGATACATGTGTTTAGAATGACCAAGAGATATAAAATTAGGTCTAAAATTACATCTCTAAGTTGTTCAATCCTGAAATCTAGTTCTAAAAACATTTTTCAATTATTAGATACAACAACAAAAAAATTTAGATAATCAACCATCCAACATGAAACACCAAGAAAGAACATACGAGTAATGTATAAATTTCTAGTGTAAAGAGAAAAATACATAAAGATGAGATTCATTACATCCAACCCTAATGAAAAAGGGAGTTAGCTACTCCTACTCATGTGGAGCACAAAAAATGGCAAAGAGAGTGATAAGATTGAAGTAAAAAGTATTCTTGAACTCCTCATCTCGCACCAACTATTCTCCAAGCACCCGTTCTTTCTCCTTTTTCCCAAAAAGCTTCATTCTAACGTTTAGATTCCACCTTTTTAACAACTCCAAAAAAGTGACTTCTCATTTGGCTAAGCAAAATCACTCACCAGGCAAAAGGAAACTTTTTAAACAATGTGACTTTTCCTAATGTTCTTCTCGTTGGGCAAGCACAATGGTCTTTTCACTAAGCGAGAGTGTTGTTTGTTGGGTTAGGAGATCCTGAAATGACTTCCTCCCTTTTCCTCAAGCTTTCACTTCTCGACAAAAAATGACCCAAATCGTAATCACTTCTATTTCCTAAAGAAAGTGTTTAAACCATAAATTTGACATGAAATAAACAAAAATGTGGCATAAAGACAAATCAAGAGGTCCAATAAGCATGATAAAATAAGTTATTATCACACTTATCAAGTGTAGGGGAGGATTGTAGTGTAGTGTAGGGGAAGAGGGTTGCAATAACATAAGATTGCGCATTATGGCGAGGAACAACCTAGGTCATGGAAACAACAAGACAACCTTTGTGTTGATGAGGTGAGACAACTTATGTGTGGTTACACAAGATGAACAACAACTAACATAAAACAAGATTGTGTCAAACACAACACAAAGTGAGTCACGTGGGTTAAAATATTTAAGGATGCATGACAAAGAATATGGATACAAGGCTTCTAGAAGAAAGCTAATATATTAATTTTGTTTTTTCTAATTCTTAGCAGTTTCTCCTTCTACACATGTATAGCCTTTATTTTGCCTTTTCTTATTCTAGCCTTTATTGGCTATTTGTTTTACATTTTCTCTCTTTAGCTAGACCTAGAATGAGTGTATTGCTTGTATATATTCAAACTCTCTCTTTTTATTTAAGTGAGGAAAAGAAAATAGAAGAAATATTCCTTTTCATATACTTTGCCTTCTTTTTTCTCTTTTGTTCATCTTAGTTCTTTTTTATACTAAGGTATTAAAGCTCTGATCAGAGCTCTGGTTGCTACATTTACCCATGGGTGAAGTTGTTGATCCCTTACAAAATTTTTGTTCTCCTTATCATGTTAGTTCATCTGATAATCTTTCCTCTCTTATTAACACTTATGCTCACTTAAAAGCCTTTTCTGATAGTGATTAGGGTATATGTAGTGATTCAAGACAATCAGTGACTGGTTATAGTGTGTATCTTGGGATTTCCTCATATCCTGGAAATCAAAGAAGCAAGGAACAATATCAAAGAGTTCCTGTGAAGTTGAATACAAGGCAATGGCCATTGTTACATGCGAAATTTAATGGCTAACTTATCTTCTTCAAGATTTCAAAGTTACTTTTGAGCAACCATCTCTTTTATACTGTGACAATGACTCAGCAAGATACATTGCAGCAAATTCAGTGTTTCACCAATGTAAGAAACACATAGAAATAGATTCTCACATTGTTAGGGAAAAATTGAAGAAGGACCTCATACATTTGCTTCCTATTTCTACCAAATAGCAACTGATTGACATTTATACACTAGTGCTAAAACTAAAAACAGCTATTGTTTATTAAATGCATTTTTACTCAAACGCAGTGTTTGAAAATGCAGTGACATTTTTTAAATTATTTTGATTTATGAGTGCGGCTATTTGTAGTAGCCACATTCATAAATCAAATTTTACACTAACCTTCCCTATTTCAAAAACACGCCACTTATGTTTTCATCTCCTTTCTCTCGCGCTTCCTTGCTCTTGTGCCTCTGTTTCGTGCTTCCTCTCTTTTCTTCCTCTGTTGTTTGCATTGTTTGTGCCATTGGTAAGCATTGTGTTTCACTCTTCTTCTTCACCATTGATTTTTGTATGTTTTCTATTTCTCGTATGCTTTGTCTTATGCCATTGCTAAGGTCACTTTTCATTGGGAAAGATTTTGTTTGCTTCCTACCTTGCCTTCCTCATCGTTGTTGTCGCCTTGCTCCGTCATATATTTGCGTTTCATTGAAAAAAATTTATTTGCGCTTTCTAGACTTTCATTGGGATGAAATACTAAGAATGTGAAGAGGTATGATATGGATGCACCAAGAGATCAAAAGAAATGTTAAAATAATGACCCTCTTCTTCGGAAAAGATCAAAGTTGAGAACTTTGATTAAAAACTCAAATAATAGCGAAAAAGAAAAGAAACCCTAAACGCCTCTCGTAAAAGCGATTTATAAATGCGACCATGTAAATAGTCGCATTTATAAATCAAATTTACGAATGCAACTAAATAGTCGCCTTCTTATCTCTTCGATTTAAGACTACATGTACATCAAATGCGGCTATATAGCTGCCGTTATAAATTGAAAATAGTCGCCCTTGTTTTGCTTTTCTGCACCAGTGATACCAAAGCCTTAAGTTCTCAATCTTTCAAGAGTATTTGTTCCAAGCTAGGTCTCATCAATATTTGCTCCCCGACTTGCGGGGATAACAAGGGATATGGATACAAGGTTTCTAGAAGGAAGCTAATATTAATTTTTTTTTTCTAATTCTTAGTTGTTTCCCTTTGTACATATGTCTAGCCTTTATTTATTTATTTTTTCTTATTCTAGTCTTTATTAGCTTTTTGTTTTACATTTGCTCTCTTTAACTAGACCTAGAATAAGTGTAGTGCTTGTATATATTCAGACTCTTTGTTTTGATTTAAGTAAGGAAAAGAAAATAGAAGAAATATTCCTTCTCATATCTCTTGTCTTCCTTTTTCTCTTTTGTTCATCTAAGTTCTTAGCCAGATTAAAAAAAAGGAAAAAATAGAAAAAAAAAAGTAAACCCAAAATGACACAAAATAAATAATGCATCAATTATATAATTTTTACATTTATCAATGTAAAAATTGATAGAGGCTTTATTCAAAAAAGAGTATTTTCATTGGTATAATAGACTTCCATCTAGTCTTTTCTTAGAGTTCTTTATTAATAGGTATATATTACCTATATACCCTTTTTGTTAATATATGAGTTTTTGTCTAGTTCCCCCATATTTTATTGTATTTCCTTTCTTTTTTCTTTTAATAATACTTTTTTTATGTGGTGACAGATGATTGTTTTTCCTTGAGGTATTGATCTAGCTGATATGTTAAGTTTCATAGTGATGTCTAACACGAGAGTTTTTATAAAAAAAATTTTAAAAATTCACTTTATGAAATTTAATAATCATATTTTATGTTAGTATTTAATATTATTAATATAAAAAAGTTGGTTACTTTTTTAATATTGTTACCGTGTATTTTTTTCATTGTATAGTATTTTAGAGAAGCTAAATGTTATTGAAATAAGCTAAAAGCATAACAATAAGTAATGTATTCTAGATAGGCTAGAATAAAACATTTGTACTATCTTTCTAAAACAATAATAATATAATTTTTTTTACACGGCCTACTAATTTAAAAGAATATTGTGACATAACTTTTAATCGAATGATTATAATACTGAAAAAAAAAGTACCCTACATACTAGTTTATAATTAAATGATAATAATATAAAAATAAAAATAGTTGATAGATGCATACCCTATTTTCCCAATGCATTTAGCCTTAAAATAAACTTGAAAAGAGAGAATTGCAACAAGACAAAATGGGTTGAGTGGTTGGTGGAATGGAATAGAGGGTGCAATGTTGGGATGTCCACAGCCATAAGCTTAAGCTCTCAATGAATAATGTGAATCCTCACTCCAAAGTGCTTTCTAAATTCTACATATCTTTCCTATTTATTTCGTAGGACCCAGATTATTCTGAACGTGCTTTTCTGCACCTTTTCTATCTCGCATCTTCACTGTTGAGTCGGTAATTACTATCCTTTTATATTAGTCTAAAACCCAATATTAATCACTTTATTATCCAAATCCTTCTAATTCTAATGTAAACAAGTTAGCGTTAGTTGAATGTAACCATCAAGCAAAATTATAAAAGTAACGTGTGTCTTTATATAATATTTTTTTAATAGTTTGTTATTTTATAAAGAGTGCATTAAATAATATATATGTGTGTAATATTTAAAAATATAAAGTGCATAAATTTTGTTAATAATTAACAATTAGTAAGTAAAATGATTATTTTTAAATATACTAATTAATAAATTGATAGATAAAAATGTGTTCCAAATTACTACATGAAGATATTAACAATACTTTGCGAAACATACTATTATTTAACAATTTTTATAAGATGAGTGGAAAATTTTGGAATGGATATTGTCCATTTCATTGAGTTTATTAACTTAAATGAGGATTAATCCTTATATATGAGATAATATTCATTTTTAAATTCAATTTTTTTGTTTCAATTAATTTTAAAAAAAAATTACTTATCTTTAATTGGACACTTTAAGTGATGTAAATGTTTTAAAAACTAAAAGATAAAATATTTTAAAACCCTTTTTTTAATCTATAGTGGACACCAATGTTCCAATATTGACACTATATATAAAAACAAAACAAAATGAGAGTTTCATGCACTCCTATTCTAATAAAAAAAATATCATTTTTTACAAATTTTGACTAAAAGAAATTTACCAACACTTTTATCTTTTAACCCACTCATATTTTTTTAATAACATAGCTATTAAAAAAAAATCGACCTTCTAAGTGGACCACTCTTCCAATAGTCATTGACCTAACTTCTTTGTTTGAACTGAAAATAAATTAATTTAATTTTTTTTTGAATAATCGACGTGGCAAGTGACAAAGACAAACGTGAAACATTGATGAAAGGATCACGTTGGGAATTGTGATAGACGAGATCTAGTACTGTGTTCCCATTCCTAGACATTGACGTAAAACTCATTAATTTTTAGGTTTTTTTTATTATAATTATTATTATTTTAATTAGAATACGAATTTTATTTTCTTAATTTCTTTTTATTCCATACATAATTTTATTATATGTACATTATCAAATAAAATTTTCAATATTGGTTTCTTAAGATTCTTTGTTGTCAATAACACACTTAACTTAGGTTTTTAAGGCTGAATATGAAAACGGAATGAATTAAATAAAATCATGCAACGCGAATCATGTTATTTTAATTTTGGATATATTTAGATAAATTCTCCTTAAAAAAATTAAATTTTTAAGATAAACTCTTTAACATTTAATTTTTTTTTATCTTGTATATAAATCAATTTTAACATAACTTTTTTTTAATATTTTTTTAGGACTATTTATAACACAAACTTCTCAAACAAGCTATTTTTCTCTTTCTGTAAGTTTGTTTTTCATTTTTTTTTTCAAATATGTTTTTTTATTTTTAAAAAATATATATTCTTGGTCTTGTATTTTCAAATGGGAGAGTTCAACTTTCTAAACTTCTAAAAGCATGTATTTTTAGTTACTTTTATACTTAAATTTAATATTTAGTGACGGTTTATAAAAGAACTAAATTAGCATAATATGTGATCGGTACTTTTTTTATAACTAAATTTAACACTTGGTGATAATTTTTAACTGTGACGAAATTTATAGAAAAACTAATTTTACATGTTTTTAAGTTTTATAGACAAAATTAATCTAATTTTAAAATATAAAGAACAAAACTAAATCTACCAAAAAAAAAAAGTGGACTAACAAAAAACATATTGAACTAATTATTTTATTCTTATTGATGAAACACATGGGTAATCCAACACAAAAAAAGTTTCATAATTCTATGTCAAAATTGGCAGCCACAAAAATATTGCACATCAAAAAAAAAAAAAAAAAATTGGACTATTGATGATCCTTTTCTTTGAAAACGTACATGAAAAATATGAGTATGAAAAAATTCTCTTTTCTGCATAATTAAGTGAATTGTCGAATTTTTTGTCTCTTATAAATTTTATTTTCCTTTATTACAGTTTTTTACTAATAAAATTATATTTATCATATTTTAGTTCATGTTAACGTAATATCTAAAATATATAATCAGTAATGATTTTTTAACTTGATTGTGAGTAATTTTCGACTTATGGAAAGAACAATATAACTTTTTTTTATATGCATTACATGTTTTTTTCATCACCACTAATAGTTATTTAGGATAAAATTATCAAAGTATACTATATAAAAAATTATATGAATTGGTTTATTTTGAAGATTTCACATAATGAAATATAAATAGATATATAAATTTCATCTTAAAAAAGCAATTTGTTAAATGATCATTTATATATTATGAACTGATTTTATTTATATAGTTGTATTTTTAACGGTTATATCAAATTTTATTAGTTTTAGGTTAAATCAAATTTTAAATTTTTTAATTAAACTTGATTACGTGATTAAAAACGAAATGTTTAAATTAGAACATTAAATCAAGTTTTGTTCTCAACTTTATAAATTTTGCTTAAATTTTTCCCCAAAAAATAATACTATTCCCGCACATTCTTAATTGCATTAAAAGCAAGAATATGGTAGTGTTCAACATGCGACTATCACAAACTTTTTTTTTTTCTAACATAGATATGGATAATGCGACTATCATATAGTAATAATATTATTATATACTTAGAAGTTGGATAAAAAGCTATTGGATTTGAACTTTATAAATTTGTCGTGGAAAGTAATGAGAAACCTCATCATATTTGATGCTGAATATACTAATAAAAAAAATAGTATGTTGGATTTAATAAAAAAAATATAAATTAAGTAATGGTAATTTAGGTTTGGTCAAAAAGATGTGATTATTCTAAAAGTATTCAAATTCTTCCTACTTATGAAATAAAATAAAAATTTAGTTATTTTATTTTATTTTATTTATAGATGTAACAGATTCAATACTGCTAGCATCAATTAATAATATATACTCTATTATTGGAACGGTTCATTTGTTTGAAAAAATATTACTAATAGGAAAATATTACTTTTATACGGAATATATTACTTGAAAATCTATCATAATAGTATAATAATATTTTTAATTAAAAATAAAATAAATATAATATAAATATTAATTTATTGAGTTGTTAAGTAAATTTTTTTTTATTATTATACAATGTCAACCTATTAACACCCATTTAACTCTCTCTCTCTCTACACGAAAATAAGTAAGATATGGATGTCTAAAGAAAGCTTTGACAAAATGTACAAACTTTCTTTGGCTAGGCAATAAAATATTATTAAAGATAATAAAAACTATATTTTTATTAAGGATATTTTCTTTAAAAACTAAACAATTTAGAAGATTCAACTAGTGTCAATATCATCGGCACGTTCAGAAACCAAATTTGTTGACATGCGAAGCCCATTATTTTTTGTAAAAAATTGGGTCAGGGCTTTTCGTCTGCTTTTCTGCTTAGGAAATTTCTTCCTACACCCCATAATTATGTAAACTTCAAAAATATCCTTTTAAATCCATTTTTTTTCAATAGATTATAAAATCCAGAGATTTTTCATATTATGTAATATAAAATATAAATTTCATATTATATTCTAAATTGTAAATCTATAATATAAAATTTTGTATTATAAATTACATATTCAGAATATAAAATTTTTTATTTCAGATTCTAGAAACCAAAATACAATATCAAATTTATATTTTAAATTATACAACTCAAAATATAAATTTGATATTCTAGATTATGGAATACAAAATACAAAATTTTGTATTTCAAATTAGACATTTACATTTTGATCATGAAATTTAAAGGCATGATTCTCTTTTTGGTTTCATTGAGATGGAGGAAAGTTCAAACGTTGAACAATGTTTGCAAAATCACATCATTTCACACCTTCTATTAACCACACTGACTTACAACCTAACCAGCAATAGGTGAAGAAGATGAAGAAGGGATGAGGAAGTCGAAGAAGGAGTGGAGGAAGAAATACCCTTCTGTTGAATGAGTTTTCTTTTGCACAACAGCTGAAAAATAATAACCAAGTATAGCCCATTATAGTTGGGTGTTATTTACTATTTGGGTGTTAAAAGAAACTTTTCCAGTATATGTTATTTACTGTGTTAAAAGAAATTCGGTTAGTATCCAATATTTTTGAACTTGCACCCAGTATAATTTTTAATTTCTGAAAATGTCCTTTATTCTATAAATGTAAATTTAAAATTGAAAATAATACATTCTGAAAATGTAAATGTGGAAGAGAATATTATGTTCTGAAAATAAAAATCTGGAAACATAAATAAAAACTCATTCCAAATAAAAAAATACGTAATAAAAAAATTTGTTTAAAAAAAAAATCCAAAAATATATTAAAAAAACAGATCTGAAATGTATTTTTTTATGTACCTAATATTTTAAGGAAATTTTCGTCTTTTCTATTGTAATTAGGTGCAGTTATATGATGCATAGCAATTGCCGAGAAACTTTTCCATTATAGTTAAGAAACTTTTTCATTGTAGTTTTGTGAAACCCAGTCCAATTTTTTTTGCAACAGTTCGAAGACTGTTAAAAAACTTTTATTTTATGTTATTTTTATTTTTATTAATAAACTATTTTTCATTGTTTTTCAAAAAGCTTATCATTTTCAAAGAATATTATTATGCATGGTTAAAAAATATTATAAAATATTTTGTTGTTAGTTTTTAGTATTATTGTATTGTAATATTATATTTCTCAAATATTATTTTTTATGCAATTTTAATTATTAGTATTAATGTGCTAATATCGATTCAACTACCCATTCAATCAATAAACCTTGAACGATATCTTGACTGGTTCATGACAGGTCCAATTTTCAAAGCATAGATTCTCATAAATCCGTTTTTAAACTATTACCATTTATCATTGTCTTAAAATTTAATTCAAAATAAATATTATTTCTATATTTATATTAATTTGATTAATTTAAAGAATATTATAAAATAACTTAAATTTGTATAATAAAGGAATTGTATAAAAATATCGTTTATTATATCTGCATGACTTAAAAAAATGCTAACCAGTGAAAAAGACAACATCAAAACTTTAAATAAACATAAGTGATGAAAATACATGTGTATTTTTTTTATCAATAATAAATAAAATAAATTAAAAAGAAAGCTTTTAAGAAATGTTTCAATCCAAATAAAATAGTAGAAAAAAAGTCTAAAAAAACTCAATAACAAACTAAAAGTTGAACAAAAAACCTCGACAAAGCAACAAGACTGAAACTTTCTATTAACAGGTTATGTATTTAAGAGACAAGTTATTGACATTATAGTATTATATAGTGTTATATAACCTATAAAAGAAGACTATTTTTGTGTTCCTCTTAAACATATGATTCATGTAAATGGTAATAGAACAAAAGCACATGCTTCCACATGTGCAAATCACATGCCATATAGACCCAACCCAAACATCAAACATAAAAAAAGAGCAGCATTCATGCTTGCTTTAAGTTCAACCAAATGTGTTGGAATCTTTGCCTTCAATTTATAGGTACAAATACAACCATGAAACATGATCCTTCTCCCATCTATTTGTCTATAAAAATAAACAAAAAAAAAAAGGGGTTATGATTGTGTGCATGCTTCATCTTGTTTGAGCATTTTCTGACAGGTAGCTTAGGTAACCAAAAAGCTCTGATCACAATCATCTCAAAGCATTTTTTTATCAGCTAAATCATCTCAAAGCATAACATTGCATGGCCTCATCATTAATTAATTAAAATAATAAGATTAAATTATTCATTCCTATCTTTGATGAACTAGTTGAAGATGAATCTAATGCATGAAACAAACTTAAAAAACCTTAAAGGGTTTTGCTTTTCTAATTATTATGAGATCCCACAACCTCTTCTTTACTGTTCTAACAAAGTATCTTTTGATCTTTATGTCTTTTCTCTTGACCAAATTTGCAACAATTGATTGATTCAACCCTTGATTTTCCTGGTTCTCTCTGTATGGAAGAGTAGGTAAAGTGAAAAGGCAATAGCTGATTGATCCAATACTTTAAAAAATAACCAGACATATTGCTTTAACCCTTGGTTTAGTCCACACAAATCTAATTACAAAATGTTGTTTGTTCTTTTATAAAAAGCACTTTTGAGATTCTCGTCCTCATTATATTACTAAATATACTATTTAACATTCAAGTTCCATTTCATTAGCAACATTAGGGTTTTCTAAAAAGTTAGAGGTTCAAATTACAATTTTAAATAAAATAATATTTTTACGAAAATTGGTAAGTCGTATACTATGTGGATGATTTTTTAGTGAAAGTCGTATATGAGGGAAAATTGCACTACTTTATGCAAAAACCAAAAATATAAAACAAACTATGAGGGAAAAATACATTGCTTCGGCTTTTGCTAACAAAATGGCTAATCTGCTTTCACAAAATTGGTTACTATAGTCTTATTAACAATCTAATATTAATTGTTATATCTATTTCATTTTTGGTTCCAATAGGCAATAATGTATGGTTTGTCCAATGAAACGTGTGCAACACCAAATATTTTCGCAACATTCCATCTACTAGTTGTTGGTGTGTGCCTCAAATGTTACATGTTTTGGGGCCCAAAGATGAAAAACATTTCTTCTTCTAAGCTACTAATTGCTCTTGGGTTTGATTGGTGCTCTCTTTCAAGGTTGTGAAATGGGCAACCAAACACTATTATATACTATGAAAATTTCAGCACTTTTGACCTTGCATCCACAACCAAAATTTAAAATGAAAGTTCAGTTGGCGTTAGTTCCTGGGAAATATATATGACAGTGACAGAACGCTTGAAACATATATGACTGATACATTTTGAAAAAAAAAAAAACTCTATATAATGATGAAATAAAAGTTAAAACCATATTTGATTCTGGGCTAAAACTTGTTATAATGTTACTGATTTAAGTATTTATCTATTCACTAATTCATTTAGTTTTATTTTGTTTATAAAACATATTTTTTTATTTGAATTCTCACACAAATGAAAGGTAATGTACTTAATTTTAATGTTTGCTCTGGTGTAAGAAATTGTTATTCTAGTGGACCAACTATTTTACTTTACAAAAATATATATTGATAATACACAATATTATAATTTGGTAGAGATTAATGACATGAATAAATAGTATTTTCACTCATTTTTTTTTGGGTCTAGTATGAACGTATTTTTCGTCCCATGCAAAATCGATGTAAAAAAATTTCATTTTGCTCTGACACTTAATTTAAATTGTAGATCGGCCTGGCCGACGCAAATAGTAGGAAAAAAGATTTTGTTTGAGCTAGAATCTATTGATTTTATATTTATCTAATGTATAATATGGTAATAAATATTTTAATTTTTAATTATTTACTGTATTTATTTTAAATTTATTTTTTTAATATTATAATAAATTTTTTAATTTTAATCATTTTGATATATGTTAGTTAAATTAAATTGATTAAATTTTTATTTTAAATTATTTAAAGAAATTATCTTTAAAAAAATTTAAAAAATGAAAAATGTTAAAAAATAATAATTAAGTAAAAGAAAAAATGTATGTAAATTTTATAAATGTTATATAAAATACTTTAATTTTTAAAAAATTTATTATTTTAATTTAATTTAATTTATAATACTATAACAAGTATTTAAATTTTGATATAAATTAGTTAATTAAATTTATTAAATTGATTAAGTGTTTAGTTTTAAAATTATTTAAAGAAATTATTGTATAAAGTTTATAAAGAATTGAAAGATGTAGAAAAATAATAATTGAGTAAAAAGAAATAATATTTAAATTTTGTAAATATTATGTAAAATATACATAAATTTAGGAATATGAATTTAACATGAAGTAATTAATGAATGTAAAATGTAATGGATGTATTTAAAATAGAGAATCAATTTATCTTAAAATTTGAAAGTAAAGTTAAGAAAATAAAAAGTGAGATAAAACTTTTTATTGATAACTTAAATAAATTTGAATGTCATATTTGTATAATGGTTAAATGAACTTATGGTTTTACTTTGATATCCATTGTGATTTATAAGATGTTATTTGTCATAAATAAATGAAGCATAAGATCATTTTAAAGATTTATCGAGAATATTTATGATAAAAACATATATATTAAGACTAAGTGTGTGAGTAAGTAACTTATTCATAATTTTTAGATTACCCTAAACTTGACCACATGTTCTATAAATGTTGTTCTTGCCGGTTGACCCGCCTGTCGGTTGACTCACGACACTCACACGCCTCCTTCCTCACGTTGTTATGTGCTTGGTTCTTTCGAAGCAATCTGCACCTGCAAAAGAGAAAGGGGGCGCCCTAGAGGCCGTTTGCACTCCGACGCTCAAGTCAGTATAGGGCAAGCACACCAAGTGTATAAGTTTCTCTGTATGTGTTTAGGTCTAGAAACTGCGTACCTTTGTGAAGTATCTTACTGTCCCTTATATAGTCTAGGGTTTACTGCGCCACTAGCCATATTTAGGGTTTACTGGAATACCCTTGTGCCGCTATCACCCAATCTTAGGGTAATCTAGCACATAAGGTTTCCTTCTCTGGAGTGCAAACTTTAACAGGGTGACCACCTGGATGCCTCCTTGTGCATCTAGTCTCTGGGGCCACCTGTTCTGGGAGTGCCTTCACTGTTCACGTGCCATGCATGTAGCTTTACTGGGAAAACCCTAGCTCTGGTGAGCACTCGTCCCCTCAGGACTCTACACCCAACTGTGCTCTCCCTGCTACCCGCATAGGCACTTCGTGATTCAGGCCTCTCCTTACCTCTGGGTATTTAACTGGTCATTGGCCCCCTCTGGGAACCAATCTTAACTGTTCTGTTTATGCTATTCAAATCACCCAAGGCCGATGTCACCTCGCCATACTCTGTTGCCGAGGACTCCTCGACCTGCCGAGTGACGATGACACCTCCGCCCATCCTGGTGTTGACAACTACTCACCCGTCTCTATGGGCTGACGACTCGTCACCCGTCTCTGTAGGCTGATGACTCGTCACCCCTCTCTGTAGGCTGATGACTCGTCACCCCTCTCTGTAGGCTGATGACTCGTCACCCCTCTCTGTAGGCAGATGACTCGTCACCCCTCTCTGTAGGCTGATGACTCGTCACCCCTCTCTGCAGGCTGATGACTCGTCACCCCTCTCTGCAGGCTGATGACTCGTCACCCTGTGGGGTCTATTCCACGTGTCTTTGACTCATGCTGTGGGACCCAGCTGATGTCCGAGGACTGGTCAGTACACAAGCCCCCCAGTCTCAAGCTGTTAACTTGTTTCAGCGAAGAGACTAAGTGATAGGCGAGGACTGATCGGTACACAAGCCCCCCTAGTCACGAGCTGGTAACTTGTTCCAGCGTAGGGACTAAGTCATTGTCTTGGGCGGCCTACGTGGCTTTGCGCGTAAGTACATGAATAGTACGCTGAGAAGACACTTCACCAACCCCCTCTCATCTGCTAACACGTGGCCGTATCAACGGTTTGAGATTCATAACGTTTACGCTCCCTAGGGCTACGTTAAACCTCTTCAAAACCTCGCGCCACTTCACTGTTTCATCACTTTGCATTCTCATTTTCGTAGACTCTATCTTCCAGCGCACGCTCTCTTCTACTCACCAAGCTTTCCACACTTCTCCGCCCTCATTCGACCAAAGGTATGATTTTTATGTCTTCTTCCCCTTCATAACATAATCTCGATCATCCTTATGGCATGTTGTGACTGTTCTGGGCTTATGGTGTGGTTTTCGCCTTCTAGGGTTTTTGTTCTTCCTCTCTGGGTTCGTTCTACCTTCGAGTCTTCGTCCACCATTGCTTTCTTCTAAACCTCTTTCTTTTCCTGCCTCTCACTTGTTTAGATTCGAGATGGCCAGAACTAAAACTACCTCCAACCCTCCTCCAACCGTAGCGATCGATTACAAGGCCCTCTACCCATGGGCTTCTGAGGATCTTCTGGCTGAGACCTCCAAACTCACATCCTGCGAGGATCTTCGCAAGCACAGGGATGATGAGACTGATACTAAAGGACGCGTCTTTGGCAGAGAAACCGACGCGTACGTCTCTGTGCGACCCTGTACAGTGAACGAGCCTGTGTGCGCTGATGATCGCTGCAACGATGGGGAACCCTTCTTCTTCTTCTACGCCACCATTTTTAAAAGAGTCAAAGTCCGTCTCCCCTTCACAGGATTCGAAAGGGCTTTGCTCACCGAGTTAAACGTGGCGCCCGCTCAACTGCACCCCAACAGTTGGGCCTTTATTAGGGCGTTCTCCATCCTCTGCAATAACTTAGGGTTCACCCCCTCCGTCGATGTCTTCCTGTACTTCTTCGAGGCGAAGAGCCCCGGCAAGAGGCTTTGGGTGAGCCTGAATGGGGTGGCCGGGAGAGTCCTCCTGACGCTCTTCTCGCAGTCGTACAAGAACTTCAAAGGAAAGTTCTTCCGAGTCTGCTGCAGCTCTTACGACCCCACCATGCTCGATGGATTTCCCTTGTACTGGGTGGGGGAGTTGAAGTTCAAAAAGCCACGCAAGCTCGAGGAGTTGACGGTCCCCGATCAAGAACTCTGCCAAATCATCTCCAGCTGGGAGGTGGTGTTTGACTCCACCCAGCTGATTAGGCATGAGTATGACGCTGAGACTCTCAGCGTGTACCTTGGTATACTGACTTCATTTTGCATTTATCCGCTTCATCTTGCATGCCCAATACTTTGCCTTTCTAATACTTCCGATTCACTGCAGGCATGGTACTCAGCGCTGATAAGAAGAAGAGGCTGGCGGATGTGCTGAATCGCCGCAATGCCAGCGGTTCAGCCCCTGCAGGTCCGTCATCACCTGCGGGTGTTGCCCTGGAACCCATCGCTGAAAAATTCAAGAGGGCAGCCCCTGTGGAGGTTTCTGACGACGAGGACACCTGCTCCGGCCTCGTCTTCAAAAGGAAAAGGGTGGAGACAGCCGCAGAGGTCTCCTCAGCCACAGAAGGGCACCCTTCTTCCTTTAGGGAGCACCCTCCCAGCGCCTCCTCCCCTCCTGAGCCAATCCTAACACTTGAGGGGGGTGGGGAGAGTGCTCCTCCCTCTGGTCCGATGCCTTCTGCCCCAGAGCTGCCTTCTCTGCTCCAAAGGTCGCTCGCTCAAATGCCTGGCAGAGTTGTCTTGGAGGCCATGGACAGAAACTCTCTTGAGAACCTCCTTAGCCATGGTCTCGGGGAGTTCTTGGCCGCTTCCAACTCCTTGCTGGTCAGGGGTAGCGCTGAGGCGGAGCTGTTAGAGGAGACCGCCCAGCTGAAGAGGGAGTTGGACCAAAAGCTAGAAGAGGCCGCCCAATTGAGAAGGGAGCTGGAACAAAAGGATCTCCAACTTCGTCAAGCGACCACGCGAGAGACTGCCCTCAATCAAGAACTGGGTAGTCTCCGTCAATCTGAGAAGGAGACCAAGAAGCTTCTTTTCTCCAAGGGGCAGGAGGCCCTCCAGCTTGAAGCTAAGATACTTCCCCTCCGCAACAAGATAATTGAGCTGGAAGAGCAAGCGGAGGGGGCCCAAGCTAAAATGGCCAAGCTGGAGGAGAGGGCGACCAATCGAGAAGTTCAGCTGGGCAAGGTTGAGGAGGAACTTGCCCAACAGATCGAACTGTCGAAGAAGACCGAGGCTGAGCTTATTGATGATGCCGCTGACGCCTATGGGGAAGGCTTTGGTGATGCCCTTGCTCAAGTTGCCTGCGTGCATCTTGAGATGGACCTCTCACCATACTCCGCAACCCTGCAGGTAGTCGACGGGCAAATAGTGCCCAGATAGGTCCTCGAAACAGTTGTATTTTAGCTGAACCTCTTGTAATTATCCTATTTGCAATATAAAACTTTGTTCATGCATTGTTCATCTTTTGTTGTGCTTTGTATTTGATAGGCTCATGATCACAACTAACACACAAAATGATCCTCAAGTAACTTGTCTTTCCGCTACTTCATTAATGAACCTTTACCTTAACTTGGGCGTTCTCACTTGGGGGGGGAAAGTGTTCCTCATGAACTCCCATTCCCCTCACAAGACCTCTAACCCCACTTATAGGTTCTGACCGACCTGTCATCGTTCACGGTCGATGGAGGATTTAACCAAACGAACCTTTCTTTAACATTGGAAGTTCTCACTCGAAGTGGAGGTGTTCTCTACGAACCTACCTCTCCACTAACGAGACCTCTAACTCCACGTGACAGGTTCTAACTGACCTCACATCGCTCACAGGCGAGGAGGATTTCCCTGGGCGAACCCTTCTTTCACATTGGAAGTTCTCACTCGAAGTGGAGGTGTTCTCTACGAACCTACCTCTCCACTAACGAGACCTCTAACTCCACGTGACAGGTTCTAACTGACCTCACATCGCTCACAGGCGAGGAGGATTTCCCTGGGCGAACCCTTCTTTCACATTGGAAGTTCTCACTCGAAGTGGAGGTGTTCTCTACGAACCTACCTCTCCACTAACGAGACCTCTAACTCCACGTGACAGGTTCTAACATCATTGTACAAACACACTAAAAAACATATATCTTTAACTGAATTTTATTGGGTGACCTCATTAAAAACCCTTAGAAGGGAAAAAAGAGTGTCCCCTGTATCGTGTTGCATACAAGATTACATAGCTTTTAACTGAAATAATACTTCAAGTGAGTCGCATTCCATGTTCGAGGAATCGGACCTCCTTCTAAAGTTTCAAGTCTATATGCTCCATTCCCTAGGGCCTCTGTCACTCTGAAAGGACCAGTCCACTTAGGGGATAGCTTGTTCTCTATCTGGTATGGAGATGCCTTCCGCATGACAAGGTCTGCCGCCTGGAACCGCCGAGCTCTCAGCTTGGAACTGTGTTTGAACTCGACTTTCCTCTTTATCGCCTCAGCCTTGATTCCAGCTTCTTCCCTGGCTTCATCCAAAAGATCAAGATTCACCTTCCTTTCCTCATTTGATTCCTCAGCCACAAAGTTCTGGAAGCGGGGCGAGCTCTCCTGGATCTCCACAGGGATCATGGCATCTGAACCATACACCAAACTAAAGGGAGTCTCCTTGGTAGTGGACTGGGGGGTAGTATGGTAGGCCCGTACTATTCTGGGAACCTCCTCAGCCCACCTTCCCTTTGCTTTCTCCAGCCTTCTCTTCAATCCTCTGAGGAGGACTCGATTAGCCGACTCGACCTGCCCATTGGTCTGTGGGTGCTCGACTGATGCAAACACCTGCTTGATTCCCAGCTCTGTACATAGCTTTCCCAACTGTTGGCTCGCAAACTGAGTGCCATTATCAGACACCAAGCGTTTTGGTATGCCGAAACGGCAAACTATGTTCTTCCACACGAAGTGTTGGATCTTTTGTGCTATAATCTGTGCTACTGGCTCAGCTTCAATCCACTTCGTGAAATATTCCATGGCAACCACGAGGTACTTCATCTGCCTTATCGCCAAAGGGAAAGGTCCCAGGATGTCAATTCCCCAAGTGTGAAACGGCCAAGGGCTGTAAATCGACCTGAGCTCCTCTAGTGGCGCCTTAGGCCAGTCAGCATGCAACTGGCACTGCTTGCATTGCTGTGCATACTTAGTACAATCTTCCCTCATTGTCGGCCAGTAGTACCCTGCTCGCACGGTCCTAGAGGCTAGTGCTCGGCCTCCGATATGACTACCGCAGATACCTTCATGGAGCTCTGCCATTATCCTCACACACTGCTCGCCATGCACGCAGACTAAGATGGGGTGAGTAAACCCATGTCTGTACAACTCGCCTTCAACGAGCGTGTACTTGGACGAGTTTTTCTTTATCTTTTTTGCCTCCTCCGGCTCTGCTGGGAGCATTCCATCTGCTATATAACGCTTGTAGGGCGTCATCCATGTCTCACCATTTTGTAATAGACAGATCTGTGGTGCTTCTACCCCCAACAGCATGCATGCGTTGACTCGTGGCTTTTTTAAAGTTTCTTGAGTCAACGACCGATGACTCCTCTTCTCGCCATCTGACTGGCTGATCTGATGGACTCCCACTAAGTTATCAGCTGTATAAGTACGAGGCGCCCTCAGGGTCTCCTGGATGACTGTCCTCTGTCGGCCTCCCTTGCCTGAGCTGGCGAGTTTGGCCAACAAGTCAGCTCTGGCATTTTGCTCCCTGGGCACGTGTACCAGTTCAAATACTCCAAATGAACTCTTCAATCTCTGGACATACTCCAGGTAAGAGGCCATCTGAGGATCTTTTGCCTGGTATTCCCCGGCCACCTGACCGGTGACCAACAACGAGTCACTCTTGGCTATAAGGCTCTGTGCCCCCATCTCCTTTGCCAATAACATCCCCGCGATCAAAGCCTCATACTCCGCCTGGTTATTGCTGGCTTTGAACGCGAATCGCAGGGCCTGCTCTATCAACAACCCCTTGGGTCCTTCTAAGATCACCCCCGCTCCGCTGCCTTGCTGATTCGAGGACCCATCTACTGACAATACCCATTTAAAATCGGGTCCTTCTTGCTGAGCTTCGGTTGAAGACATCTCTGCCACAAAATCAGCGTAGACTTGTCCTTTGATCGGGCCCCTGGGTTCATACTGGATGTCAAATTCCGACAGTTCAACCGCCCAGCGCACCATCCTTCCTGCCACATCAGGCTTCTGCAAGACCTTACATATCGGCAGATCTGTCATCACCACCACTGTGAAGCTTTGGAAATAGTGGCGTAATCTCCTGGCCGAGAACACCACTGCTAATGCTGCCTTCTCTAAGGCTTGGTATCTCGTCTCGGGTCCCTGTAGCACCTTGCTGACAAAATAGATGGGCTTCTGGCTCTGTTTTTGTTCTTGTACCAAGACAGAACTCACCGCCCTATCTGTAACCGCAAAGTACAAACGCAGGGGTGTTCCAAGTTGAGGCTTGCACAAAACTGGTGGGCTGGCCAGGTATTCTTTGAGCTTGAGGAAAGCCTGCTCACATTCCGCCGTCCAGGTGAATCTGCTATTCCTCCTTAAGCACTGGAAATAAAGATGGCCTTTATCTCCCCCGGCTGACACGAATCGGGAGAGTGCAGCCATTCGACCTGTCAACTGTTGCACCTCTTTCACCGACGTCGGGCTCCTCATGGCTATGATTGCTGCACACTTGTCTGGGTTGGCCTCAATCCCTCTTTCCGTGAGCAAAAACCCAAGGAACTTGCCTGCCTCCACCCCAAAGACGCACTTTTCGGGATTCAACTTTAACCTGTACTTTGCTATAGTGTTGAACAGCTCCTCCAAGTCGTCGACATGCTGATCTCGTGCCTGGGACGTCACCACCATGTCATCTACATATGCCTGCACATTGCGTCCCAGCATGGGTGCGAGAACCCTGTCCATCAGCCTCTGGTACGTGGCACCCGCAATCTTCAAACCGAACGGCATGACTGTGTAGCAGTAACAAGACAGCTCTGTCATGAATGCCGTCTTGTTCTCATCCATCGGGTGCATCTTGATCTGATTGTACCCAGAAAAAGCGTCTAAGAAACTGAGCAATTTGCAGCCTGAAGCGCTGTCTACCAATGCATCTATGTCGGGCAGAGGATAGGAATCTTTCGGACACGCCCTGTTAAGATCTGTAAAGTCCACGCACATCCTCCACTTCCCGTTGGCCTTTTTCACCAGGACGACGTTTGCAAGCCACTCAGGGTATTGTATTTCCCGTATGTGACCTGCTTTCAGCAATTTGCGTGTTTCCTCCTTGACTACCTGCCTTCGCTCATCATTGAACTTCCGCCTCCTCTGGCGGACTGGCCTGGCCTGGGGATTCAGCGCCAGGCGGTGGCATAGGAAATCAGGGTCTATGCCAGGCATGTCTGAGGGGGACCAAGCGAAAGCGTCCAGATGCTTCCCTATAACTCTCGCTACCTGATCCTGGGTCTCCTGAGATAGAGATTTGCCCAGCCTGAAGATCTTCCCTCCGATCTCCTTCTCCACGACCTCCTCCGCGGGTTCTGGCCGCCTCGCCCGGGCGACCTCTGCTCGGGTGACCCCGACATCACCTCGAGGCATACCTGTTTCATTGGTTCCTCCTCCCGGTGGTGAGGTGGTCACCATGCAGACTCCCCTCTTCGTCTTGAGGCTATTTTCGTAGCACCTTTTAGCCTCCTTTTGGTCCGACTTAATGGTTACCACCTTTCCCTCCATCGATGGCAACTTCATCTTCATGTGCCTTGTGGAGACTACGGCCCCCAACCGGTTCAGTGCCGGTCTGCCCAGAAGTATATTGTAGGCAGAGGGAGCGTTCACCACGAGGTACCTGATGTTCTCTGTGCGGGACGCTACTCCGTCGGTGAACGTGGTCCTCAACTCTATGTATCCCCGCACTTCTACCTGATCTCCTGCGAACCCGTATAAACAGCCGACGTAAGGTCGCAACTGATCAGGGGACCGCTGTAGTTTGTTAAAGGTCGACCAGAACATCACATCGGCCGAGCTCCCCTGATCAACCAGCACCCGGTGCACCTTACGCGCGGCAGTGACTACTGAAATAACCACCGGATCGTTGTCATGGGGAACAACATCTCGGCGATCGGCTTTTGTAAAGACGAGGTCAATGTCCGGAAAGTGATCTTCCTCGCAGGCCTCTACTGCCATCACTGAACGCGCATACTTCTTTCGTTGTGAAGAGGTGCATCCTCCTCCTGAAAACCCACCTGATATAGTGTGGATCTCCCCATGAATGGGCACTTCATGCCCCTGGTCTGCCCTTGGCGCAGCAACTGTCTCACCTTCCGACGCCTCCTTCAGATAGTCACTCAAAAACCCACTCTTCACCAACTCATCCAGTTGATGAGCCAGAGCCAGGCAATTTCGTACGGGGTGCCCAAAAGCCTGATGGAACTCGCACCATGCATTTTTATTGGGCCCCAACCTCTTGTCACTCTTTGGGGGCACCTTCAATCTTTCTGCCACATTGGGAATGGCAATCAATTCCTTCAACTCCACCACGAATTCATGCCTAGGGGGCATGTCATCTTTGCTTCACGCCCTAGGCTGTGATTTTCGGGGCTCATAGGGCTTCTGTTTCCCTTGAGCTTTTTTCTTCGTGGTCGCCTCATGTACCCGCAGCGGTTGAGGCCGAATAGGCGCTCGGGGCCTTAACGAGGCCGCACTTTCTCTCTTCTCGCTAAGCTCCCCCTCAGCAACAATGTGGGCGACAGCACGCCGTTTTATGTCGCTGAAGGTCTTGGGACGGCTGCGTATTAAGAATTCGCTGAAAGGCCCTGGCAGTACGCCCTTCCTGAAAGCGTGCACCACCATGTCTTCATCCTTGGTGTGCAACCTTACCACCATCGCTCCAAACCTATTGAGGTACTCTTTGAGGGATTCCCTCTGATGCTGCCTTACATCAAAAAGATCGTAAGACACTGGCGGAGGGGCCTTGTTGACAAGATACTGCTCCCTGAATAGCGCGGAAAACTGAGCGAAAGACGTGATATGTCCTTCTGGCAAACTCACGAACCATTCTAGCGCAGTCCCTGTCAGCGTGGCCATGAAGAGTTTACAGTGCACTGCGTCGGACCCTCCTGACAACATCATCTGCGTGTGAAACGCAGTGAGATGCGTTTCAGGATCTTCCTTCCCGGTGAACACGGTTTTGGGTCCTACAAAGGTAGCTGGGACCACCGTGTTCATGATTGCTTGGGAGAAAGGCATGGGAAAGGCCCTTGGGGGCACTGGTGGGGCTCGATCATCTTCCCCACGATCTCCAGCTTGTTGTATATGCTGCAAATTCAAACGCAGCTCCTCATTTGCCCGGTGTAACTCTTCGTTCCTGGCCTGTGAGGCAGCCAGGTCTTCCTGCATACGCGCTTGAGACTCCGCCACCGTTTCTTGGAGGGTGCGCATCGTTTCCATCAGCTGTTGCATGGTAACGGCGTCGCCTCCGTTTGGTGGAACGGACCCATGTCTGGTATTCCTCATCTTCTGTGATTTTTTCTCTCACTCTCGTGTATGGGACCTTGTTTTACTCGGGCCCCACGGTGGGCGCCAAATGTTCTTGCCGGTTGACCCGCCTGTCGGTTGACTCACGACACTCACACGCCTCCTTCCTCACGTTGTTATGTGCTTGGTTCTTTCGAAGCAATCTGCACCTGCAAAAGAGAAAGGGGCGCCCTAGAGGCCGTTTGCACTCCGACGCTCAAGTCAGTATAGGGCAAGCACACCAAGTGTATAAGTTTCTCTGTATGTGTTTAGGTCTAGAAACTGCGTACCTTTGTGAAGTATCTTACTGTCCCTTATATAGTCTAGGGTTTACTGCGCCACTAGCCATATTTAGGGTTTACTGGAATACCCTTGTGCCGCTATCACCCAATCTTAGGGTAATCTAGCACATAAGGTTTCCTTCTCTGGAGTGCAAACTTTAACAGGGTGACCACCTGGATGCCTCCTTGTGCATCTAGTCTCTGGGGCCACCTGTTCTGGGAGTGCCTTCACTGTTCACGTGCCATGCATGTAGCTTTACTGGGAAAACCCTAGCTCTGGTGAGCACTCGTCCCCTCAGGACTCTACACCCAACTGTGCTCTCCCTGCTACCCGCATAGGCACTTCGTGATTCAGGCCTCTCCCTACCTCTGGGTATTTAACTGGTCATTGGTCCCCTCTGGGAACCAATCTTAACTGTTCTGTTTATGCTGTTCAAATCACCCAAGGCCGATGTCACCTCGCCATACTCTGTTGCCGAGGACTCCTCGACCTGCCGAGTGACGATGACACCTCCGCCCATCCTGGTGTTGACAACTACTCACCCGTCTCTATGGGCTGACGACTCGTCACCCGTCTCTGTAGGCTGATGACTCGTCACCCCTCTCTGTAGGCTGATGACTCGTCACCCCTCTCTGTAGGCAGATGACTCGTCACCCCTCTCTGTAGGCTGATGACTCGTCACCCCTCTCTGCAGGCTGATGACTCGTCACCCCTCTCTGCAGGCTGATGACTCGTCACCCTGTGGGGTCTATTCCACGTGTCTTTGACTCATGCTGTGGGACCCAGCTGATGTCCGAGGACTGGTCAGTACAAATGTAATTCTTATAGTTATTGAATATATTCTCTAAAAGACATTTATGTTTTCCAACTGAAACACATAATAATGTAGTAAGTTTTGAGTCACGAGATGACTAATGTGCAATATTCCATATAAGTGTGTTAATTTCCAATGCACTAAATAATAGATTCATAGATTTAGATTATTTTATTATATGTCATTGACCACGTATTAAAGAACATAAATGTTGTACCATGTAAAACAATTCTCATTGCATGAATAATAGGTCTTTGACATAGTAATTTTAGTAGACTTAGTTCTTAATAAATGTAACATATATACGTCCATTTCAATTGAGTTTGGTATAAAATGAATTTAGAATCATGGAATAGAGTTGATTATTAGATTTTGGATTATAAGTTCATAACCCTAGCCCATTGACATTTTTGGTGGAGCATATGTACTTGTGTTTTTTATTGCAATTAATAAGATAAGAGTTAAACTAAGAGTTCAATTATAAAGGTTAAAAGAGAGTTTTATGAGCAATTTCAGTAATAAGGTTCATTATATTCGTGATAGCAATTTAATTATGTATTTATTTTTGTTGTATAAATTAAATATATTTTTTATTCTATAAATTTAATTAAGTTTTTGTTGTATAAATTAAATTAACTTTTTGTTGTATAAATCAAATGAATATTTTTTTGTATAAATTAAATTAATTTTTTTTATAAATTTATTTATTTTATTTTCTATAAATTAAATTAAATTGTTTTGTATTAATTAAAGAAATTTTTTCTATAAATTAAATGAATTTCTTTTATACATTAAATTCATTTATTTGTTGTATAAATTTAAAATAAATTTTTAAAATAAAATGAATTAAATTTTGTAAAGTTTTAATTTAGTTTTTAATTAAATTAAGTTTTATTTAAGCTATGCGTCGGCCACGTCCAACGCATAGTCTACCTATTTGACCAAAATTTCCAAGGTGTGTCCCACTTACGTTTTCCCCAAATCCGGAAAACCTAAATTGATTTTCCCTCTCTTTCAATCTGCCTCCAATTGCACTCCACCCTCCATCGCTGCACTGTAGTGTATCGTCACCGTCAGCGCTCCACCATCACCACTACACTCTACTGTCGTCGTCAACACTCCACTCCGCTCCTATGATTATCGTTGTTGTTCACTGCCCCGTCGTCCGCTACATTGGTTGTTTTCTGTTCTTATATTTTGGTCTTTCTTTTTTGCTTCTTCTCCATTTGTGGTCCCCCTCAAAGTTTTTTTTTTTTTTTTTTTATTTCAAATCTTGCCTTCTTCACGCCTCTTTATTGAGCTCCACCTCCTACTTCACAAGGTCAAGTTGGACAGGTAAAGTTTAAAAATTTTAAAACTTTTTAATTAATTTTATTATTCTGTTGCACTTGTGGACTTGTGGTCTCTGTTGGGCTATGTGTTCATCTGTGAATATTGCGTATGGTGTAAATGGACATTATGATGAGACTAAAATTTCAAAATTTTTGAACAAGTTAATGGACATATTTTTTGAACTTTTTAAATCTGTATGCACACTGTTAATAAGGACTTTTTGTTAATGTTGTTCTGGAATGAGAATGAAATTAAACTGAGTTTAATAATTGATTGAATATGGCTGAAAATTTTGGAGGATTAAATAATAAAAGTTTACGTAATTAATAAAAGGATATGGAATTAATAAAAAATATCATAATTTGTGTGACGTCCCGAAAATTTATATAACTATTTTAATACACATTCTACATATTTCTGTACAAATTTAGAGTTTTTCAAAATATTTCTATTACAAGATTATGACTTATATAAGTATAAATATTTACATATCCATAGCTCAAAATAAAACTCTGAAACTTTTAAGGCTCTCCTGCACCTGTATGATCATCTGCTCGTGTACATAGTATAGTCATCGCAGTTCAAACACAACACGAAAAGCAAGGGTAAGCTAGTGAAAATAAAGTTTTATAATATATGCAATTAAATTAAAAGAGAAAACCAAATTACATGACCAATTCTTCAATTTTTCAATCTTCTTCAAATCTCAATAATAAAACAATCACATAGATCTCACATGGATCTACACATCCAATATATTCAACAAACAACATCTTCCGGAAGACTCGTATTAAGTAAGTCCCACCAGAGACTAACACCTAATCCAAAGATTACCAGCGAATCTTACATAAAGGGTCAGGGTAAGTTCAATAGAACCCAAGTCGTGCATCTCATATGTCACGGTGTGCATGAACTCCTCCACCAGCTTCTCACCACCTGATATCTTAGTCTATGTGACTTAGATCATCAGTGAAGCTTGAAGATCTCTGTTACCACATAGGTATCAATACTTAATACACAGCAAACATCAGTCCATACATTATCCCAAATGTATGAATTCAATTCCATATCATTTTCATCATACAATATCATTCAAAATGTAATCCACAATATTCAAAAGTTTATTTAACATAAAAAAAACCACACTTAAATACTAAACCATCAAAATAAAATATTTTTACAAATTTAAATATCATATAAACAAATAACACAAATATAAACACACAGCATCCGTACCAAAGAAATTGAATATTGGGACCACGTCCCTTCCACATCCAGAATCTTCTAGCCTAGGGTGCTATAAAAATTTAAATTTAGCTTCCCTTACCTTAATTGCTTGCTTCCCAAGCAACTTCTAGAATTTTATTCTCCACCGTCTGGATAAGCTTTAAGATTTACGGGCCTAATGCAAGTTATCCAAACAGAACATAAATTCAGTATATACTAGAATAAGTTGAGAGGATTAATCTTCTCAACTGACCCCACCAAGATTGATGACTAAAACATACCGAAAAACCAAGAATAAAGGATCTTTAGAGTAAAAATGAACTTACTCTGTTTAAAATTCTGATCGGGTAGAAATGTTCCTTAACTCCCCAGCTACAACGTGGTCCGATCAGATTCTAAAATAGATGAAGATTGGATAAGGAAATTAAGAGAGAAGGAAAACAGGAGAATATGGGGAAGAACTGTGATGGAGGGGGGGGGTCTGCGGTTTCTTTTCTTCTTCTGTTATGTTTTTTTTTCACACTGTTATATTATCTCCAACTACAAAAATTTTCGTCCTCGAAAATGAACTTACCAAAAAAAGAGATTAGGGTATGATGCTTGTATCTCCTCTTCAATTTCCCAAGTGGAGTCTCCAGAGATGAGATCCCACAATACTTTCACCATAAGAATATTTCTTCCACGAACTTGTTTCACTTGTGAATCTAAAATTCTGATTGGCTTCACTTCAGATGACAGATTTTCTTTCACCTGGATTGAATCAGACTCTAGAATGTGACTGGGATCAGGTACGTACTTTCTTAGCTGAGATACATGAAAAATATTGTGAATGTTAGCTAAGAGAGGAGGCAAGGCAATTTCATAAGCCACGGGACCTATTCTCCTGAGAATTTGATAAGGTCCTATGAACTTAGGAGTCAACTTCTTGGCTTTGAGTGCTCTTCCTACACCGGTGAACGGTGTAACTCTCAAAAAGACATGATCACCCGCAGAGAATTATAAAGGTCTTCTTCTTTGATCTGCATAAGATTTTTGCCTGCTGAGAGATGTTTTCAATCTTTCATGAATCATTTTGACTTTCTCATTGGTTTGTTGTATTAATTCTGGTCCGATTAACACATTTTCACCATCTTGAAACCAACACAGAGGTGTCCTGCAATTTCTTCCATACAATGCCTCGAAAGGAGCCATTCCTATGCTAGCTTGGTAACTGTTATTGTAAGTGAACTCTACCAGGGGTAGAATTTCATCCCAACTGCCCAAATGATCTAACACACAAGTCCTGAGCAAATCCTCTAAGGACTCGATAGTTCTCTCTGATTGTCCATCAGTCTGAGGATGGTATGCTGAACTAAGTCTGAATTTAGTCCCCAAAGCTTTTTGAAGTGTTTGCTAGAATCTGGAGGTGAATCTGGGATCTCTATCTGATATTATGCTGGAGGGTACACCATGCAATCTGACTATTTCATCTATGTAAATTTGGGCCAACTTTTGCATAGAGATTCTCAAATCTATAGGTAGGAAGTGCGATGTCTTTGTCAACCTGTCCACTATGACCCAAATAGAGTCATGCTTCCTCAAAGTACGTGGTAAGTGGGTAACAAAATCCATTGAGATACTGTCCCACTTCCACACTGGAATGTCCAACTGAGTTAACATGCCTCCGGGCCGTTGATGTTCAATCTTTGATTTCTGACAAGTCAAGCAAGCAGCTACAAACTTGGCTACATTGTTCTTCATGCCATACCACCAATAAGACTTCTTCAGATCTTGATACATCTTGGTCATTCCTGGATGTAAACTGAGTTTGCTTTTATGACCTTCAGATAACACTGTTTGTTTTAGTTCATTATCCTCCGGTATGCATATTCTATTTTTGAATCTCAAAATACCATCCACTCCTAAAGAGAAGTCTTTAGCCTTGTCAGTATTTAATAAGTCCATGAAGTTTTTCAATTGTGAATCTTCCAACTGCTTCTCCTTCACCTTTTCCAAAAATTCATTAGTTATAACTAGTGTATTACAACTAATGCAATTTGAGGACATGGAAACCTCCAAATTCATACTCCTGAAATCCTCAATCAATGCCAGCTCTCTAATCATAAGCGACGACATTTGTATCTTTTTACGACTCAACGCGCAACAACATTTGCCTTCCCAGGATGGTATATTAGCTGAAAATCATAGTCTTTTAAAAATTCAATCCACCTCCTCTGCCTCATATTAAGGTCCTTCTGATAAAACAAATACTTCAAGCTTTTATGATCACTGAACACATTAAAATTAACTCCATAAAGAAAATGTCTCCATATTTTTAAAGCAAAGACAACTGCTGCCAATTCTAGATCATGAGTTGGATAGTTTCTTTCATACACCTTTAACTGACGAGAAGCGTAGGCGACAACTTTCTTATTCTGCATTAGAACACAACCCAATCCTTGATAGGAAGCATCACAAAAGACCTCAAAAGGCTGATTGGTATCAGGGATTGTCAATACAGGAGCATTAGTCAACCTTATTTTCAACTCTTCAAAGCTTCTCTCACATTGTTCAGTCCATGCAAAAGGATAATCCTTTCTAGTCAATTGGGTCAAAGGAGCAACTATTTTAGAAAAACCTTCTATAAATCTTCTGTAATATCCTGCTAACCCCACAAAGCTTCTAATTTCTTTAACAGTTTTAGGACGTTCCCACTGAAGCACAACCTCCACTTTAGAAGGATCTACTGATATTCCTTGTGCAGAGATAACATGTCCTAAAAATTGTATTTCTGACATCCAGAACTCACATTTTGAAAGTTTAGCATATAATTGTTTTTCTCTCAAAATGTTCAGGACAGTTCTAAGATGTTCTGCATGTTCTTCCCTTGTACGAGAATAGATCAAGATATCATCTATGAACACTACCACAAACTTATCAAGAAAAGGTCTGAAGATTCGATTCATATAATCCATGAAGATAGCTGGAGCATTCGTCACACCAAATGGCATAACTAGAAATTCATAGTGACCATACCTTGATCTAAAAGCAGTCTTCTGAACATCTTCCGCTTTCACTAAAATTTGGTGATAACCTGAGTGCAAATCTATCTTAGAAAAGACAACTGCTCCATGCAACTGGTCCATTAGATCGTCAATTCTAGGAAGAGGATATTTATTCTTGATTGTTAACTTGTTTAATTGTCTATAATCTATGCATAGACGTGATGAACCATCCTTCTTCTTCACTAATAGCACTGGAGCTCCCCATAGAGAAACACTAGGTCAAATGAATTGTTTCTCTAATAAGTCTTCTAGTTGTTTCTTCAATTTAGCTAACTCTGCTGGTGCCATTCGGTATGGAGAAATTGACACCGGGCCTGCTCCAGGAATCAAGTCTATCGCAAACTCTATCTCTCTTTTAGGTGGAAGTCCAGGAATCTCATCAGGAAATACATCCATAAACTCCTGAACTACAAACATATCTTTCTGTACTTTGTCAGTAACTATAGAACAAGCCAAAAACATAAAACATTCTGCACCTTCTTGTATCTCTCTCTTAAACTGTTGAGCTGAGATAACCTGCATTTCTCCTAACTTAGGAAAAATTAACTTTTTTCGACCACAATCTATAAGGATATGATTAGCAGACAACCAATCCATTCCCAATATAACCTCCAAATCCTTTCGAGGTATGCAAATCATGTTGATCTTGAATCTCTGTCCATCTATAATTACTGGACACTCAGCACACATGGAAGAAGTTACTATAATACCTTCTGTTGGTGTAGATACCACCAACTCAATTTCTAATTCTCGGACCGGCAACTTAAGTTTCTTAGCACAATCAAAAGATATAAAAGAATGGGTTGCCCCAGAATCAAACAATACAGATAATTGTGTTCCAAGGATAGAACAAATACCTCTAACAAGGCTATCAGACTGTGAAGCTTCAGCTCCACTAATGGCAAAAACTCTGCCAGCTGCTCTGGGTTTTTTATTATTATTTTGTTGTACTTGCTGCACTTCGCCAGAATTTGGAGTTCCCAATTGGACGCGGCAGTCTTTTGTTGCATGACCATACCTGTGACATCTATCACATATCACATTTATCACTGGATGAGGGCAAAATCTAACAACATGTGGCCCACCGCATCTAAAACATCTGAGACTAGGTGGTGAATGAGAACTGGGTCTTCCACTGCTATAAGATTGAGGTCTGAAATAAGGTTTCTTTCTATCTTCATATTTAAGCATGCTTTTAGAAGGTCCTCCCACTTGAGGCTTAGCAAGTCTGCTACTACTTTTCAAACTCTCCACCACTTCTGCTTTCTCCACTAGAGCAAGGAAATCTCTAATGGACATAGGAATCACTACTTCTTTAAGTTCTTGCTTCAACCCAAACTCAAATTTTCTACATCTCCAAGCCTCAGTCATGGTCTGGGTGTAGAATCTAGCTAGGTGTTTGAACCTAGTAGCATATTCAGTGACTGAAAGATTTCCTTGTTCCAGCTACAAGAATTCAATTTCTTTTGCATATCTGACACTATCAAGAAAATACTCCTCCATAAATCTTACTTTGAAATTCTCCCAAGTTACAATTTCTTCTCTATCCTCCATTATCTGCTTCATACCTATCCACCAAAACTCAGCTTCTTCAATAAGCATATAGATGGCATAAGATAACTTTTTCTCTTCTGGGCATTGAGTAGCTTCAAAGATTCTTTCTATGTCTCTCACCCACTGGTCTGCTTCATCTGGATTTACCTTCCCATTAAATTTAGGTGGATTGTGTCTCAGAAAATCCTCCAGACTAAAGGTATGAGGTTGTTGATGAAGCTGAGATGCTTCTGCTGCTAATCTAGCAGTTTCTAATTGATGGAGTGCGGCATGATGCTGTTGTGCCATAGTAGCACTCTGTTGTTGCAAGGCTGTTGCCATCATCTTTATTGCCCGAGCTAAGTTGGGCATATCTACTAGTGGAGGAGGAGTAGGTGATCTACGTGCCATCTTCTAAGCACATAAAGAATTAGGTTAGAAATTACTAAAAATTTCCAACTACTTCTTTAAGTCAAATTAACTAAAAAAAACACACAAAATAGATACAAAATCAATCAAGACTTATCTCTAAAATGTACTCTAACGATTTAGAATTAAGATAGAAAATCATCTTGATTTAGTCATGAGTGTGCACCCTCACCACTCTATCAAGATTCTTTTCATTCTTAATACTTTCAGCTTCATTCATAACAACTACTTTGACTCAAGCACAAACAAGATTCCAAGTAAACAACTTTATTAAACATCCTATTAGACACTTTTATCTAAGTCTTGAAGCTAGACTTGAACAAAAATCTACATACAGGAGAAACGCACTAAACCCACTACCCTCAGGTTATCCTTAGGATGAACCGCTCTGATACCATTAAATGTGACTCCCCGAAAATTTATATAACTATTTTAATACACATTCTACATATTTCTGTACAAACTTAGACTTTTTCAAAATATTTCTATTACAAGATTATGACTTATATAAGTATAAATATTTACATATCCATAACTCAAAATAAAACTCTGAAACTTTTAAGGCTCTCCTGCACCTGTATGGTCATCTGCTCGTGTACATAGTACAGTCATCGCAGTTTAAACACAACACGAAAAGCAAGGGTAAGCTAGTGAAAATAAAGTTTTATAATATATGCAATTAAATTAAAAGAGAAAATCAAATTACATGACCAATTCTTCAATTTTTCAATCTTCTTCAAATCTCAATAATAAAACAATCACATAGATCTCACATGGATCTACACATCCAATATATTCAACAAACAACATCTTCCAGAAGACTCGTATTAAGTAAGTCCCACCAGAGACTAACACCTGATCCAAAGATTACCAGCGAATCTTACATAAAGGGTCAGGGTAAGTTCAATACAACCCAAGTCGTGCATCTCATATGTCACGGTGTGCATGAACTCCTCCATCAGCTTCTCACCACCTGATATCTTAGTCTATGTGACTTAGATCATCAGTGAAGCTCGAAGATCTATGTTACCACATAGGTATCAATACTTAATACACAGCAAACATCAGTCCATACATTATCCCAAATGTATGAATTCAATTCCATATCATTTTTATCATACAATATCATTCAAAATGTAATCCACAATATTCAAAAGTTTATTTAACATAAAAAAAACCACACTTAAATACTAAACCATCAAAATAAAATATTTTTACAAATTTAAATATTATATAAACAAATAACACAAAATATAAACACACAGCATCCGTACCAAAAGAAATTGAATATTGGGACCACGTCCCTTCCACATCCAGAATCTTCTAGCCTAGGGTGCTATAAAAATTTAAATTTAGCTTCCCTTACCTTAATTGCTTGCTTCCCAAGCAACTTCTAGAATTTTATTCTCCACCGTCTGGATAAGCTTTAAGATTTACGGGCCTAATGCAAGTTATCCAAACAGAACATAAATTCAGTATATACTAGAATAAGTTGAGAGGATTAATCTTCTCAACTGACCCCACCAAGATTGATGACTAAAACATACCGAAAAACCAAGAATAAAGGATCTTTAGAGTAAAAATGAACTTACTCTGTTTAAAATTCTGATCGGGTAGAAATGTTCCTTAACTCTCCAGCTACAACGTGGTCCGATCAGATTCTAAAATAGATGAAGATTGGATAAGGAAATTAAGAGAGAAGGAAAACAGGAGAATATGGGGAAAAACTGTGATGGAGGGGGGGCTGCGGTTTCTTTTCTTCTTCTGTTATGTTTTTTTTTTCACACTGTTATAATTTGTTTTGGAAAAAAAATTATTACCGTTTAGAAATGATTTAGGAAATTGCGTTTTTAATTTTTTTTTCATTAAATATCTTGTAATAATGTAGATGTAGAAGTTTCTTATTTACTTTTTCCATTGATTATGTTCAATTAATGATTATATGGTAATAATTAGCTTCAATATAAATTTAGACTTAACATCAGAGTGTCCCTGCACCACTCTACCAAACTTGGAGTTTTCCACTACTGCCTACCCCTGGTACATTTGTGCAGACCACTCCTTATCCCATTGTCCACACCACATCTTCTCCTTCTGTCCTGACTAGTGTTGGCTCTATGCAAGGCCTCTTTGACCATGTTGACCATGGTACCGCTACTGCTTTAGAGCACGGCCTCCCCCCTGAGGAGGTGCAGCGTGCCCGACAGATAGGGTCATCATCAGACTTCTTGGTAAAGAGTAAGTCATCCTAAATTTATATTTAATTTTATCTTTATATTACTATGTCTATAATTTGATTTATTTGTATTGTAGTTGGACGCCAAATCATTTTGCTAGTGAGGCCATTAGACATTGCATTTGGTCTCAATTTAGAGGTCCATATCATCATTATGATGTCATGCATGAGGAGGACAAATTGAAATGGTGGCCTGACTTTCAGGTAATTTTAATTTTTAATTACAATTTCATATAGATCAACCAAAATGGGAAAACTGAAACGAACTATTTTCTTGTTTTTAACAGAGTAGAGTCACTTAGGCACCTCAGAATGAGTGGCAGATTAAAAAGGTCAATGAGTCTAAAGTTAGAAAACGACTATGTGACATGTTGACCAAAGCTAGGGCAAAGGGTGTCCAACCTACTTTAGGTGAGCAGGCATGGGTTGAGCTTCTGAACTATTGGGATTCACAACGACTCAAAGATAAATCAACTCAGAATAAAGTCAATAGGGGTTTAGCTCGTGGTGGAGCACTGCACTCCACAAGTCAAAAATCACTCACTGCCTTACATGAAATTCATTTTACATTTGCAACCTATATTGCTTTTAATTGTACAACATTATTAGGAACGTCAATATGGTCGTCCTCCAAAACCTGATGAACTATTTTTAGCCACCCACACAAACAAGAAGGGTGAATGGGTTGATACTCATGCTCTTGAAACTTATGTAAGTTATTCTTTAAACTTTTTTTTATAGTTATATTTTAATTTCCTAACATTTTCATTTCCTAATGATCTATGTAAGAAAACTATCATGAGCGCTTGAGGGTCCTTCAAGTAAATAGTTCTCAGGACTCTAGCACTGATGTCCATCAACTTGATCCTGCAACAAAGCTTCAAACTTGGAAGGAAGCTGTCGGAGGAAAGACTAGAGGTCGAGTGTGTGGTACGGTAGACTTGGCTGCTACTTTCGCCAAGGAGTCTCTTCCCTCACTCAACCCTGATGGCATTTTCATGTGTTCTTCTTGAATCAAAGTAGAAATAGATGGAGCGGAAGCAATGGATGAGTGAAACAAGACCCTCCTAGGAGTTGTGTTGGTCTTGAAGGTGCATGGTGAGTATGGGTTGAGTGGTTCGGCCAGCTCAAGGGAGAAGGTGAAAGGATTGAAGTTTATAGCCTAGATTTCTAGGAGGAGTAAAGCTTGTGCACAAAAATGGCAGCATAACATTACTCAAATAAACTTGAAAATACATGAGGTAGGCCTCCTTATTTATAGATTTAGGAGCCTTGGTGAGCAAGCTTAAAGGGTAGGGATGGAAATACAAAAAGTGGGGCTGCCTAGGGTATTGACTTTAGTCAAACCACACCATCATCCTAATATTCTAGAAGATAGGTCAAAAATGCAACATTTGATAGTACACCCCTCCTTCTTTTGCTAAAGGCACCTATTTGCTAGCACACCCCTCCTTCTATTGCTAAGGGCACCTTTTTGATAGCACACCCCTAAGTGAGCAAGTTTTGCTTTCTACACTACACTAATCTACTAAGCACCCCCTCCCCCTTTGGGCCTTTATGAAACATGTACAAGGATCTCTCTCTTCCATCCGTGGCTTCTTCTATGTGTGCTTGGATATGTTTAGCCATGGATCTTGTGAGAGGTCCTAGACGGTCTAGCTCCATGGATAGCCTCCCTCCTTCACGTTCTAGACGCTCACTTCCTGGAGCTAGACGCTCCTCTTGGTCTAGACGGTCTTCTTGGTTTGGGCCTTGGCTTCCTTGGCTAGATGTGCTTGGCCCTCCTCCATCAAACCCTCTGCTTTCGACACTTCACAATCTGAGCATGTGATTGAAAATCAGATGCTTCGTGTTGAACTTAGTATGTGGGGTCAAAAGTATGCACACTTGGAGAATGAGATGAAGGTTATAAAGGAAAAGTTTATCTCAATGGAACGTGACAAAAATGCTTCCAATAGCACAACTCAATTCGATCACGAGTATGATCTAGAGTAGGATGACCAACCTATCCCTTAAAGTGCATCCTAGACTGTAAGTTTAATTATTTGACATTTTACTATATAGTAAGTATTTTAATTATTTCATTTAGTTATTCATATTGTTTGTATTTTTTACAGGTTTTCATAGATCACATCACTATGGGATTCATTTTATATTTTCATTGACATTCTTTTATGTAATTGAATTATCCAACATTTTAAATTTTAGTACTTTTAGTTAAATTTGTAAAGTACAATTTTAATTTTAAGTTTTGTTTTAAGTATTCATATCCATTTTGAATATTTGAATGGATCAAAGACTTTGTTTAACTATTTTGAATTATTTTTGTATTGTGAATGTGGTGTGAATGATAGGAATTTGTCTAAATGTGATTTGGTTGGTATTTGTTCTTTACAGGGTAAATGAGTAAACTGACTAGAACAAAAAATAAATTATTTTTTTTCATCTCATTTATGAGTCGACTTTTGGCCCACCAGCTTTTATTTTTTTATATTAATTAATTTGTGCGTTATCTTTTGCGTGGGCCAGGCCCACGCAAAGTCTAATACCAATTTTTTTTTTCTTTTTCATTTCGTCGACCAAATCGACGCATAGACGACTCTTTAAATTTGCGTCGGGTTGGCCCATGTAATGTGCGTCACATTCACTGGCCGACAATAATTTCCATTTGCTTCCACGGTTTTTTCGTGGGACTATATGCCCACGTAAATCCGACACTTATGTGTTGATTTTTGCCCGTTTTTGTTCGTTTTTTGCCCTGAAACATTATGTTTTTCTTGTAGTGTTTTGTCATTTCATGCAAAAACATAAATTTTAGGCAAAGAAATGTGACTGTATAGTGGTGCATGTCATATGGGGTTGTTAATATATTGCCTCTCTTTACTTTATAGAAAAACATAACAAGCATGACAATGTCAGTTGGGCTCTGTGAATTGACCTACATTCTAATAGAAAAAAAAAACACAAAATGGGTTGATTATGTTAATCTGTTGATTCACTTAGACTCATCCCATATAATCTACAATCCGTTTAGGGTTAGTTTTAGGGTCAACCCGCATAATATATTTATTTCTTTGAATCAAGACTACATCCAATGTTGTTAAAATGAAAGAATAACAATGATATTTTTGAAGTCAACACAATATCACGATTAATTACTGTAAATTTTTAGTAGTTTAAATAATATTTTATTGTTATGTTTTCTTGTTCATAAAACATGTAACTTTGAGATACTTCTTAGTTTTGGACAGGTTGTGATTGGAATATTCCATTGCCTTTACAACAGATGTCTCATCTTTTTAGTCATATCATGGTTAGGGCAGATCAGGATGTTCCTAATTAGATTCTATATGAGTCTGGTCGGTTCACTCTTAAATCAGCTAGGACTTTTTTCTTGGAACCTGGAGTTCCCAGTGGTTGGGGTAAATTTATTTGGTCTTTAGATATCTCACCTTCCAAAACTCTTGTTCTTTGAAAAGTTTTTCATGGGCGGCTTCCTACATATCAGCATATTCAAAATAAAGGTCTCCATATTTGTTCTATGTGTACGCTTTGTGAAAAACATGAGGAATCTATTCATCATTAAGTTTTTGAATGCCCTAATGCTTTGAATATTTGGATTTGGGTTCGGCAAATTTTTCCTACTTCTCATTTCTCTAATAAAGATGATCTTCTTTTTTTTATTAAGAGTGATGGTAGTCCTTTGGTTAAATTGATTAAGCTTGTTGTGATAACTTTTTCTATTTGGATGCTATGGCGTATGAGGAATTATGCTCGTTTTCAGGATAAGATTGAGGTTTCTCAGGCTATTTTGGTTATTAAAGATTTAAATTGTCTAGTGGAAAAGTCGTCTAAAGCTTCAATGAAGAATGATATGATAGATTTCAATGTGATTAAGTTTTTTTGTATTAATACTTGTACTGGTAAAGTTCTTCGTCCTCTTCCTGTTAGATAGGAGTTTCCTTCACCAGGCTGGGTTAAAATTAACATTGATGGGGCTGCTAGGGGTTATCCAGGTCTTGCCACTTGTGGAGGTATTTTTTGTGGGAGTATGGGAGAGTTTATTGGAGTTTTCTTTACGTTTCTTAACGTTCAGACTGCTTTGGTTGCTGAATTTTATGAAATTATATATGCTTTGGAGGAAGCTCAAAAGTTAGGACTTACTAATATCTGGCTAGAATGTGACTCTGCCTTGGTTTGTGCCGCGTTTACTACTAGGACAAATGTTTCTTGGATGCTTCGATGGAATACTTGTCTTAATTACTGTGGAAAAATCAGATTTAGGGTTACTCATATTTTTCGTGAAGGGAATGTGTGCTGATAAGTTGGCTAATTTAAGATTTATTCATAGAGAATCCTTTCATTGGTATAATAGGCTTCCATCTAGTATGTTCTTAGAATTCTTTATTAATAGGTATAGTCTACCTATGTATCGTTTTTGTTAACATATGAGTTTTGGTCTTGTCCTCCCATATTTTTGTATTTTTTTTTCATAATACTTTTTTCATGTGATGACAAACGATTGTTGTTACTTGAGGTGTCAACCTAGTTGAGATATCAAATAGCATAATGATACCTAACATGAAAGTTTTTTATAAAAAAAAAAACCACTCATGAAATATAATAAAGATATAAACCATTATTTTTAAAAGATTTTGTTTACACAAATTAGTCTGGAACAACCATTATGTGGAACAAGCTACCAAAATCAACATACTTTCTTACACAGCACGCATCATCACTTTTCGTAGACCAAAAGCGAGATGAGGCAAAAAAAGAGTAGATCAACTCAGATTATCATCCTTAAAACATAATAAAAAAAATCAACTTTGTTTAGTTCCTTATCTTTGATCTACTTAAAAAAAATCTTCACTATATATTCTTAAAAAAAATCTTGTTTGAAATTTCTTATTCTTTTATTCACAAATTTAATTGCAACCTTTTACTTAATTGGTACAGGGAACTCACTTATCATATTTCTTGATTATCTTATTAACAATGATAATATCTCATATATATATATATATATATATATATATATATATATATATATATATATATATATATATATATAATTAATTAATAAGATGTAACTTTTCATCCTCATTATTCATTTCCTTGAAGATCAGTTAGACCTGAAGGTCTCTTTGCAAGTACCTCATTCATGTGGAAGAGTTCGAAACTTTCATCCACTCACTTGAAAGTATGACACAAATTTTGGCAAGCATAATGTTATTCTAAAATATAGTTTTGTAAAAAAAAAAAAATACTTTATTTATGCTTAGAGAAATATGAAGAAGAAAAAGAAGAAGGTTAAGTTGGCAAACCATGTGTAATTACAGTTCAAGTAGTTCTGAAAAGGTAGCATACTGAAATAGTAAATTTCTTCCATTGCTCTTGTATTTATTCCAATCATTAGAAAAGTTGGTTGGTTAGATTGGAATTGATCCTATGTTCTTATTCAATCTCAAGTTTTGATAAAGTTAATCTTTTGAATTTAATATAATCAAACATAATTAAAAGATAATGACAATCACAGTGAAGTAATGAAATAAAGTGATCATTTTCACAAAAGGTCAGAAGTGGGCTTCACTTTGTTTTCATCCCAAAAGTGCACTATTGCTTGGATTCATCACTTTCCTTCTCTTTGATGTCACTTAGGTCATTTAGGTGTGTTAGGTTCAAAGTCCATCACTTCCATTCTCATTTCTCCATCCATTTTTTTTAAAAAGAAAAATAGACAAATCATCACAATGTCTCAATCATAATATAGTTTTTTTACACTATTAATATTTTCACTTTATAAACAATTATTATTTTAAATATTTTTAATTAATGGGCCACTTTCTCATCGGAAGAATTGAATTCAAATAAATATGACAGATCAAAATAAAAACTTCAGACTTTGTCTGCTGCTGCAAGCAACCGTACAATGTTACTTCTCTGTATTATATGATCATAAAATAATACTACTATAATGTTAAGCTCATAAATGAATATTATTATTATTATTATTTATTTGATTCACATTGTAAAGATGTGCATATGTTTAGGTTGAACTATTTACTCTTCTTCTCAACCAGAGAGGATGGCAATCAAGTGGTTCTTAAATAATCATAAGTCTGACTGTACGGCACACGATGGACCACGTGTCCAGCTTATATGGGGCCTGCTACATTTGACCCTTCCAACCAAACTTCCTAATTCTCAAACACTTTCTTCAATTATATAAAAATATATATTTTTTAAGATCAGTAATTAGAAACATCTTTGTTCAAACAAGGTAATATAATGAATGTTAAGTTTTCAAAAATATTTTATATAATTGAATGTTCAGAATTTAAATTCTGAACAGCTTATTAAATTCAAATAATTTTGGATATATGTGTCACAAAAACAGGTAAAGAAAAGAAAAGAAAAGATTTTCAGGTCAAATGAAGAAAAATTGTAATAATAAATTAATAATTTTATTTAATGTGCTCTTCATCTTTTGGCGCTTTTTTAGTGCAAATTCTATTGATATTAATATTATTTTTTTGCGGCGACTTCGCCGTTTTCCGCTTTCTCTGTGTGTTTGTGTCTGCTGCACTTTTTATTTTTGTTGTTCAGAAACCGTGTTAGCGACTCTGCTACACATAACACATTCTTTTCTCTGGTTTTTGTTTTGGAATCCCGTTTAGGATCCTTTACCCTTTTGATTCCTTCTCACTTCTGGGTTTGTCTTTCTGTCTTTAGCACCGCTTCCACCAAAAACGTAACTAACTGCCTTGGCTTCAGTTCACTTTTTTTTTTTACTGTATGAATTGGTGAGTAGAGGAGTGATATCCAGAACATGTTTCCGTTTCCTTTTCTGTCTACCTTTTTGCTGTCAGTGTTTTGATCTGTCATCTTATGTTTCTTCAAAGTGTGTTTTGAGTCTCAACGTGGCTGCTTAACTGGATATATGCTTGCTTTTTCATTCTTTTTTTATTTTTTTTGTACCCTTTGTTGCTGCTAAAGGGAGGGGGGGAAAAGCTTTGTGGGGTGAATGAAAGAAGAGTAAAAATGAAAAAGGGTCTTGTCATTTGATGCCTATGTGAATCTGAGTTGAGATTTCAATGGTGGTTTGGAACTTTTTGCGTGATTTTGATCTTGCTCGCATTTTTCTCTTTTGTGTTCCTTGTTAGATTGGATGGATAGAAAAGTGGATGAAGTTTCAGGATTTATGCATTTAAGATTGGTATGGAGCAGAGGATTAGGATTAGGATTGTTTTTGATATAGTGCTTTCTTTCTATTTGGGTCTTTGATGCATTTCTTGTTCCGTGTGCTAGTGGTTTTGGTGAATTTGGGTTTTGAAATTGACGTGATGGGTGGTAACCGGTGAAGTTGTTGATGATAAGTTATGCTTGATCGATTGTTTCAATATGCTGATGTCATTGTGCAACGTCCAGCATTGATTATTCATCCTGATATTTTTTTTTCTTCTTCGGAAGTTCTGAATGTTATATACTCCGAAGACTTTTTGACAATGACTTTGAAAATTAAGAGTAAAGGCCTTCAATTGACTGGTTCAAGTTCAATGTTGTAAACCAAGCACCACGGAAATCTCTATATTAGTCTATTACTGGTTGCATATATTTGACTATGTTTAGTTGCTTGCTATGGCAGGTATATCAATGGATTGGATGATCAATAGGGAACTCTAGCGCAGAAGTGGAAAGGGGAGAGATGAAAGAGGAGTCAACTGGGCTTATCATCGGGATTTCCATAGGTGTGGTGATTGGAGTTGCTTTGGCAATTTCTGCGTTGTTCTGTATTAGATATCACCGGAAGCGGTCACAGATAGGCAATAGCAGTTCCCGTAGAGCAGCTGCCGTACCTATCCGCCAAAATGGTTTTGATTCTTGCACTATTCTATCAGACTCAACCTTGGGTCCAGAATCACCTGTGAGGTCTGGACGAAATGGCACCTCCTTCTGGCTTGAGGGCTTCAAGAAGAATAGTAACATGGTGTCAGCATCTGGAATACCAGAATATTCATACAAGTATGTTTGTTGTCTTACAGTGAGTTAACTTCATGTTCCATTCTTCTTGTTCTTAGATGATCCTTTTCTATGTTCTTGTACATTTACATGTGTTGAGACTATATGAACGAGTAATGATCAGCTGCACTTTTTCTTTCTTATATGAAATATGAAATGGTTATCTCTAAATAGACCTTAAATGTTTAGTGGTCTTTGTTCTCAGAAGAGAAACACAGTGGAGTAATGGAGTAATTAGGTTGGAGCATTTAAATATCGGAAGAGGAAACATAGAAACGGATGGCTTTAAACTACCGTATGTCAATTGTAGATGTTAAAATAAATGCTTGATTGTCTCTAAGCATTTGAATCGTGGTGTCACTTCTTCCATTCTTATGCTTGAAAATTTGCAATTTTAGTGACTACTGCATGTTTCTATTAGTGAAATCAAGTTAATTTAAACAAAGAACAACTTGTTTCATGTCATTTATCTCTTTCTTCTTTCTTTCTTTCTTTCTGTTAAATGTCTTCTATCTATGCTTCAGGGATTTGCAAAAGGCAACATATAATTTTACAACACTCATAGGACAAGGTGCATTTGGTCCTGTTTATAAAGCTCAGATGTCTACCGGGGAGACTGTTGCAGTTAAAGTTCTCGCAACTAATTCTAAGCAAGGGGAGAAAGAATTTCACACAGAGGTGAAGAAGGATTGATGATTTTTACTACAACCTGAAAAATAATTTTTTTATATGTAATACCTTTGTACAATTTTTTTTTCTAAACTTGAAATAAATAATTGTCAACTTGGCATGTTTTCATTTTAGATAACTTAGTTCCAATTGGCATTAACAGTTGTGATGCATTAAGTGTGATTTATTTTTCTGCTTCACTACTGACCAGAGTAATTTACCAATTTTAACCTTTTATGTTCTTTCAATTTTTCTCAGGTTATGTTGTTGGGAAGGTTACATCATAGGAATCTGGTCAATTTGGTTGGGTATTGTGCGGAAAAGGGGCAACATATGCTTATATATGTGTACATGAGTAAAGGCTGCTTGGCTTCCCACTTGTACAGTAAGTTATCTGTCTATGTTTTTTGGTTAACAAACTTGTATGCCACTCATGCCACTTGCTCAATGGATTGGATCAATTAATTTTGATTCGCAACTGTTAAAGTAATTGAATTGAGATTGACTTCTGGTTTGAATTTAGTGATTAAAGTAGTAAGACTTTGGCTTAACATTATCCAATTGAATAGGACTTCATCAATTTGAGGAAAGATGCTATTTCAGCTTTACTGTATGTTCTTGCAGGTTAATGAAATCAGCATCCCCTGTAACAATCCGTGATCTCATTTCATTAGTTTTAATCAAAAAAAGATTAAAAAACATGAAGTAGGTTCATGTGTAGACGTAAACGTATATTTTGTGTCTGAATATGCTTCATGTAGAAAGTTTGAAATTTCCTATATTCACACTCTGAAACAACTATGAAAATATATTATTCTGTGTGGTAATGCAAACTTTTCCAGACCTGTATAAAGCAGTTATGAAAACTATCTTTTTTTGTTTTCTTTAAATGATACAAATGGCCATGTTTTGATTCTAAATGACGTGAGATAGATACGAAATATTACTTTGATACTATGTGCCTATCAATTGTTTTGCAATCTTTTTTGCTATTCTTTTCAAGTTCAACTTCCATCTGCAATAATAACTGAGGCATATATACTTGTGTCTATATTCAGGTGAAGAGAATGGAGCTCTGGGTTGGGAATTGAGGGTTCATATAGCTTTAGATGTAGCAAGAGGAATAGAGTATCTTCATGATGGGGTAAGTTTCGTTGTGATCTGCACTAAGATAATTCTGCTTTCTCTATATAGGTATATGATAATCATAGTTGTCATCACTTCAGGCAGTACCTCCTGTAATCCATCGAGATATCAAATCTTCCAATATTCTCTTGGACCAGTCCATGCGAGCCAGGGTATGCCATTGCTATTTCTTTGTGAGTTAGTGTTTGTTAGGATGCTTCTCATGATGTTGTTGTTGTTGATGTTGAATCAAACAGGTTGCTGATTTTGGACTCTCAAGAGTAGAGATGGTGGATAAACATGCAGCAATTCGGGGTACCTTTGGGTATCTTGATCCTGAGTATATATCTTCAGGAACATTCACCAAAAAAAGTGATGTATACAGTTTTGGGGTTTTGCTCTTTGAACTTATAGCGGGCAGAAATCCTCAGCAAGGTCTAATGGAATATGTTGAGCTTGTAAGATCTCTCTCCTTCTCTACCTATGATCCCTACTGAAGATAATGGAATATAGTAGAAAATCAAAACAAGTCATAAGCATGTGTTTGATGACTCTATGTGATGATGACATGAAATAGTCCTATCAAAATGCTTTGTTTTCTGTTTTTGTTTTTTAACTCTAATGATGGTGTTAATGAATGATCAGGCAGCAATGAACAGTGAGGGGAAAGTTGGTTGGGAGGAGATAGTTGATTCAAGGCTTGAGGGTAAATGTGAGTTTGAAGAGGTGAATGAAGTGGCAGCCCTTGCCTACAAATGCATCAACCGTGCCCCAAAGAAACGCCCTTCCATGAGGGACATTGTGCAAGTTTTCGCACGAATCCTCAAGTTAAGGCACCAAAGGAATCATCATCACAAGAACTCCCTCTCAGCCACAGCTGATGAAGTTTCCATTGATGTTGATCACCTAGAAACCAACACTTCTCTCCCTCAGCACACAAGAGAAGAATCTATAGATAGTACACCTGACATCTATGATTTGTAGAAGATGGTTTTGCATTTAGCTCAGTTTTTTTATTACATTGAATTTTTTTCCATTTGCCTTTAGATCTTGTGGCCGTAACTTGATACGAGGCACCAGCGATTTGATGATGCCAGACATCATCTTCTGCATTTTTTGTTTCTGTTTCTCTTCTTTTTTGTTTATTTCTCCTACCTCAGTTCTGTTTTCTCACAGAAATCACACTCAAAATTTGTATATTAACATCCTTCATGTTATAATTACTTCATCTTGCACCCCCAAACAGGTTAATTTTCAACAATAGTTATAAAAATAAAAGTTTACAATAATTTATAGTTATATATAGAATGTTTTTATTCGGTATATATAAATCATTTTTCATTCTCATAATCTTATTTTTAATGATGTTTTAAATTCATGATAGAAGTAGCAATTAGATAGAAAATAATAGAAAAAAATTATCACCCTATAAAAGGTGACTGTATATATGCATTTTATCTATTTTTTGAAAATTGTAATTAATACCAAATAGGTTTAATAAATAAAGTTACAAAACAAAATACATATATTTTTATTTAATATGTTTAAGATTTAAAATAATATTAACAGTAAATTTTAACTTACTAAAATAAAATAACGTGATGTGAACATATCCATTTAGAATAGGTTTGACAATCATACATCTCAAAATCACATATCTATTATTACTAAACATAGTTAATTATATATGTAAGCATGGTTAATTTTATTTCATTAGTTTGTTATTATTAAATATTTCAATAACATGATATTATTAACCTCTTGTAAGACCAAATTAATCACCGTTAAGTATTTAAATAACCTCAAGACTCTATTAATCACATATTCAGCATTTTTACCATATATAATTAATCACACATGACAATTACAAATATATATATATATATATATATATATATATATATATATATATATATTTAATGACCTCGTGATTAAACAATTATTACTATTAAATATTTCAATGACATTTTAAACTCTAATAACCGTATATAAGGTTTTCTTGACCAAATTAGTTTCTAATTAATAAGTTAGCTTCTAATTAATAAGTCAGCTCATAACTGATAAGTTCCTAATTTATAATTTTGAAATGATAAATTAGATAATTGAATTAAAACTGTTTGATAAACTAGTTGATAAACATAAAATAATATCACTACATAAATTTTATTATATAAATGAAATTTGTGTTTCTAAGAAAAATATATCACAATTATAATTTTAGATACTTTTAAATAATTGCATTCTTATTAAAAAAAATTAGTATTTTTATTTATTTTTTAGAAGTTATATATATTTTTAATTAAATAATTTATTTAATTTAAATGAACTAATCTAATAAATTTTAATTAAATTAATTTTTTGTTTGTTTTTCATAATTTTTTATTTTATTTTATTTTTTCATAATTTTGTTGTGTCTAATTTTCACATAACGTTATATACTAAAATATTTATTACTTCAATTTATAATGTTAAATCATTTTAATTTGATATGCGTAAAAATTAAAAAATAACTCAACAAGTATTAAAAAATTTGAAATAATTGATTTTATATATAAAATTGAGATAGATAATTATATGTAAAACGAAATTTTAAAAAATATTAAAATATAAAAAATAATTAAGTAACTATAAATTAGTCAAAATAGCTTATAATTTATAAGATAAAAGCTATTCAAATAAGTTATTAGAAAATATCTGTCTAACTATCTTTTTTTTTCAAATTATTTTATTAACTAGTTAAATGAACTATTAGAGGAATAGATAACTATTTCTACTAAAAAAAGAACAACAACAATTTAAAAGCTAATTTTAAGAAAGAAAAATTAAAAGAGAAAGAATAGGGTCGCTCCAAATGGGCCAAAATTTGGGCTTAGTAAATGGTCCATATGAAACCAATGGACACGTCGTCGTTTCGCTTGTCCATTTTAGCCTCTCACCACCACTGCTCTATTCTTCTCATTCTAGCATCCTTTTATCCAAAACCATTACTATCAGAGCAGAAAGAACAAGAGGTTGCAGCAACAATGGCAGCCATTGCTGCTCTTCAGACCTCAATGACCGGTCTCTCACTCTCCTCCAACTCTTTCTTAGGCCAGCGCTTTTCCCCCATCACGTTCCCCTCTCTTCTTCCGGTATGCACTTTTCTCTCCACTCATCACTCTTTTCCCAATTTTTTTTTAATTTTTCTTTCAATTCAAGTTTCAGTTTTGTCCAGCCCGCGTGCTTTCTTTCTCGCAATAACCAAATGGGTATTCTTCTTTTTAACAATTCAAGAGAATTAGCAATTCAAGTTTTTCTCTTTCTTTCTTCCATTTTTTAAGTCTTCCATTGTAAATATGGTGATATTGTTATTTGTTAGAGCATGTTTATTCATTAAAATGACTACGTATTTAACATGAATCTTCCATTGGAACATAGTTGGTACCTCTGGGAATAAATATAAACTAAGCCCTTCTGGGTAGGGGAAAAATGAATCACTTAGTATGTGTACATTTTCTGATTGAAGCTATTTAATTGGACTTTGAACCCTGAAAAAATGAATAATTCTGCTCCATAGACCTCAAAGTACTGGTGCTGGAAAATTTGAGATTGGAATTCAAACCTGGTTTTCACTGTTCACTAATCACCTATCCCAAAGCATATTCTCATTCCTTATAGTGGAAAGCCCAGTAATTCCAACTGTACCTAGTTCATTTGCCTGGTGCTTGTCTATGTAGTACTCTTGAAGTTAGGAATTGGCCCGGCAAACTTTTCAGTTGAAGTTGTTGCCTTGTTAGGCTGAAGAAACATATTCTACAGATGTCGATAATATACTAAAACTTTAATTTCGTTATAGCTCTTTTTAAAACTTTAGTTAGGAACACATTCTTACTAATACACACTTTACTATTGGTTTAAATTTATTGAAGCTACACAATCAGTAGAATGAAAAGTGTGACCTGTCAAAATTTATGATTTCCAATAAATTTCAGTCTATAATAGACTGTTAAGAAAAGTATGTTTGCGAATATGTTGTTAGCATTTCTCTTCAGTCTTTACAAGTTTATTAACTTTACTTGTCCACTATACTAGCTTTCACAAACTTTGGCCCTGTAGAAAACAATTGCGTGTCATCTTTTAATGAATATTGTGTTCCTCTTAGTTTGTATTTGGCTCTAATTATTTGCATTTTTTGTAAGTGATTGTTTCTCCTAACTTTGTATCCAATTTATTATCTCAATGTCTCCAACAAATCTACCGTGAATTTTCTTATTAATATTATCTTTTTAGAAACCGTCTGGAATACCTGCAAATTTTTAGATTCTTTTAATTTCTTTTGCTCATCATTTTGTTGCAACTTCAAGAGTGCTCATTAAAAATAACAACTACTATAATATTTTGTCAGACAAATGAATTAATGGCTTTTAAGGATAAAATAAATCAAGTTTGTAACTAAATTTCATAATTCCATCTAGAGTTTTGTAGACTGACTTGATAATTGTTTATCTTTGTGTATGCAGGGTAAGTCAACAGAGAAGCAATGTCCCATTGTAATGAAGGTTAGTATCAGATGCTTGGCTTATGCATGACCAATGATTATTCTTTTCAATTTTTCTTAAGCTCAATCAAAATGCACTAAGAACAGTGCATGTGCAGTCATTTGAAGATCATTATTTGTTGATAGTTGTCTTTACAATGAGGATATTGAAACTAAGCAAATCACAAAGTTTCACTAATATGATATGAGTGTAGCTATCTTTAATATTTATTCTCTTGTGTTGTATGTTCTGGTTCTGCTCTGGCAGCTTAAACGATGGGAACGAAAGAAATGTAAACCAAACAGCCTTCCTATCTTGCACAAAATGCATGTTAAACTTGGAGATACGGTGCAAATCATAACTGGAAGTGAAAGGGGTAAAGTTGGGGAGATTACTAGACTCTTCAAGCATAACAGCACAGTAATAGTAAAAGATTTAAATTTGAAGACTAAGCATGTGAAGAGTAAAGAAGAGGGGGAACCGGGGCAAATTATTAAGGTTGTCCTCATTTCCCTTGCTTCACTTTTATAAATTCTTTTCCACTTCTGAAGCTTCTTCAAAAAATAGAAGTAACTTTTGTTTTTCGCATAGAAAGTATGGATAATTGGATATACTAATAGTTTGACATCTCGTTCATTGATTATTATAGGCATGTTTGGATACAAGCTAGAAGTGCTTATGAGAGTTTGTCTATTATAAATATAGAGCTTTTTTCAATAGAAAAGCTCTCAAGCATTTCTAGCTTTGTATACAAAAAATAATACATATAAAAAATTGTTCATTGGTGTGTATATTCAGGGACTAATGCTTTTGAGAAACATTTTTTTTTCTAATTCCAGATTGAAGGTCCTATCCACAGCTCAAATGTGATGCTGTACTCCAAAGATCAGAATGTAGCAAGCCGTGTGGGGCATAAAGTCCTTGATAATGGTAAAAGAGTCCGGTACCTTATAAAAACTGGAGAAATAATTGATAGTGCAGAGAATTGGAAGAAACTGAAGGATGAGACTACTAAGAAACCTGAAGAAGCTGCTGCTGCTGCCTAGTTTTTCTTGTGTAGTTCATTCATTCACTGGTAGTGTAACTCTAGCTGTACTTGTTGTGCTCAGTTTTTCATTTCATCATCTGATGTATATTTTGGTCTGTCTGTTGATCTCCATATACTAAAACCAGGGTGATTAAATTTGTCTATTGGTTTGTTACTTTGAGCAAAGTGAATCTTTTTGAAAAGAAGATGTTCATGAAAGTGAGAATGGCTATTTCTTTCTGAGTAACTCTGCTCAATTCAACCAGATATTTTGAAAATGCATAAAAAAGCCAGGGGTATTTTAGTATTTCACACAAATATAGATAGTAGTAGAACGAAATTTAAAACTATTTTTACAATCATATATGTTATCTAAGCTAAAACTAAGCTTCTGCAATTTTTGAAGTTATTATTTTGAGTCAAAATGATATTAGGGGTATTTCAATAATTTTGTGTTGTGGCCCAGAAAATTGTTTCTGGGTAGATAATAGCCTTAAGTGGTGTGTGTCATAATTCTCAAATGGCAATTACTTCCTTCATCTCCTTCATCTTTCATCTTCATCTTTCATCTGAACAAATGTGCACCCGATTTACATGTGAGACGACAAAAATGCCCTTAAATAAATAAAAAAAAGTGTGGACTAAAAGTACTTCCCAAACCTTTTTTCCGGAACGCATTTTGGATTTAAATTTTTGGAACATTTTTTTTGAATTTGAAAATCTTCTCTGGAATGTATTTCTGGATTTTTTTTTTTCTATAATGTATTTTTTTCATTCTGAATTTACTTTTCCAGAATAAGATTTTTACTTTTAAATTTCATTTCCAGACCATAATAATCTATTTTGGATTTATGTTTTCGAAAGGAATTTTTTAATTCATGATTTTTAAATCTGGAATAAAAGATAATTTTGAAAGTTTGGAAAGTAGATGAGGTGCAGTTCACAATTGGTAAGGTGCAGGAATAATTTGCCTTCTCAAATTTCTTCTAAAGTTTTAAATATAATTTTTTGAATAATTCAAAAATAAAAATGAGTGAAAAACAAACTCTAACTTAATTAATGCTTAATGTAGGTAATGTTTTATAAAACTTCACCAATATATATATATATATATATATATATATATATATATATATATATATATATATATATAGTTTAAACATCAAGATTAACACTTGTTATATATACTCACAAAATACATGATGAATAAATTATTCATCTATAAGTCAATTGATTAACTCATCACCATTCTTTTTATCCATTGTACTACAAGAAATCTATAGTTTAGCAACAGAAAATTACAACGAAATTACATCAGTTGTAAATTCAGACATTACCCACAGAAAACGGAATCAATTGATATTGTCGCAGATTAAAAAAAAATACAAATAAATATATTGATCAATAAATTATATTTGTTTACCATCAGTAAATTCTTCTTTAAAATATTAAAAGTTTTAGTATCACAACAAACTTAATATTCGTCAATAAATTAAACTTGTATTTTCATCCAATAATTTTAAATAAAAATGGTTGTTAGATTTCTTTAGATTTAAGAATAATTAATTGTTTTTATAATGTATAACAAGTAAAAACTAATACTTTAACTAGAATTTGAAAAAAAAAATGTTAATCATATTTACGTACATTTATTTCATGTAAACAATAATCATTTTAATTTTAATATGAAACTAAATATGAAAATATATTCATAAATAGAAATTAATACTATTAAATTTTTTTATTAATTTTAATAAAACATTAACCTAAATAATACATTTTAATGAATTATTAATTTAAGAAGTACTTCAACTTTTACAAAATAGAAAATCCAGCAGATCAGATCGATGTGTATGCTGTTTAAGTTCAAGACAATATAATCAAGTTGGATTCATAATTATCATTTATATTTCTTTTTTGAGTTTTTTTTATTTATTTTGTGTTTCAATCACGCTATAAGTGATAGTTATGCATATAACCGTCTATAGTAATTTATAGAATACAATTTTGATTACAATCGTAGTATATGTTAAATTTTTTTTAATTCAATTTATTTATTACATTTCTTCTTTTCAATTAATTAATTATTATTTATAGTCCATTTATATCAATAACATCAATTACAAAAATTTTACTGACTTTTAATTCATTTTCCCTAGAGTCAAATAATTTCACTATCCACTTTCTTTCTCTTAATTTTTTTCTCTTTCCACTCCATGGGCTCCAAAGTGTTAAGGTCTAAATTTTTGTCACTTAATTTGTTATTCTTGCCTTATGCTATATTCTTTTAAGATGTATTCTCTCAAAATTCTTGATTTGTTTTAACGTGAAATGTTAATTTTTCAACTTTTTCATTCTTCATAGCCTAATACAAACTTATAAATAAAACTTTGCTTATTTTGAAAAAATCCTATCTAAAATGTTAAAATTACTAATTAGACTTGTATGGATATCAAACGAATTTAAAGAAATATATTAAAGTTTTTTTTACAGAAGAAAAATAATAATCCATTCAAAAGGTAATCTCGAAATCAGAATTGAAGGAAGAGACGTATGGTGCATAAAAAATCTAAATTACTAAATCTAATTCATAATCATTCAAATCAAATGGATAATTATTTAAATTTATATTATTTTTAATTTATTTAAATGAACTTATCTCAAATTTAAATTCATATTTTTGGATTTAATTCTAATTCATTTAATTAGATATGAATTAGATACTTTTTTGGGTTATCTAAATTAAATTTTGGGTTGAAATTTGACTTGGTTCTTACCCAGGTTGAGTTGAGTTAATTTGAGCTCAGGTTCAGCAAAGTCGATTCAAGTCCATGTTGAGTCAAGTCGGTCTGAACCCAAGTTGAATCAAGTTGATCTGGACCAAAGTCAAGTCGAGTCGATCTAGGTCAAACTCGAGCCGAGTCAATCCTGGGCCAACTCAAGCTGAATGGGCCAGAGCTCAAGTCAAGTCGACACTCAAACAAGGTTGAGTAGGCACCGGACCCATGTTGAGCCAAGTAGTCCAAGGCCCATATCGAGCCGAGTCGATTCTGCCCCATGTTGAGTCGAGTCGGCCTAGACCCATGTTGAGCCAAGTCGGTCTGGGCCCATGTTGAGTTGAGTCAGTCCGGGTCCATGTCGAGCCAAGTTGACCTAGGTCGATGTCAAGCCGAGTCGAGCATCCATATCGAGTCAAGTCGGCTCTTAGGCCTATGTCGAGTTGAGTCGGCCGGATCATATCGAGCAGAGTCGACCCGAGCTAATGTTGAGTCGAGTCAGTTCGGACCAATATCGAGCTGAGTCGGTTCAGGTCCATATCGAACTGAGTTGATCTAGATCTGTGTCCAGTCAAATTAATCCAGACCTATATTGAGCTGAGTTGGTTTAGATATAGATCTAACCGAGTTAATCCCAATTCAGGTTGAGTCAGCTTAAACCCAATTCAAATAGTCAATATCCAAATCAAAATAAATTTAATCTAATTAACAAAATAAACTTAATATAAATTTAATTCACTTTAAATAAATTTAATATAGTTAAACTAATATAAATTTTAAATCTAATCTATTTGTTTGGATATGAATTGGATCATGATTGGATTTTAAAAATCCAATCCATGTGCCATCCTAAGTACATGTGTGGACACATGTATCATATAATCCAACACGTGACATTTGGCAACCATGCACGCCAACTTATAAAGTTATAATACTACTGAATATTTAATAATTATAAAGTACCACACTGTTTATTATTTTTGTAAAAATACTTTTAAAATTATATTTATAATTTCTTTTGAATAACTGATAGTATGAAAAACATTACAGATATAATCTATTAAAGTTATACTCTGCTTTGATTCTTATAAAATTGCGTTTTGGTTCTCCCAATTTACAAAATTGACCCTACATATTAATTTTTTAGTAATTAGAGATTTAAGGGTAGACTTTGTAATATAAATTAAGTACAAAGATTGGTAAAACTTGAATAAAAAGATTGAGGTTATTGCTTATTTGAAATAGATATAAAAATAAGTAATGCTTGAAATTGATAGACAAAAGATTAGTTTAATAGTAATTCATAAACAGCTAATGATAAATAGTTTTATTAAAAAAATCAGTACAGGTGAAAATATGTTTTGATAAAATAACTAACTAAACAAAATCCTATTGGATTTCATTATAAACGTTTAAAAATATGTCACAGAATTAACAAATAAATAATTTCATTAGGAAAAAAGGCATTTTTGTCATTGAAAGTGTACATACATCGCCACCTTATAAAGTTCAAGTGACTTTATTCTGTGTCAATTTATATGAAATCAATTTAATAAGTGTGATAAATATTTTCTAAACACATTTATTTATAATAATAATATCATAAAAATTGAACAGGATTATTCATAAAAACAAATATAACCTTGTAAAATATAATAATAAGCTGAGTAGAAACGTTTCAGAATCCCTAGAACAATTATTGCACGCCAACTATTATAATAATACATGGTACACATATTCACAATTTCAATAAAGAGCAACACAATCAAACAACGTTAATTAATATAATGCTAATGCAGATCTTTGTTATCTCTTTTATTATTACTTTAATAAACCAATAATTTATTATAACTGTATCATGCAGTAATATTAGTTTAAAAGGGCATAACCTCACCTAATTGGCAACAGATAAAGAAAATGGAGGAAGCACTTATGGCGGTGGTGAAGAACAAAGATGAAGTTGGTTCTTCTCCTGCAACAACATACTGTGTTACTGGAGCAACAGGGTACATTGGTTCATGGCTTGTGGAGACTCTTCTTGAAAGAGGCTACACTGTTCATGCCACTGTTAGAGATCCTGGTTAGTATACAGTAACCTTTTTTTTTCTTGCATCGATACACTGTTTTTCACTTCCTACACTGATTCTCTCAATAAACATGCATGTGCTTTCTAAGTGATTAATCTTACCAATATAACTCCATCCACAATACACTAAGTTTGTAAGAAGAAACTGAGGTAGATTTTGAAACTCTTCTTCAGAACACCTCAGTACTATTGTTCTCACAGTTTTTATGAAGAAAAATATTAATTGCACTTCTAAATTTTGAGTAATGATTCTGAAATTTTGAGTTTTGTAGCCATTTTCTTGATATTTTTGTTAGCAATGGAGGTTCGACCCTTCTGGAAGGTGAAATTGATGTTAAGTTATTGCCATCACAAATAATCAACTGAACACAGAATGGTTGAAAAAACACAATCAACATAAGACTCTGATTGCTGTGAAGTGTATATTAAAATTCAGAAATTTAACTTAATCTTTGATTTCATATTGTGTATGTTTCTCTTACATTGAATGAAAATAAACCAGACAAAATAACCTTCCAAGTTTCAATGTTACACAGTGAACAATCAGTAATTAATTACTGACAAACATTGTATTTAGCTTAATTTATAGTACCTTTAATTAATGGGAAAGAAATTTTCAGAAATCTATTGCATGTCTATAAATGATACAGACATTTGGGTCTTGTCTTTTTTTTGTTTTTCATTATTTAGGGAAAGTAAATAATTGATATAATTTACTAAAACAATGCTTTCGATTTATTAAGAGAGACTTGACTTGACTTTATTAAATATATTTATTTTATTTTTAATTTGGAAAATAATAATAATTGATATATTAATAGTGGTATTTTATAAATCTCATGGACTCGTGGGAAAATTTATAATGGGGAAATGGGCTGCGTTCTATGCAAGCGTATTTCTTAAATGCTTTTTTTCCTCTCAAATATCATCTTTAATTATTGTCAAAAATACCTGGTTTAGTCAAATTTAATTTTCTTTCATTACTGTTAATTAAAATTCATCCATATTTGATTGTACACATTAATACTACACAAGAGTTATAATGACATTGATAAAACATATTTTATATTTTTTTAATTTATTTTTCTTTGACAAAAACATAATTCTCATTAATAAATAGGTTTTGAGTTACATAAAAATTTATATCTAATTATAAAAGTATACAAATTAAATATATTTTTAATTTATGTAAAATGACTTATTGTAGGAAAATTCTTTAACTATTTTCTCTTTAAAATTGAAAATAATTACTTTTAATCCTTAATATCATATAACATTAGCTAGTTATATATTCAATAAAAAGACTAATGAACAAAAAACATACTTATTTAATATTTTGACAATTTAAAACTTAGTTATTCTTAGTAATAAAAATACATTGCAATAATTTATAATTATTTAATTAAATCAACATAAATATTGTAACAATTGATGTTTGATATTTTTTTTTTATATTGTTTAAATAATTTAATGTACCAGAAAAGTCATTTCATCTACTATCGTTATGGACAAGAGGTGATCGATTGAGAATTTTCAAAGCGGATTTGAATGAAGAAGGGAGTTTCGATGAGGCTGTAAGAGGTTGTGATGGCGTTTTTCATCTTGCAACTTCAATGGTATTCAATGTGGATCAGAAAGAAAACATTGGTAATGTCATGGTCAATGCTTACAATGGAACTTAAAGTGAAATACATACAGAAAAATACATTTTTAATGACACTTGTGCCTTGTGTGAATTGAACATGCAGAGGCCTATGTTCAAGCAAAGATAATTGATCCTTCAATCAAAGGGACCTTAAACCTTCTAAAGTCCTGCATGAATTCCAATTCTGTGAAAAGGGTTGTTTTCACTTCTTCAATAAGTACAATTACTGCCAAAGACAACAATGGGAAGTGGAAACCTGTTGTTGATGAATCTTGCCAAATCCAAAGTGAACATGTGTTGAAAACACAAGCAAGTGGATGGGTAATTAATGTTTTTCCTGGTAGCTTTTATTGTACAATGTTAGAAACTTTAGAACCATATGCAAACTATTCGGGTTTCCTAGCTAGTTTGCACTTATATAGTATGTTGCTTTCTTTTGAGAATTTCTTCACTGTAGCAGGTTTATGCACTTTCAAAGCTTCTAACAGAAGAGACAGCATTTAAGTTTGCAAAAGAGAATGGCATTGATTTTGTGTCAGTCATAACAACCACTGTTGCAGGCCCATTCTTCACTGCCAGTGTACCATCAAGTGTTAAAGTGCTACTGTCACCAGTAACAGGTAATATGTTTTACCTTCATATGTGTTGGTAGACTGTTATTCATCTGGAGCCATTGAAAAATCATCAATGGGAATGATATATATGGAAAACAAGTTTTCCAACTTAATTTCAAAAATTTGGTCATCAAAGACCATAAACATATTGTTTTGCATAAGTATCTTGCATACCAAATATCCCAAAAGCATTGAATGAATCTCTAGGACTCCTTGTGCATTATGAAATAGATAACACAACGTTTGTGGTTACAAATATGCTTTGACTATATTAGTTGATTCTCATATCATGTCATTTTGTGTGACCATATTGATCTTTTACGAATAGGTGAACCTGAGTTCTTCAAGATATTATCTGCTGTAAATGCACGAATGGGGTCAATTGCTTTAGTTCATATTGAGGATATATGCAGTGCGCATATTTTCTTAATGGAGCATTCTAAAGCAGAAGGTCAATACATATGCAGCAACCAAAGCTGTTCATTGTTTATGTTGGTTAATCTTCTTACCAAAGAGTATTCTTCCTCAGATAAGAAAAGGTAATGTTCTTCCGTTTCAACTTCTTTTGTTTTTGTTTTTAATTGCTTATTTGATATATACATATGCAGGATAGTTGAGAAAAATTATGATAAAGTTCCTGAGATTTGCTCAAAGAAATTACAAGATCTGGGTTTTGTTTACAAGCATGGAGTTGAAGATATAATCCACCAGACAATTATATGTTGCCTAGATTATGGTTATTTACCTCCCATTAGACAATAGTATTTCAATACATCTTTAAAAACTTTTGTAGAATTTTGTGGTCACAAAAAATAAATGAAGCCATATTTTGAAAGATCAAGTTCCTTCTTGAATATTTGTATGGACAAAAAGTGTACCATTTCTTTAAATGTTTATGGTCAATTGTTGAACATTGGCTTTGATGTCTTCACATATAAGTGGATTGCTTGAAGACTCTACTACTGCTTGTGTGTGTGTTATGAGTAGTTTGAATTGTTAATCCACTCATAGTTATGATCCAAAGTTGTTTGAATCAAGTTCTTTTGAAAAATTGTGTTTTCTAAAGAAAGTGGAAAATCAACTAGTTGATTTGTCAATTCAACCGGTTGTTTTACATTTAGTGCTTTTGAAAAGAATTTGAAAAGGCTTGAAATTGGTTGACCTTGCTGTCAAGCCAATTCAACCGATTGTTTCGTGTTTTCAATTGGTTGATTTTTTAAAATCCTTAACAAAATTTTGTTAAGTTATTTCTTTCTGTTTTAATTGATTTAAAACTTATTTGGTTCTTGCATTAAATGTTTTTAATAGCTAATTGGAGTTTAAATAATTTGTTTTACGCTCCTAGTAGTTATGAAATCAGATTATCTCTTTCAAATTAGTTTTCTCCGACATTGCTTTAAGTTTTTTATTCTTTCTAAGAGTGGAATATGATTGCTTTGTATTTTTTTTCAATTCAATATGTGATTTTATCAGGTGTGATCATTCCTTTTCTCTCTTGACTACTGTATTTATGTAAGAACTGGTGTTGTGCAAATCCAGAGGGTGTTCTGTGATCTGTGGTGTTGTTTGCCAAAGGTGGTGTGTGTTCTTGAAGGATTCAAGATCACCACTTTGGTGTGTGTTGTGTAATCAAGGTGTTTGATTGCTTAGTGGAATACTCAGAGGTTTCTGGGGACGGGATGTAGCTCTTGGTATAGAGTGAACCAGTATAAAAAATTTTGTGTTGATCTTTCTATCCCTTATCTCATTTAAATTCTATTTTTGCTTTGTTTTATAACTGTTGATATAAACAACCGTTTGTTTCGCAAAAACAATCGGTTTATTTTCTGCTGTTAAGGGAAAATCAGTTTTTAAATCAGCTGAATAGATTTCCAATTGACTGATTCTTCTTGTTCTTTCAATCCACCTTCAATAGTTTTGAAAATCTTTCATAAACAATTCACTTTCCCTCTTGTTTAAGGCCTTTAATTCTAACCATTGACATCAAGAGCTAGGTTCTTAAAAGTCATTCAAGTTTTTGATCCTAAATCTTTTTTAAATGACGGAAAAACTACCTTTTGGAGAGGGTGCTTCAGTTAACAAGGCACTTTTATTTTGTGATTTGAATTATCAGTTTTGAAAAATAATGATAAAAATCTTACTAAAATCAATTGATAAAAGAATTTCGGATGCAATTGAAAATGGTCATTTTATTCCTATTCTTAAAAAAAGAATAAAGTATCTACTCACTTTTAATTCATTTTTCCTAAACTCAAATAATTTCACTAATTAAAATTACTAATTAGACTTGTATGAATATCAAACGAATTTAAAGAAATATGTTAAAGTTTTTTACAGAGGAAAAATAATAATTCAAAAGGTAATATCGAAATCAGAATTGAATGAAGAGACATGTATCATATAATCCATACACATGACATTTGGCAACCATGCACGCCAACTCATAAAGTGATAATACTATTGAATATTTAATAATTATAAAGTACCACACTGTTTATTATTTTTGTAAAAGTATTTTTAAAATTATATTTATAATTTCTTTTGAATAACTGATAGCATAAAAAAATATTACGGATATAATATATTAAAGTTATACTCTGCTTTGATTCTAACTTGCGTTTAGGTTCTCCCAATTTACAAAATTGACCCTACATATTAATTTTTTAGTAATTAGAGATTTAAGGGTAAATTTTTAAATATAAATTAAGTACAAAGATCGGTAAAACTTAAATGAAATGATTGAGGTTATCGCTTGTTTGAAATAAATATAAAAATAGTAATGTTTGAAATTGATAGACAAAATATTAGTTTAATAATAATTCATAAACAGCTAATGATAAATAATTTTATTAAGAAAATCAGTACAGGTGAAAATATGTTTTGATAAAATAACTAACTAAACAAAATCCTAATTGGATTTTACTATAAACGTTTAAAAAATATGTCACAGAATTAACAAATAAATAATTTCATTAGGAAAAAAAGGCATTTTTGTCATTGAAAGTGTACATACATCGCCACCTTATAAAGTTCAAGTGAGTTTTATTCTGTATCAATATATGAAATCAATTTAATAAGTGTGATAAATATTTTTTAAACAAATTTATTTATAAGAATAATATCATAAAAATTGAACAGGATTATTCATAAAAACAAATATAACCTTGTAAAATAATAATAATAAGCTGAGTAGAAACGTTTCAGAATCCCTAGAACAATTTATTGCACGCCAACTACTCTAATAATACATGGTACACATATTCACAATTTCAATAAAGAGCAACACAATCAAACAACGTTAATTAATATAATGCTAATGCAGATCTTTGTTATCTCTTTTATTATTACTTTAATAAACCAATAATTTATTATAGCTGTATCATGCAGTAATATTAGTTTAAAAGGGCATAACCTCACCTAATTGGCAACAGATAAAGAAAATGGAGGAAGCACTTATGGCGGTGGTGAAGAACAAAGATGAAGTTGGTTCTTCTCCTGCAACAACATACTGTGTTACTGGAGCAACAGGGTACATTGGTTCATGGCTTGTGGAGACTCTTCTTGAAAGAGGCTACACTGTTCATGCCACTGTTAGAGATCCTGGTTAGTATACAGTAACCTTTTTTTTCTTGCATCGATACACTGATTCTCTCAATAAATGTGCTTTCTAAGTGATTAATCTTACCAATATAACTCCATCCACAATACATTAAGTTTGTAAGAAGAAACTGAGGTAGATTTTGAAACTCTTCTTTAGAACACCTCAGTACTATTGTTCTTACAGTTTCTATAAAGAAAAATATTAATTGCACTTCTAAATTTTGAGTAATGATTCTGAAATTTTGAGTTTTGTAGCCATTTTCTTGATATTTTTGTTAGAAATGGGGGTTCGACCCTTCTGGAAGGTGAAATTGATGTTAAGTAATTGTCATCACAAATAATCAACTGAACACAGAATGGTTGAGAAAAATACATATTACACAATCAACATAACACTGTGATTGTTGTGAAGTGTAAATTAAAATTCAGAAATTTAACTTAATCTTTGATTTCATATTGTGTATGTTCTCTTACATTGAATGAAAATAAACCAGATAAAATAACCTTCCAAGTTTCAATGTTACACAGTGAACAATCAGTAATTAATTACTGACAAACATTGTATTTAGCTTAATTTATAGTACCTTTAATTAATGGGAAAGAAATTTCAGAAATTCATTACATGTCTATAAATGATACAGACATTTGGGTCTTGTTCTGTCTTTTTTTTTTTTTGTTTTTCATTACTTAGGGAAAGTAAATAATTGATATAATTTACTAAAACAATGCTTTCGATTTATTAAGAGAGACTTGACTTGACTTTATTAAATATATTTATTTTATTTTTAATTTTGAAAATAACAATAATTAATATATTAATAATGGTATTTTATAAATCTCATGGACTCGTAAAATTTATAATGGGGATATGGGCTGCGTTCTATGCTAGCGTATTTCTTAAATGCTTTTTTCCTCTCAAATATCATCTTTAATTATTGTCAAAAATACCTGGTTTACTCAAATTTAATTTTCTTTAATTACTGTCAATTAAAATTCATCCATATTTGATTGTACACATTAATACTACGCAAGAGTTATAATGACATTGATAAAACATATTTTATATTTTTTAATTTATTTTTATTTGACAAAAACATAATTCTCATTAATAAGTAGGTTTTAAGTTACATAAAAATTTATATCTAATTATAAAAGTATACAAATTAAATATATTTTTAATTTATGTAAAATGACTCATTGTAGGAAAATTCTTTAACTATTTTCTATATAAAATTGAAAATAATTACTTTTAATCCTTAATATCATATAACATTAGCTAATTATATATTCAATAAAAAAACTACTAAACAACAAACATACTTATTTAATATTTTCAATTTAAAACTTAGTTATTCTTAGTAATAAAAATACATTGCAATAATTTATAATTATTTCATTAAATCAACATAAATATTGTAACAATTATGTTTGATACTTTTTTTTTTTATATTGTTTAAACAATTTAATGTATTAGAAAAGTCATTTCATCTACTATCGTTATGGACTAGAGGTGATCAATTTAGAATTTTCAAAGTGGATTTGAATGAAGAAGGGAGTTTCGATGAGGTTGTGATGCCGTTTTTCATCTTGCAGCTTCAATGGTATTCAATGTGGATCAGAAAGAAAACATTGGTAATGTCATGGTCAATGCTTACAATGGAACTTAAAGTGAAATACATACAGAAAAATACATTTTTAATGACACTTGTGCCTTGTGTGAATTGAACATGCAGAGGCCTATGTTCAAGCAAAGATAATTGATCCTTCAATCAAAGGGACCTTAAACCTTCTAAAGTCCTGCATGAATTCTAATTCTGTGAAAAGGGTTGTTTTCACTTCTTCAATAAGTACAATTACTGCCAAAGACAACAATGGGAAGTGGAAACCTGTTGTTGATGAATCTTGCCAAATCCAAAGTGAACATGTGTTGAAAACACAAGCAAGTGGATGGGTAATTAATGTTTTTCCTGGTAGCTTTTACTGTACAATGTTAAAAACTTTAGAACCATATGCAAACTATTCGATTTTCCTAGCTAGTTTGCACTTATATAGTATCTTGCTTTCTTTTGAGAATTTCTTCACTGTGGCAGGTTTTATGCACTTTCAAAGCTTCTAACAGAAGAGGCATCATTTAAGTTTGCAAAAGAGAATGGCATTGATTTTGTGTCAGTCATAACAACCACTGTTGCAGGCCCATTCTTCACTGCCAGTGTACCATCAAGTGTTAAAGTGCTACTGTCACCAGTAACAGGTAATATGTTTTACCTTCATATGTGTTGGTAGACTTATATTCATCTAGAGCCATTGAAAAATCATCAATATATATGGAAAACTAGTTTTCCAACTTAATTTCAAAAATTTGGTCATCAAAGACCATAAACATCTTGTTTTGCATAAGTATCTTGCATACCAAATCTCCCAAAAGCATTGAATGAATCTCTAGGAGTCCTTGTGCATCATGAAATAGATAGCACAACGTTTGTGGTTACAAATATGCTTGACTATATTAGTTGATTGTCATATCATGTCATTTTGTGTGACCATATTGATCTTTTACGAATAGGTGAATGTGAGTTCTTCAAGATATTATCTGCTGTAAATGCACGAATGGGATCAATTGCTTTAGTTCACATTGAGGTTATATGTAGTGCACATATTTTCCTAATTGAGCATTCTAAAGCAGAAGGCCAATACATATGCAACAGCCAAAGCTGTTCATTGTTTATGTTGGTTAATCTTCTTACCAAAGAGTATTCTTCCTCAGATAAGAAAAGGTAATGTTCTTCCCTTTCAACTTCTTTTGTTTTTGTTTTTAATTGCTTATTTGATATATACATATGCAGGATAGTTGAGAAAAATTATGATAAAGTTCCTGAGATTTGCTCAAAGAAATTACAAGATCTGGGTTTTGTTTACAAGCATGGAGTTGAAGATATAATCCACCAGACAATTATATGTTGCCTAGATTATGGTTATTTACCTCCCATTAGACAATAGTATTTCAATACATCTTTAAAAACTTTTGTAGAATTTTGTGGTCACAAAAAATAAATGAAGCCATATTTTGAAAGATCAAGTTCCTTCTTGAATATTTGTATGGACAAAAGTGTACCATTTCTTTAAATGTTTATGGTCCTATTCTCCAAGTAGAATTGGAATTTCACACAGTGTGTTCAATACAGGTTTGCAACAAAGATCATCAAAAAATTACTGAAGTAAAATTCTTATTATTACTAGAAAACAACACTTAAAACACTTAATGCAACTACATATAATTTTTGTTTGATTTGTATGTGTTGTTTAATCTGAACCTTTTATGAGAAGTCATGGTCATCAATAATGGTGGATAGTACATGCCTTGTATCAAAATTACCCAACGGGGTCTGTGCCGTTTACACCAATTAAAAGAAATGTGACCGCATTGTTTATTCAAAAATAGTAAAATCAGAACCTACAATGGTTACTGTTCTCGCTGGTTGACCTAAGTGGAAAGCTCTGCTTTTGATCTGTCTCTCTTGCTGCATTGGAATGCAGCTCTGTTGGGATAGATGGACATTACCTATTGATCACACTCCGACAATCAAGTCAGTGAGAGCATTCAAGATAAGTAATCAGTTTCAGTTTTAGTATTTAGAAGCAACGTACCTTTACCAGGGTTTTCAAGCCCCTTTTATAGACTTTCAATGTTCCAACTTTTTCTTTTTATCTTGTCTATTATCCTTTAGCCCTTTCATCTCCATTTTTCCCTAGAATTCTAAGATTATCATAAAGTTGGAAATAAATTTTTCTCATTCATCTTATAATCACAATATATATAAAAAAGTTTAAGTTCTTAAATTAAGGGTTAAATTATAGTTATTTTATCAATAAAAATTCATAAGTGTTTATATTTTAATATGAAATATTACAGAATTATGATACTTATCAATGTATATTTACTTTGAAGGTTGATTTATATTTCTAATTCCTTTTTATAAGGTTTCAACTATGAGCAGAAAAACTTTATTTGTATAAGAGACTTGAATTTCACCTAGGGTTAGTACACTTCTTTATGCATATTCTACCCAATCATAAGTTATTGTAGGAAATATTAGCATATACATATTGTCAAAGTAATATTTGTTATAAGGTAGATTTTCTTTCATATTTTTACACAATTATATAAATTCCTTTTCAAGCCTTTTTTTTTTTCAATTAAAGACTCAATTTCTATCATCCTATAAAATCTTATAGAGAAGATTCCTTTCATAAAAAACAAGACGATGTACATAAAACTAAAAAGAGTAAATATTTTTAAAAAGGATGTCATAATCTACCCCTTCTCCGGACAAATTCAATAGAGTGAAATCCCCTCAGTAGCTAATACATAAGTAAATATTACATGCTCCCAATAGGATCATGCATGTCTTCTAACAACCTCGTCGTCATAAAAATGGTGCAAATTTTGAATCATGTAGGTCTTCCAATGGAGTTGGTAGAAATGTTATAGAATATAAATGGTATTTGCAATTCTTTCAAGTGAATTGTGTAGATCTTCCAACGATGTTGTGATGGTAGAAATGCTACAAAATATATGAATGATAGCAGGAAATATGGCAGTTAGGAATGATGAAGTGTAACCATTGGCAATGGGGTTTTGATTTTGATCTTAGATGCCTCTTTTCTTTATTCTCCCTTTCTCAAAGGCTCTCTATATGACTCAATAATACATAATGATGGGATTTGCTATATTATGATAATAACTATTTCTCATGCATAATCAAATATTTTCATTCACTTATTTCTATTTTATTTTGCAATTACAATATTTATTTTAATTTAAATTGGTTGGAAAACAAAAACCTAAAATCAAAAGACCAACTTATTAATACTTTCATCCAAAATCCAAAATGGGGACAATCACCATCTACTTTCGTATCCAGCCTTCAATCCAACCACATACATCATCTGGACCGTCCGTAAATTAACGCAATCCAACGGCAGTCATCGTCAATCCGCGTCGTTCACTCTCATTGGTCCAATTTTCACGACTCACACTATATAAACCTCGCAACCGCTGCAAGTACCCAAATACCACTTCTACTCGTATTTTCTCAGTCATCGGAAATCGCTGTTGTTCACCCTTCTTGTTTCCTAATCTTCTCGCAATTAGATCCCAGTTAATAAATGGCAGGTCGAGGTAAAACCCTAGGATCCAGCGCCGCTAAGAAGGCTACCTCCCGGAGCAGCAAAGCCGGTCTCCAATTTCCTGTTGGCCGTATCGCTCGTTTCCTCAAGGCCGGAAAGTACGCCGAGCGTGTTGGTGCCGGTGCTCCCGTTTATCTGGCCGCTGTCCTTGAATATCTGGCCGCTGAGGTAATTCCTCGTCTATATCTAATCTGGTTTCGAATTAATTTCCTCATCACGGTAGATCTAGGGTTTCGAAATTCGATTAGGTTGATTTCCCCTATTTTAGCCAGCATATTCAATTTTCTATCAATTGAATTGACAATAATTAATTTTTGATTCCTTTTTGATTGAATGTTTTTGGTGTCTGATTTTCAGGTTCTTGAGTTGGCTGGGAATGCCGCGAGGGATAACAAGAAGACTCGAATTGTGCCTCGTCATATTCAATTGGCTGTGAGGAACGATGAAGAGTTGAGCAAGCTTCTTGGGGATGTTACCATCGCTAACGGTGGTGTTATGCCCAACATTCACAATCTTTTGCTTCCAAAGAAGGCTGGTGGCTCATCCAAGGGTGCTGGTGCTGATGATGACTCTTAAGTATTGGGATTTAATTTTTGTGAACTGAGGCTGAATTTAGATTCCCCATTGTCTTACTGTTTTGTAGTTCTTGATCTTTGTGTTCTGTAGTTTTAGTTAGTTTCTCAGGTAGTGATTATGTGAATAGCGGAAGCTCTTACTCTTCAAGAAAGATTGCTGGAAATTTAAATCATTTGACCATCATCTTCCAATCTTGATCTAGTTGTCGATAACTTATCTGTTTGTGCAGAGCTTGATCTTGAATATTATTATGCGTGTTTTCTATTGAAGAAATGCTTTTGTAAATTTTTGTGGGTTGTTTTATCATTTTTATTGAGCGTTGGTTCTTGCTTGAACACTATGCTTTTGTGCCGGGGTGAAATCTAGAAGTGTATTCATGAACTGTTTGACTTGTTTCTTTGGTTGTCCAAATGTATTATCACCTGAGCAATGTTTGAGGTTATAAGTATGAACCCATTGGAGCTATTTGAATAATTTAATGATATCAATTTCTGAAGAAAAAAAAGCAATTGGGCTTTAGAATGTAGCACTTTGGTGTTTTTGAAATCTTATGGTTGAAAGAAGGAAAAAGAGCCTGTTTATTGTGGTCGATGCATAACTTTTTGAGTCAGTTTCTTGGTTGCATCCTCTGTGATGTTTTGAATAGGCTGTAGTAAAAGTTTTGCTTAATTCACTTCATTTCGTGTTTGGAATTTAACTGAACAGTAATTATAAGTATTTGTAAGTTTAGACTTTATTGGAACAGGTAATTAAAAATAGGCCTGGGTTGTTTTTCCTGTTGAAAGTTTTGTGTTGTTGAAATATTCTTAAATGCTTTGTTCTTAAAGTGCCCGAGGTGTTATAATCTTTTTATGCACTTGAGATTGAATAGAAATTTGTAGCCTGTGTCTTAACATCAGTAATTCTTTATTTCTCTTCAAATAGGATTCGTAGGATTAGAATGATTTGCTCTTTCGTAAGCATGGCTCATTTCTGAATCTCTCTTATAAATATCCTGTGAGATGCTGAATAGAAATTTGTTGTGTGATGCTAAGGACCTTTTGCAGAGAAATTATATTTACATCATTTAAAATTTAATAATATTAAGTAATAGAATAAAAAAATACGTTTTTTTAGTAAGGTTGTGTTAGGAAAACAAGTAAAAATAATATAATGATATTAACTTTTTAAACAATATGTTGAGTAGAGAGCATTATAATAATGAACCAGGTTATTGTCCGGTTCAGTGCTTATGGGGTTTCTTTTTATGTATGCATGGGCTTTTGTCAACATTTATATTATATAAAAATTATACAATTTTATTACTTATGATTAATTAAACAAAATATAATTTATTAACTAATTTTTCTAAACAGACCTATTATACAATGTTTTTACAATAAACTACTTTTCAAATCTAATTTTTAATAAAACATTTTTTTATTTAGAATGTAAGTTTTGAGTTTATCTTCAACTAGAATGATTTTTCTTAGGTATTTCAACTATAGACATTATACTTAAATTAATTTTCTATTGAGGTATACTATGTCATAAGAATAAAGTCCTTTTCTATCTTAATCAAAGAATATATACTTTGATTGTTAGCAAGTAAAAGGTTTGTTGACAATATAAGATTTATAAAATCTTTATATTAAAATGAGATGTTAAGAGATCTTAAAAAAATATTAAGTAATTTCTGTAAATTAAGGCTTCATAATAACTTTTGCATCAAGATCACCTTATATATTCAACCAAGACAAAATATTATTATAATAATTTATTTAAATAAATATGGAAATCTTCATCAATAGTATAGTATTTTAAACTAATATTACATTCTTTTCATTTTCAAAGAATAATTTAAATTGAAAATAAATATTATCGAAACATGTTTTATTTATATATCATATATATATATTTAAGTAAAGATATATTTATATGTAAATTAATTCAATATTGGTGAATAGTAAAAATATAATTAACGAAAAAGTAACTAATGTTGTTTTAAATATTAGAAATCATAAAAACAATATGTTTTAAAAGTTTAGATGGTTAGAGGGAGAGAGACAGTGCAGTACTTTGAATAAGACGAAACTGAAGTCAATATTTTCTTACAAATATTAAATGTTTTGAATAACTTTTACATAAAAAATGTGGCCAAAACAAAAGAAAAAAATATTTAAATTTATTTTGATTTTAATTATTAATTTATATTGTAATATCAAATAGGAAAAGACTCTTTGTCATTAAAAACATATTTTGTAATTATTGTACTTTTTTTTTTTTTTACTATGGTTAATTATGGTTTAGTTTATTTTTAAAATATTTTATATTATATGCTTTTGATTGAATATGTTGACCATTTTACAAATGACGTATGTCGGTAAACAGGTATTTGAGAATATGTTTGATTTGAGAATTTTTCTTAAACGGATTTTTTCTAATATTCTTTTCCTTATTCTTTTATTTAAATTTTGAAAGAATGACTTTGCGTATTTTTCTTACTTACTATTTTGAGTTTTAGAAATGAGACATCAGCGTGTTTTATTTAAGAAATAAAAAGATTTAATTTTTAATTTGAACATTATAAGAAAAGTTGATTTAATTTTCTTATTTAAAAACTATATTTATTTAAAAATTATATTAGATTTTAAGGTAAATATTTAATTATCATTGAAAGCTACAAAAGAAAGTAAAATATTCAAAATCAAATCAATTCTAAAAAAGAAATATTTTAAAAGCCATTTTAAATACTCATAAATCAATTTAAATTGAATTTTTGATGAATTTTGATATTTTATTCCTTTCTTAGCTAATTAGTTTAATTCAAATTTTATATTAATTTTTTAAGCAAACCAAATTAAACTACATTAAACTATAATATTATACATTTAACTAAAAATATATTTATTAACATTTGTTTTTATATTTAATTTTATTTTATCTATAATTTTAAAACACATGGTAACAAAAATTGTAGATTATAGTTTCTAATGGCAAGATTAGTAATTTATCTATCAAATTAAAATTGTATATACGAAGTAACTATAAAAAATCATACTATGTTTTCATTTTAGAATTTAAGAAAAGTAATAATTTGGTGGTTATAAAATTGTTAATTGTAATTTTTAATCTAAATGATTATGAAAACAATATATGATACGTTCATATAATAGATCAAAACCTGATTCATCATATATTTTTTACAATTAGACATTAATGTTTATAATAAATTCGGCATTTAAATATTTTCTTATAAATTATAATAACATTAATATTTATAAAGTGTGAACACAAATCATTGAAATTTATCTTTATAATAAATTATATACTGCATTATTTTTTTACACTAAAAATTACATATTATATTAACTTACTACATCTTACATTTTTCACAATGTTGATATTTATGTCTATTTATATTTATTAAAATACACTATAAATTTATATTATAATGTTTTAATATATTATAAATTGTATTTTTATTTTTTAAATATTGTAATAAAATTTAATTTTAATATAAAAAATTATATTGATCACAACTCAGTAGTTATATATATTTTTAAAGATTAATAATTATATAATTTCAATATTAACTATGTTTAGATCGTAATATATTATATATTTTAAAAATTTTTATGTATTCATATTTATTAAAATAAATTATAAATTTATACTGACAATATAATTATGAGAATTATAATATTATTTATTTGATTTTTAATATTAAATATAATTATATAAATGATAAAAATCAAAATATAATTATATATATAAAGATTTAGTCACTAGCAGAAGAATATATCTGTTATTTAATATATATTTAAAAAACACATATACATATATTTTTATATACGTATTTTTTAATTTTATAATAATTTTTTTATATATCTACTATTTCTAAAATATAGTAAAATAGTTATTTATTTAATTTTTAATATTAAATATAATTATATATAGATAATAAAAATAAAAAATCATATACACATACACAATAAAATCTGTGTTTCTCTATACCCTAAACCTTAAAAAAATTTAAATGAAACTATCTTTTAAGAGCGTGAATAAAAATGAAGAAGCGTAAATGGATTATGTACAATGAAACAAAATAGAAAAACGCGTAAAATAAAATTGAATAAACATGAAAATAAAAAAAGTTATTTTAAATTTTCGTGGCAATAAGTTAAATATATAATCCATTATTAATAAAATTATATATATATATATATATGTATATATTAATATTTTATTCATAATGATGTTTTTTAAATAAATAATCTAAAATAAAAGTATTAAAATAAGAGATAAAATTAAATTTAATAACTTTAAAGTAATTTATTTTAACATATTATTATTTAAAATATTTTTTATTTATTAAATTTATAATAATATTTTATTTTAATTTAAAATTTATCTTAATTTTAATATAAATTTTTAAAATTTATCTTAATTTTAATATAAATTTTTAAAATTTATTTTTACATCAAATTATTTTTAAATATATTAATAGAAAATATTTAATCAAATAAACTACAAATTTCTCTACTTATTTCACTTAACTTTTTTTTATTTTTTTCTTTAATGTTAATAGTTATGCTTCCTATCTCTTTGCTTTTCCTTTTTTTTATTCCCTCCCCAATTCTAAACAAAACTTAATTAAAAATACATCAGACAATGATCAAGAGTAAATGCATTTGAGTATAATAACAAATTGTTTTCAATAACTCGTATATTTCGATTAAAAATGTCGAATTCACGGTAAAACATTTTGAATTTTATTTTTTGCATCTTATACGGTAATTTAAAAATATGAAAGTTATAAATATAATGGATAATTGCTTTATTTTTTCTTTCTTTATTTTCAAAATTAAATGTGAAGATATGATATTTTTGTTGTTGATATTGAGGAAAACTATAATAAACAGTAAAAAAATTACTTTATTTATTTTCAAAATTTATACAGAATATCAATTTAAAACACTATTTAATTTCAACCAATCGTGCAAAAGTTTATCTTAAACCTTCCTCGTTGGTTATTTCATTGTAAGATGTATTTATCTAAAAATTAAATTTATAAATGTAATAATGAATACAAAATAACCAATAAATGAACAAACAGATATGCATTAAAATCATTAATGTCTAATACTTTTTCTTGATATTTCATAATGAAATAAAATAAAATAAAAAATATAAATGATGTATTGAAAATTTAGGCTTAAATTCATATTTGATTCCAATAATTTTACAATTGTGTAATTTAAGTCCTTATAATTTTAATAAAAAAATTGATTTTTCGGTTTTTTAGTATTAAGTAATTTTTGTTCCATGTTTTTTAAAATTGAAGTAAAAATGTTATAGTATGTACTACTAGAAAATTATTAAATAAAAATCAATCTTAAAAACAAAAAATAATTAGTTATTATATAGACTAAATTGATACTATTTTAAAGATTAAAAAATTTATTAATATGTAAATTATTTTTTATTATTGATAAATAATTTTTAAATTAGTATCTAATTAGCTACCAAGATTTTTAACTATCAATTATTTAGATTCTAAAGTTGGTAGCTAAAATTTTGGTAATTAATTAAATACTAGTTTAGAAACTATTTATCAATAATATAAACTAATTTAGATATCAATTGTTTTTTTTCTCTAAAATAATATCTAATTTAGTCAATATAACAACTAATTTTTTTTGTCTCTAAAATTAATTTCTATTTAATAATTTTATTATATTATAAATATAAAAATTATAAAAATGACTAATGTTATAATAGGGATCACTCATCTCCAACATTTTTTATATTGTTATTAAAAGAAAAAAAAATACAAATGTGGATATTGAAACCAAATCATTTAAAGAAACCTAAAATGTGGAAGTCAAGGAGGAACACATTAATTAGTTAACATAGTGGTACAATAATTTTCTCCACCCCTCCCCTTTTCTCTCTCTCTCTATATATATTTTAGCATGAAAAATGTTTTGTTATTAGGGAGAATGTGAGACCCAAGTTTTAATAAAGATGAATTTTAAATGGAAAAAATAGAAAGGCTATAAATAAACTATAAGCATTTATTCTTTATTTTATTAAGAGTTTTATCTCACTAAATAGTTTTTCTTTGAAATCTAAGTTTAGAGGATAATTAAGATATTGTTATGTTGTTAGCTTACATATGTGAGGAGGTAGAAAATGAAGACGTTATTAGTGTAGGGTTTGATAATTTGTAGGCATTCTATCTTAAAGAAAAAGGTGGGGGGGGGGGGGGAAGGGGGGGGGGGGTGGGGGGGGGGGGCATGTGTGTTATTACCATTTTAATTCCTTAATTAATGACTATTTAGATGTGTAAAAAATGTTATTGTTGATTTAATAAATATGAGGTTAAACTTGAAATTAAATCATTTATTGATTGAAAAATGATGTTTTTTTAGTGTGATATCACTCAAGTGATTGGTTATACTCAAGTGATACTCAAACACGACTTAAACCATGAGTCATGCTTACATTTACCATTAATTAAGATGAATTGTAACGATATAATGTATAACTCAAGTTAAGGGAGTGAAGTTTAAAAAACTGTTTCTTGTTCTTCGAAAAAGTTGATGTTTAAGTAATGATGTTGTCACTTATGTATGAGACATGAAGGTGATACTTGAATTAATGAAACATGCGATATACAAATACATAATTTTATGTACCTATCCTATTTGTTATGTTTGCTATGCGCCACTTTTAACCTATGAATTGATTAAAATGATTTGATAATTAATATAAGAACGTAAATTGTTTAAATATAATTATATCTTTTAAAAATAACAACTTTAATTTTAATTGTAAAATGTCATATAGATAGGATATGAATATTTATTTTTGGAGTTTTTATTTATAAATTAAACTTTTTTTATTTATTTTATGTAAAACTGAATTGAAAGTTGGTGGTTTCAAGTTGTTTAATTTTCTTTTACAAGAAAAATAAGTTTATACATTAATTATTTAGTCTGACGTACTTCAATTATTTTAAAATAAGATGGTATATCTATACCTATATATAAAGAAAATTTTTCTTTATAATTGTTTTTTTGGTGTATACAAATTTTGTCTGATTTTATTCTTATTTAATATATCTCATTTTATTAATACTTATTTTGTCATTTCATATGAATTCCTTAAAAAATAAGGTTTTAATTTTTAAATTAATGTTAAGGGATAATTTTTATATGCAGACTAACTTCCCACTCTTCCCTTAATTTCTTATTTGAAGGCAACAAAAGAAAGAAAGAAAGAGCATACACTCACTCTCATTCAGTTCTCACACCAAATCTCACATATCAAGTAAAATAACATCAATTTTCAATTACTTTCTCAACTCCATTTCAAGCAACTCTATTCTTTTGTATCTACCATCAAATGAATCCTAACTTTAACGTGAATCTCATCAGACTCTTCAATCCCAAAACTACTAATGAAAGAAAAGAAAAAGTTTGAAAAAGAAGATAAACTCAAACCAGAAAAAAAGAAAAAAGAGGTTGATTAATTACTTCTAAGTAATAAACACAATAAACCATCACTTCTAAGTAATTCTTATTAATAGTTGTAATTTACAGTGATTTTATTGTTTTTTTATACTATTTCATTTTTGTAAGAAAATCATGCTTTTATTTTTGTTCATTTCATAACATTGAATTTTATTTTTCCTTAAAACCGTTGACTTATTTGATATGGCATTTCATTCACCTGTTTGATAAGGATTACTTTCTTACTGTAAAATAGGATAACCTGTGTTGTTGCCTCAAGAGTTTTGAATATAATTTTTTTTTAAGATTAAACATGGAAGAAAACCATGTCGTACTTTCGGCACAAAACAACCAAGGAAATTTTGAGTTTAAGAGGTAACTAAGCTAAAAAATATTTCATCTGTATCTCCACATTTAATTTTGGTCATCAAAGAATTGAAATAGTCATTATGTGAAATCAGTTGAAATAGTTATTACGAAGTATCCTTTAGTACTATCACTATATTTACCATAACCATTCAAAAGTTCTGACAATTGCAAAGGTGAATCATAGATGCAACATAAGGTGGTAATTTTAATTAGGGAACGAAAATTGTATTTAGTGTTTAGTTACTATTTGCATTCTTTTCTACTAAATTTTGATACTAAATTTATATGTATATGCACTTTCTAATATACAGTATGTGTCATATTTGCTAATTTATTTAGTATGTGTCATATTTGCTAATTTATTTATTGGCAGTGCAAGAATTCAAATTCTATTAATGGACCCTTTGTCATCCTTGAATAAAGTTTGCTCTCTTGTTACAGAACAAGAGAGGCAAATATTTGGTGATCAATCCAATGTAATGATCACTACTAGCAAAGGAGGTTATAAAAACAATGCTACAACCTATGGCAGAGGTGCTGGATACGGAAGAGGAAGCAATGGAAGAGAATATACTTCCAAAAATTTGCAGTCATTGTGGAAAGACAGGACATACCATTGATACATATAAAAAGCATGGCTTTCCACCTCATTTCAAGTTTAAAAATCAAAATCATGATTAGAGTCATACAAATGCAGTTTTTCAGAATATAAACTTCAATAATAATGAGCAGAATCATGAAGGTTCAAAGTCAGAAGTGGAGTCTCAACAAATTGGTTTTACTCCAGAGCAGTATCAAACATTGTTAGCTTTTTTACAACAAACCAAATCTAGTGGCAATGCTTCTAATCAAGTCTTTGTTATTCCCTCCAATCCCTCCAATCAAACAGGTAATAATTTTATTTCTTCCTTTAGTTCTTGGATTATTAATAGTGGTGCTACTGATCACATTTGTTCATCCTTAACTTATTTCACTTCATATCATCAAATTGATCCTATTTATGTCAAATTACCAAATGGAAATGAAGTCATTGCCAATTATTTTGGAAGTGTTTTTCTCAATCAAAATCATGTCCTAGATAATGTTTTGTTCATTCCTTGCTTCAATTTTAATCTTCTTTCAATAGCAAAATTGATTATTAAACTATCTTGTGTTCTTACCTTTGACTCTAATGGCTGTCACATTCAAGACCAGATATCTATGAAAATGATTGGAATCGCTAAGATGCAAGATAGACTTTATATACTCAGGATCCCTTCTTACCAGAAACTTTAAATCACACCCATCAAATCTACACACACCATCAATACTGTTAAAGTTAGTGCTAGCATTGGTGCAGAAACGAAGAACAAATGCGGCTATTTTCATTTTATAAATGCGGTTATAAAGCCGCATTTGATCAACACGCACTTGTAAATCAGAGATTTACAAATGCGGCTATATAGCCACATCTATAAATACTATTTACAAATGCAGCTTTTTGTTGGAGTCGCATCTGTAAATGCTCCAGAGGTGTTGCCTTCTTTTTCAATTGTAATGATTTACAAATGCGACTTTTTATTGGAGCCGCATCTGTAAATGCTCCAGAGTTGTTCAATTGGAATGATTTACAAATGTGGCTTTTTATTGCAGCCGCATCTGTAAATGCTCCAGAGTTATTCATGAATTGGAATGATTTACAGATGCGGCTATTACCAAAGCCACATTTGTAAATGTGATTTACAAATGCGGTTATTTACCATAGCCACATCTGTAAATCACATTTACAAATGCGTCTTTAGTAATAACCGCATTTGTAAATCATTCGCTTGATTTACAAATGCCACTAAGGTAAATAGCCGCATTTGTAAATAAGGTTTTTCTTAGAGCAGTTTGTTTAGTTGTTTATCCCATACAAATGAACCTGTGCAGTTTAATTATACCTAGGCAGCCAGACAGATAAACAGGTTCAGATAAGCTAAAAGTGAATTTATAGTTATTGATCAAAATGTATACAAAAACAGTAATAATATATCTCTCTCTATCTTCCTACTCTATTGATCAAATCGTTGAGTTATAAAAATTTAGGAAATATGTGGACCAAGATTGTCTCACATATGTCATGGCTTCCGAAGTCATGGGTTCCTCATCCGTGAAGAACTGCATTTCAAAATGGTTGACACATAAATTAGTTTTAAGATACATATATATGTTGAAGTTATAAAAATAATTTAAGAAATCTTACCTCTTGCCAATTACTTGTAAGGCCTAGTCTTACAATGGTACTCATCCATTGCATAACGTAATAGCCACACTCATAGCTTCCTGGTTGTTTATTCACTATAATTCAATAAATTGTAAAAGTTAGTATAATTAAATAATAAAAAGAGAAAGAAAAATCTTACAAACCTTTAATCTTATCCAGTTCAAATTTTGAAAATTTGAATTCGATCTCCCTTTTAGGATGTTATATCCACGCCATGAACTGGTTGATACAAAAAACCTTGTTAGTGGATTAATTATAGTTTCAATCATAGTTAAGTTTATGGTGTACTTACTTATCAATGATATTCTTAAAACTGGGGGATATCTTCTTGTGTAGGGAACAGAACCACAAAGTCGTCCTATCATTCACTGATAAGACAAGTAATTACCAATGACCCCTATATCATCCATGAAAAGAGTTGAGTAAATTTATAAAACATGAATATAATAAACTTTTAACATATATATTTAAACTTACTTGTTAATATAAGGGCACAAATAAACCTCTTTTCCCTCTTTTTCCAGGGTGTTAGTGATGTATGATTGGTTCTTTGCTCCAGTGGGATTAGTATATGTGGGATCTAAGAATCCATACACATTTTCCTTCCCCTCAGTGACATAGACACCATTCCAAAACCTACAAGTAATTAGTTAAATCATAATGAATGCTAATTTAACATAAATGAAAATGAAATGTAGGTAACGATACTTACATCATAAAAAATTGAATGATATTTATATTCAGCTCCTGATCCCCAGCTACAAATTCTAACAGATCTAACATGTATATGTACAATGGCAGCTCAGGGTTTGTTTCAAAAAACGTATCATCCCATGGAACTTCCAAAGGGTCTCGTCCAATTTCTCTAGCAACTTCGAAAGATAGGGTATCGAGATGAGCCATTTATAATGGTTCAATAAGCATCTCAAGTTTTCTACGTGAAAGATCCTACGTCAGAACATTGATATGTTGTTTTACACAGGAAAAAACAAGGGGAGACCATAGATAATATTGAAAATGGTGACCCCCATTCATTCACACCAATGATAATTAATAAAGATGACGATGTACTTGATCATGTACATGCAACCCGTAAAGACCACAGTGAAGGAATTTACATATGAACATTCAACCCATTATGGTAATAAATTTAGAAATATTTTTGATAAAATGCATTTACTATATTATTTTTTTGTTTTATATGATTTTCTTTCGATGCAGATGAACTAACGCTTGTTAAATAATTTTTTTAACAGAGATATGGGTGATAATCAGAGTCCAAAGAAACCCCAATCCAAACGAGGCAATAGAGGACCTACTAGGATGAAGCGTCTGGCGAAGAAACGTGCCGCTGGTGAGAAGACAGCTGTTGACATTGACGTCAACACTGAAATGGCTTCTGGTCCTAATGCAGATGACTTTAATAGCTGTCTTGGAGTTGTTTCTCGTGAGAGACTCTTCATTTTGATTAATTCATGGGACGAGGTGTCAGAGGTCGACCGAAACATGCTGTGGGAGGATGTTTTGGTAAGCTTTACATAATTATTGTTATCATATAAAGCTTTTTAATATTCATTGACTAATTTTAATTTGGTGATGTTATTTTGCAGGCAAATTTTGAAATTCCTAATGTGGAACCGCTTCGATCAAGGATTATATCCAATATCAGACTTAAGTTTCGCGCCTTTAAGTCAAGACTGACGACGAGATATATTTTTGGTGAGCTTAAGGATGAAATTCTTTGTGAAAGATACAATTTTATTGATGAAGAGACATGGCATGTTTTTAAAGAAAGCCGTCTAACTGAAGAATGGAATGTAAGTGAAGTTACTTAACTATTTTTACTTATATAACATTAAAAAGTTAATATTATTTAATTCACTTTGTTTATTTCAATTATGACAGCACCGACGGAAGAAAGCTCAAGAGATAGCTTTAAAGAATCTTACCCCGCACCTAATGTCTCGTTCGAGGTATCGAAAGCTTGAGCAAGCACTGATGGTTGAAAAGGAGCAATCTAGACAGGGGAGTGCATTTGAGGATGTGGTAACAGGGGTCATTTCTCCTCCATCACCACCTACGCGCCATGTGAAATGGAAGAGGGTCCGAATTAAGAAGTCGGGTACACCAAGTTCTAAGCAATCAGGGGTTATTATTGAAAAAATTGTAAGTTATTTAAGCCTTTTTTCATCTATTATGTTGCATTACTTATATTAAAACCTGATATGATTTTTGTCTCTTGCAGGATGCCTTGGACTCCCAAGGTAATTTTGTTGCTGAAGGTCGTCACGATATCCTTGTTGAAGCAATTGGACAACCTAAGCTCTGGGGTTGTGTTCATGCAGCTGGACAAGGAGTTGGGATTAAACTTTATTTTGAAGCTGCACCACGACATTTATCCTCCTCCCCCAAAGAGACCAAACAAAAAATGGAGAATAGGCTACGTAAAGAATTAATGGATGAGATGAGAAGAGAGACAGAAAAGATGAAGCTAGACTTGCGACAAGAGATATTGCAACAACTTTGTGCTGACCAGTCGATTCAGACACTTCTTAGTCCCGCTTCCAAGAGCACAAAGGGGAGTTGTGTAGGTCCTACAGTATCAGGGGATGATATCATTGGTCAGACGAGGCAATGTGAGCTACTGGTAGAGGGTGGCATCATTCCTCAGGTGGTGGCCATTGGAAAAGTCTATGAAGAGGCCACCACCTTACATAACGTTCCTCTCTCCCCTGATGCAGCAAATCTCACGATAGAAAGAGTACGAGTACTTGATGCTCGTGTTCCACTACCTTCAGAAGAGGTAACAATTGTAGCCGAAGCATTTCAGTCATTCGTAGCCTGGCCCATACACCTCATTCGATATATGCCACAACCACTGGTAATAATTTCATTTCATATGCTAATTTATATTTATATATTACATGTAATTTATAACAAATCTTTTTTCTTTTTGTAGAAACCTCGTCGGAAACCTCCACTAGTGTGAATCTTGATTCATCAATTTTAACCCCACTTTTATTGTCAACCCATTTACACTTGAAAACTGGAATTGAAAACTTAGTATAGTCAAGCTCCCATATCTCTTCTATAAATCCATAGTATTCCATTGATCCAAGTACAGGATTTGTATCTTTCGAAGTGGAAAACTGCATTGACTTGGCTTCAAGAGTAACACCAGAATTTTGAACTGTACTATTTTCATTCATAGACTTCATGTAAAATATACAATTATTCACTTCGTATGCTTTACAAGAAATGACATCAAACTTCAATCTAACAGCCAACCAGGTCAAGGTCTCTGATGACGTTGAATCCTTTAACACCTCCTTTTTAAACCAAGGCATGAATGTTCTATTATGTTCCATCAAGACCCATTTCTCTGCTTGTCTTGGATTATTTGCCTTCACAATGACTTTATGAGCTTCTATGTAAGGTATAACTTCATCTGTGTTATTCAATACATACAAATGTGCTTGCAAGACTTCTGACCAAGATTTGCTTACAATATTCACACCGCGTAAACATTTACTTGTAGAACGCCTATGGTGCCATGAATTAGCTGGAAGACCTATTGGATTTGCTTTTGACATGTACTATGAACAAAATTTAGTACTTTCTTCAGCTATGTACCTTTCAATCATTGAAGCTTCTGGACGATAATGATTTTCCCATAACCTTTCAAAATTTTCATATACTGCTCAACAGGATACATCCATCTTAAGTACACTGGTCCACACAATCTAACCTCTCTAACCAAATGCACAAGTAGATGAACCATGATGTCAAAAAAAGATGGAGGAAAAAACATCTCCAGTTCAGATAAGATAACGATAATTTCATTTTGAAGTTCATCTAGTTTTAATGGATCAATGACTTTACAATAGATGGAAGAGAAGAATGAGCACAAACGGGTTATGGCATGTCTAACATTTTTTGGTAAGATCCCACAAATAGCTACAGGCAGAAGCTGTTGCATCAAGATGTGGCAATCATGAGACTTTAACCCAATTAACTTCAAATCTTGCATTGACACTAGGCTCTTCACATTTGAGGAATGTCCTTGTGGCACTTTTACACCCTTTAGACATTGACAGAAACTTACTTTTTCATCTTTTGACATGGTATAACAGGCTGGGGGCAAATATGTACCCTTACCCATTTGTATCGGTGCCAACTCGCCTCGTAAGTTCATCTCAATCAAATCTAAACGAGCATTTAGACCATCCTTCGTCTTCCCGTTAATGTTAAGAAGTGTACCAATTAAGCTATCACACACATTCTTCTCAACATGCATTACATCTATATAGTATCTGACTTCTAACCTCGACCAGTACGGAAGATCATAGAAGATTGATTTTTTCTTCCAAATGTTTGTCACATATGACTTTTTTTTTGACTTACCAAAGGTGTGGTCTATGCTATTTACCTTTTCGTAAACCTCAGCAGTAGTTAGTGGAGTTGGTGGACCACTAGTCTCTTGGTGTCCATTAAAGGCTTTTTTCAACCTTCGGTAAGGATGATGACTTCTAAGAAACCTCCGATGCCGAAGATATATTGTCTTCCTTCCATGTTCAATTGTTGAGAAGCAGTGTCTTCTTCGCATATTGGACATGCTTTATGACCCTTAACACTATAACCTGATAAGTTACCATATGCCGAAAAGTCATTGATGGTGCAAAATAACATGGCATGAAGCTTGAAAGTTTCATTAGCAAATCCGTCAAATACTTCAACACCCTCATCCCACATTAACTTCAAATCTTCGATTAGGGGACTTAGATAAACATCTATGTCATTCCCTGGCTGTTTCGGACCGGATATCATCATAGACAACATCATGTATTTTCGCTTCATGCACAATCCAGGAGGTAAGTTATAAATAACTAGTAAAACAGGCCATGAACTGTGATTTGTACTCATATTACCAAACGGATTCATTCCATCTATAGCTAGACCAAGTCGGATATTTCTTGATTCTTTACCAAACTTTGGAAACTCATCACCGAATTTCTTCCACTGAACAGAATCAGTTGGATGTCGGTACATGCCATCACATTTCCTCTCATCTGCATGCCATATAAGATTCTTAGCATCGTTTGGGTTTGCAAACAAACGCTTCATCCTTGGAATGATGGGAAGATACCACATAACCTTCATTGGGGGTCCATGCTTTTCCATCTCTTCAATAGTATCATCATCTGTTTGTTTCAATTTATAACGTGATAACCCACACCTCGGACAACTTTTCAACAATTCAAAATCTTTCCGGTATAATATACAATCATTAGGACATGCATGTATCTTTTTATACTCCATACCCATTGGACAAAGAATCTTTTTGGCCTCATAATTACGATTAGGTAGAGTATTTCCCTCTGGAAGCATATCCTTCAACAGTTGGAGCAATTTGGTGAAGCTTTTATCAGTCCATCCATTTATTGCCTTCAAATTCATCAATCTTAACACCGCCTACAACCGTGTGAAGTTAGTTGATCCAGGATACAATGGAGTCTTTGCATCGCTTGACATACTTCCATATCCATGTGCTTTTGCAAAAGGCTCAACTCCCACATCACGAATGATGTCCTCCAATCGATCATCATCTACATCATCGTGTATTGCTTCATCCATGGTGGATCCCACATATTCTTCAGTTACGGAAACACGTGGTAAATTTAATAATTCACCATGCCATGTCCAAGTTGTATAAGATCGAAGAAACCCATCACATAGTAGGTGTTCCCTCATGATATTCACATCTAGTATCCTTCCATTCAAACAGTTAACGCACGGACACCTGATCTTTCCTTCATCATGACCACTATTAATCGCGTTACGCTGCGCAAATTGTATAAATTCTTCTACTCCTCTTTCATACTCATCACTTATACGAACAGAATTAATTCAACTTCGATCCATTATATATTCTGGAATATACCTAGGATTTTCTAATCAGTGTTCTATCTCATGCATTTGCCGAGGGTCGAACACCCCCGGACTCAATACCAGCACGTATTATTGTCGAAGGTCCAAGACCCTCAAACTCAATACAAACACGATAATTCTATTCTAAAGTAACAACTAACATAACATAAATTCTATTATAAACTAACAACTAACATAACAAAACTAACATAACAACTAACTACTAAATAATATAAATTTAAAAAATAGAAATTATATAATATAAATTACATAAATTAATACAAATTTATATTAAATAATATAAAAATTATAATACATAAAAAAATATTCAAAATACACCAAAAAAAATTCAAAAAATCTAAAACAAAACTAACATAACAACTAACTACTAAATAATATAGATTTTAGAAAATAGAAATTATATAATACAAATTTATATTAAATAATATACAAATTATAATACATAAAAAAAATTCAAAATAAACCAAGAAAGATTCAAAAAATCTAAAAAAGAACCAACCTTGTGTGCGAAACCAACGTTGATGGTGATCGAAGTGGTAGAGGACCAGTAGTAATGGCGGCGATAGCAGAAGCGTGGCGGGATAGCGACGGAGCAGTGATGGAGATGAGTACAACAATGCAACAGTACCTTCCACCACCAATGCGAGGAGAAAAAACAAATATAAGAAGAGCGAAATGAATTGAAGATGCAGAGAATGAAATGGATTCAAGAAACTCACAATGGAAGCAAGGAATGAAGATGCACAGAGAAGATGAACTCAGAGTACGCGAGTGCAGGAATAGTGAAAACGAGCAAAGCGGAGAAGAAAGTGTGAAAGTGCAGTGGTGCGCTTTAAATTTTAGGGTAAAAACAATTTACAAATGTGACTATTTGTAAAAACTGTATTTGTAAATGAAAAGCTTTGATTTACAAATGCGGTTTTTACAAATAGCCGCATTTGTAAATCAAACTAATTTAAAAAATGCCATCGCGTTTTTTACAAATGCGTTTGAGCGCGAAGCCACACTTAGAAAGGAATATTCGTTTCATCATTTTGCACTAGTGTAGTGATCTAGAAACCCTTTGACATTTTTGATTAGGTCATATTTCAAATAAATGTATTGATGTTATCAAGAATACATTTTCTTTTGTTAAATGTAACAAATATTTTTTTTGTGATGTTTGTCATTTTGCAAAGCAAAAAAGACTTTCATTTCCTATTAGTACATCCGAATCAAAAAAATGTTTTGATTTGATTCATGTAGATATTTGGGGACCATACTCAATACCATCAATTCATGGTCATAAATATTTCTTGACCATAGTTGATGACTATTCGAGGTACACATGGATTTTTCTTTTGAAACAAAAATCTAAAGTTGTCAAGGCTTTGGAAAATTTTGTTATTTTTGTTCAAACACATTTTGAGACAATTATAAAAATAATAAGAAGTGATAATGGAACCGAATTTTTCATGACTAATTTTTGTTAGTAAAGGAATAATACATCAAACATCATGTGTCAATACTCCACAACAAAATAATATAGTTGAAAGAAAACATGGTCATTTATTAGATGTAGCAAGAGCTCTTATGATACAATCTCATTTACCCAAAATTTATTGGTCATATTCTGTGATACATGTTGCGCGTATTATAAACATGCTTCCCACACTTGTTTTAAACTATTCTTCTCCTCATGAAATGCTTTTCTGATGCAGATTTTAATGGATTAAAGGTGTTTGGTTCTTTATGTTAAGCTAGCACTTTATCAATAAATAGAAGAAAATTTGATCAAAGAGCATCAAAATGTGTTTTTATTGGTTTTAAAAGAGGGACAAAAGGATATATTTTGTTGAATATTCAATCAAGAGAAATTTTTGTGTCTAGGGATGTTGTCTTTTATGAACATGTTTTTCCATACCAAAGGGTTCAAGATACTAGCAATGGAACTAATAGTCGTGACATTAATGATCAAATTTTGTTTGCTGAAGATCAACTTGTCTTAAGTCAGCCATTACAAGCCATTCTTGCACCTTGTGGTAATACACCTTGTGATAATGTTGAAAATAGCAGTTATAATAATTGTGAGTCACAAATTGAGGTTTCAGAAGAAGATTGTTTCCATATAGACCAAAACCTCAATGAAAATCATGACATAGAACAAAGTTCTGAATCAGATCCATCTGTCTGTATGAGCACAAGAATAAAAAGACCACCCGAGTATTTAAAGGATTATCATTGTAATCTTAATGTTTCCAATACATCTTCAAGAGTTAAATATCCTTTGAATTTTGTTTTGTCTTATAGCAATTTATCACCTTCTTACAAATCTTTTGTTATGGCCCTTTCTTCACATGTTGAGCTAAACACTTATTTTGAACCTGTGAAACATGATTGTTGGAGAAAAGCTATGCAATGTGAGATGTTTGCTTTAGAGCCAAATCAAACTTGGGAGACTGCTTTTCTGCCTAAGAACAAAGCTGTCATAGGTTGCAAATGGGTATTCAAAATAAAATATAAGGCTGATGGGATAATTGAAAGGTATAAAGCAAGGTTAGTGGCAAAGGGATATACACAAACATAAGGCATTGACTACCTTGATACTTTCTCTCCAGTAGCAAAGATGACCACCATAAGGTTGCTTCTTTCTTTAGCTTCTATTTATAATTGGGAATTGAAACAATTAGACATAAACAATGCCTTTTGATTTGGAGATTTGAAAGAAGATGTATACATCGTTGCTCCTCCTGGATTGACTTCTATTCCACCAGGAAAAGTTTGTAAACTAAAAAAAGGCTTTATATGGCCTTAAGCAAGCCAATAGAGAATGGTTTGTCAAACTGTCATAATTTTTGCTTTCTATGGGATATACTCAATCTATGAATGATCATTCCTTGTTCATTAATTCTTCTGAAAGATCTTTTACAGCATTATTGGTATATGTGGATGATATAATATTGGCAGAAAATGATACAGAAGAGATTGCTTGAATCAAACAAGCCTTGAATCAGACATTCAAGATTAAAGATCTTGGGAATTTAAGATATTTCCTTGGTCTAGAAGTAGCAAGAAGTAAGACAGGAATAATGGTAAATCAAAGGAAATATGCATTAGAATTATGAACAAATGCAGGTCTTTTAGCCTGCAAACCTGCACCCACTCCTATTGATAATCATGAGAAATTCTTTTCTACTGGAAGTGTTCCTTTCACAGATATTCAAGCCTATAGAAGATTGGTTGGAAGACTTATGTATCTCACTAATACCCGACCTAACATAACATTTTCTGTGGAACAACTTTCTCAGTTTCTTGCTAAGCCTACAATTGCTCACTATAATGCAGCGATTAGAATTCTCAGATATATCAAATGGGCTCCAAGTCTTGGTCTATTTTTCTCTTCCACTACTTCTGTTCATCTTAAAGCCTTTTGTGATAGTGATTGGGACACCTGTAGTGATTTAAGACAATCAGTGACTGGTTTTAGTGTGTATCTTAGGAATTCTCTCATATCTTGGAAATCAAAGAAGCAATGAACAATATCAAAGAGTTCTTGTGAATTGAATACAGGGCAATGACCACTGTTACATGTGAAATTCAATGGCTAACTTATCTTCTTCAAGATTTCAATGTTCCTTTTGAGCAACCATCTCTTTTATACTGTGACAATGACTCAGCAAGTTACAGTGCAGCAAATCCAGTGTTTCACGAGCATACAAAACATATAGAAATAGATTGTCACGTAGTCCGGAAAAAATTAAAGAAGGGTCTCATCCATTTGCTTCCCATTTCCACCACAAAGCAACTGGCTGATATTTATACCAAATATTTTAGTCCTCAATCTTTTAAGAATATTTGTTTTAAGCTGGGTCTCATCAATATTTGCTCCCTAGCTTGTGGCGGGTATTAAAGGATACAGATACTAGAATTATAAAAGGATCTTAATATTAATTGAGTGTCTTTTCTAATTATCAGTTCTTTCTCTTTATAGAGATGAATAACAAAAAGTAAGAAATATTCATTCTCATATCCTTTGCCTTCAGTTTACTTTTTTTCTTCATCTTTGTTTCCTTTTGTTCATCTCTATTCTATTTTGTAATAATATTTGTAGTTAATAATTAAAGATACAAGAAATCAATTTAATACATATATTATAAAAATCAATTACACTACCAAAATATATATATATATATATATATATATATATATATATTTATATATTCTTTTCGTAGATTATTGTCAGGATGTGATATCTATTATAGTTAGCTGTAGTTGATTTTATCACGCCTGACAATATATTAATTAATAATAAATATATAATATTAAAATAAAAAAATATTATTAAAAATTCATAAAGTAAATATCTGGCTAAATTAAATATATATTTGAAGGTGCATACTACACTACTTAATGTATGTGCAGATAGGACATAAATATATGTACATTCTCATATATTATTTGTAGGTATACACTACCTTGTATATAAAACTAAATAATATATTATAAAAGCAAATAGGATATAAAAATAATATGGAATAAATTTTCATAAACTATTACTATTATATTTTTCATTTAATTAAAAATCGCAAGAAAATTACCACAATTATCTCATTCATCTTTATCATTATTTATTCATTATTAGTTTATAATCCCTCAAATTATGTGATGTAGCAGGATGACATAATATTTGAGATTTCCTTCCAATCAGTTGTATAGAAAAATGTAAATAAGGCATGATGACCTATTTTTTTAATTTTATTATAAGTTTAATTGTATATATATTTTAAATATTATTATAAATTTATATAATAATATTTTAATTTTATTATAATTTTTTAAAATATATTGTTATATACTTACGTGTAATCACATTTTTATAATATATTATTATAATTTAATAATATATTATGATAGTTAAAATACTAAAATATAGATATAAAATTAAAACTGATAACTAATTTAAAAAGGTGTTGTATAAAAAATATCTGTACATATATGTTGATATTTAAAAAAATACAAATAAAAATAAAATTTATAATAAATTAAAATGATATAATATAAATTTATATTTTATTTTAATATATATATATATATATATATATATATATATATATATATATATATATGATAATAATAAAATAAAAAATACGTGTAGGAGTGCATGTGTATCCGTAGTGTTTTATAATTAGTTTTAAGTCAATAAACCACCAATGCAAAAATTCAGGAATTATTCCACAAATTAAAATACAGAGTTTAGTAAAGAAATAAGATACCTTAAATATTTATTTAATTTGTAGCTTCTTTTGGGGTAAGGCGAGCAGAAATTATTAGAAAAATCACTTAATTCACATCCACCTTTGAAGCTAACCACATACATGATCTGAACGGTCCATGACAATACAATCTAACGGTACTTATCATCGATCCGTGTAATTTACTCTCATTGGCTTAATTTCCATGCAGCCTACTATATAAACCTCGCAACCGCTAAAATTCTTCATTTTCAAATAAACTCTCTTCTCTTATTCCCTAAATCACTGGAACTTGCTTCTATAGGCACTTCTCGCATCTCGAACCTTCCTGTTCGCAACTAGATCACAGTTCATCAATGGCAGGTCGAGGCAAAACCCTAGGGTCCAGCGCTGCTAAGAAGGCAACCTCCAGGAGCAGCAAAGCTGGTCTCCAATTCCCTGTTGGCCGTATTGCCAGGTTCCTCAAGGCCGGAAAGTATGCCGAGCGTGTTGGTGCCGGTGCTCCTGTCTATCTTGCCGCCGTCCTCGAGTATCTCGCCGCTGAGGTAGTTCCTCGTGTTCTTTGAATTTTATATATAAATTATCGCTTGATGTCGCCAGATCTAGGGTTTGAAATTCGATTAGGTTCTTTTTCCCTAATTAACAGAATAATTATTTATTTACCAGCAATTGGATAATTCGACTTTGGTTTTTATTGTGGCTTCAATTGATAGTTTGATTTTGATGTTTTCAGGTTCTTGAGTTGGCTGGAAACGCAGCCAGAGATAACAAGAAGACTCGAATTGTACCTCGTCACATTCAATTGGCAGTGAGGAACGATGAAGAGCTCAGCAAGCTTCTTGGTGATGTTACCATTGCTAACGGTGGTGTAATGCCTAACATTCACAATCTTCTACTTCCCAAGAAGGCTGGGGCTTCGTCCAAGGGTGCTGGAGCTGACGATGACTCTTAAATTGGTTTTCACGAGACGTTTTTTAATTTTATTCTATTTTGACTCTCTGTTTCTTAGTTTTGATCGTCATGATTTGTAGTTGTAGTTAGGGTTTCTTTTAGTGATGCTGTTAATAGAAAAATCTGTTACGCTTGAAGAAAGATTATTGAAATTTAGTTTAATTTTATGTTTCATGATGTAGTTTCGTTCCTGAGTTTAATACATAATTGTTATTTGTAAAATTCGATTTAAACTTACGGGTTTGTCATCGCTTCTTAGACTTTGAGAAATTGGTTGCTGGTGTTTTTGGTATTGTAAGGGCATTACTGATGCGTGAGCACCCAATTTTAGTGTTAGAAACAGAAATAGCATGGTTATCAATTGGTTGGTCTAGTGTTTTTTGGTTTCTGAGTGTATTTTTGTGAATCCTCAGTGCGAGATTGGTTATCATCTTCGCCGGGAAAGGAAAGGGATAAAGCAGGAAGTTTGGATATTGATTTGCGCATTCAATAGAAATGAATTTTATCACGGAATCTACAAGCAAAGGGTGGTTATATATATTTTTTCAAAAATATAAAATTTAACAAAAAGTGTTGAATTGTAAATTGGAGTTATTAATTTGATCTTATTATCAAGAGAATATTTATTTTCATTGTAATGGCATTTGTAGGAAATGTATCCTTTCTGGATTAAGGAGTGTAAAAGAAGGAAATTAAAAAGAAAGAATGAAAAATGAAATTTTAGATATAAAAATTAAAAATTTTGTGAAAGATTTGATTGATATAATAAATTAAAAAAATTAAAATTTATAAAATGATTCAATTATTATTTTTTATTAATTTTATTTTTTGAATTTTATTGTAATTTTTTTTATTTTATGATTAATATTATTATATAAGTTTATTTTATTATTATCTAAATTTTTGTTGTTATTATTGTTATCATTTATTATTAATATCATTATATAAATTTATTTTTTTATTATTATTTTTATCATTTTTGGTTTTAGTTATTAATATATTATAAAAGTTTATTTTATTGTTATTATTATTTCTATTATTGTATTATATGATAATCGATATAATGTAAATATAAGTGATTATGATATAATCGATTATCACCAATAAATTTGGAAAACAAAGCTTTATCTACCTTTTTTTATCTCTTGCAAATTTGTCTGGTCATTTTTTCCCAACATAATTAGATAAAAATATCATCTTTCTGTGTGTTTTCTGTTTATGCTTACATTATTCATTTTGAAACAAAGAGACGGTTAGAGTTACGAAATGTTTAATATTAATGTAAATGAGAGTTTTTGTAATTAGATGCTAAATGTTCATTTTTTTTTTATATTTTTCATTTCTATTACCTATAAACTTATTTAAACAAATACTTTTAATTTAAAGATATAAACTTATTTAAACAAATACTTTTAATTTAAAGAGAGAAAAGGGGAAAAAATCTCTTACTTTTTAAAAGAAATAAAAAATAAAAGACTAAATGTTATTCTACTGTTTTTTATTGACTTTTTAATGAGTCTATTCTTTATTCTCTACATTTGTTTCTAGTTATGAATTGTTTTTGCAGACGAATTTGAGAGATGATTTGTGTTTATTTCGACCATTTTGCAGGAACGTAAAAAAAAAATGAGCATTTAGGATTTATTCTCATGATCATAGATGATTGCGGAAATTCATCTTGACTTGTATATGATTAGTGGTTTTTCCTAATGAAATAATCTTAGTGTCTATGACTTGCTTTTACGTTATTAATCCATGTTTTATTCAGGATAAATTAGTGTGTATTAATTAACTATTCCAAAACCTTGTTTATATAATAAATATAAGGTATTTTTTTTTCCGTTGTTTTACTTCATACAAATTGAAATAAAGAATGATACATTAAATATAAAATACTTCATACAAATTGAAATAAAAAAACATATTAAATGTAAAATATTACTCTTTACGTTATTATATATTATAATAACTTTTAAAATACATTTTTTTCTATTTTATAAAAATATTTAAATATTCAATTAATTTTCAAATATCTTTATTTTTTCATAATAATAATAATAATCATAATTATCACTTATATTAATATTGTCATATATATAATATATACTTAACATATATAACATAATATGATATAAATGAAATAATCTTAAACAATATTAAAATTATCTAAATATAAATATTAATTACCACATAAATTTAACTAACACAAATATTTAATGGTATTATTAATAAAATAAAATAATAATTAATAATAAAATAAATTTTAATATAACACAAACATATCTACTTATTTATAATAAAAAATTATATAATTATTATTATGTTTATAAATATAATAATATTTTTTTAAATTTTATGAATATTAAAGTTATTTTTTTTATATATAATAATTTATAATTTTTAAATATATTCATAATTATACATTTAAATTATTTTTCGTCAAGCAACTTGTATTTTTTAAAAATAATTATTTGACAGTACCGAAAATAATTTATACCATTTTAATTACTCAAATTTTCATAAAAATACTTCTTATTTTATTATTGAATTTTCTTTTAAACACAAGAACAAATTTGTAATCTTACATTTTATACATTTAAAAAAAAAATTCAAAATACTATTTCAATCACATCACTCACCAATTTTAATAAATTTTTCTCACACATCCACTCTAACATATTCTAATCTAAACACATTCACTTTCTTCACATTTTTCTCTCAAATTCTCACATATCCACTTTCTCAAATTCTCACACTTCCACTCCATAATGCAAGCACAACCTAAGAGAAGGTGAACATTGTCATCAATCGCTTTATATCTTGTTTACATTCGGGTGAACACTCAGATGGAATATCAAGGAAAGAAATTGTTTGTATTAATTGATTGCAAAGGAATTGAGAGCATGGAAAGACAAGGAAATAGGGAAAGAGCTTCCTCCTTTCTTTATCGCGATTGTAGAAGAAATATATGTACACCAGAGCTTATTACGTTGTTACCCTTATGGTGTGAGTTTGGTTGTGAAGTGAGAGGGCTGAAGTGATGCCCAATGTGGTCCTGTGTGGTGAGCGGTGGTGCTCGGTGGTGCTCAGTGGTGCTCAGTGGTGGTCCTTGTGATCATCGATGGTGGTTTGCTTTTTGGGGTGGTTTGTTCTTCATTCATGTTTCAGTTAACAACTTTGTGCTTAAATTCAATGTTGGACAATCGATGTTGATGAGGGAGAATCGATTCTCAGAGTATTTTGAAAGGAGAATCGATGTTCAACAAGACATAATTGATTTTTGATAGTTATTTGTAGGGATCAAGATTATCTCCCATGCAAAATTAATTATCCCTATGTTTGAAAAATTAATTATCCTTATGTTTTTTGTTGGAAATCGATTTTTGCCAACCATAATCAAGAATATAATTGAAAAAATTATAAATATTATTTTGAATTTATTAAATAATTATAATTTTGGAACAAAACTTGTTACTTTCGAACCGAAAGAGTATTATTAATTTGGGTGCAATAAAATATGCATATTTTTATGCAAAGTATGAAAATTGTAAAATTTAGGTTTAGTATAACAAAATATTTTTATAAAATATGTATAATTAATTTATTTTAGAGAAATTGATACTTTTTGAAATATGTCTCAAGAAGGTTATAAAAGATGTGGGTTTGGTTGAATTATAGACTTATAAATAAATTTTATTTATAAAATAATAATTATAATTTTTTGTTTAAAACATATTATTTTTCTAAAACATGGTTCTTTAGATGTAATAGTTAAACTTATATGATTGTTGGTGTTATGGCAGTGAATGACAAATTATTTTACTATGAGTTTGTTCACATTTTGAGTCATTGATGCAATAATTATTATCAGTTGGAGCACAAAGATATTTTCATGCTATGGATAATAAAGAATAATATCCAGATTAACTGACCAAATTATATAATGCAACACATGGTAAAATGCAAGGACAACAACATGCTTGTGCCATATGCCATGCTGATCTCACGGTTTATGACAACATGTGAAATAAATTTATCCCTAAAATTATATTTGAATCTTGGATTGTGCCACTATTTTGAAAAAAAAAATAATAAAAAAGTTAAAGATCCATAGGGTACATGGTGTACGACAGCATGGAAGGGGTGACTAGGAGGATGACGGAGATTATGAAGATGAAGTCGACCCAACCATTCTAGAGGAACATGTTGATGGTAGTTTGCCTCAGGTCCCAATGTAGGATTACTCTACACTGTCACCACAAGTTTTAAGTGGATTCCAAACGTTGCAGGAATCCATTCGGACTATGAACCTCAACATGAACACACGTTTCGACAGCATGGATACATGTTTCGATAATATGAATACACGTTTCGATAGAGTTCATGACCACATTGACGACATGCAAAAACAAATTAATGACTTCCAAGAATCTTTCGAATGATACATATTTCAATGTATCATTGATATCATTTTCCAAAACATTATTATTATTATTATTATTATTATTTATTTCATGTTTTTTTATAAATACATTTCTAATGTTTGTCTAATATTTGTTATACACAGACTTTATCCATGAATTTCACTTTAATACATTATAATATACTGCATTAATATTTGCTTTAGGAATATTTTTTCCTTCATAAAATTATTGCTTCAATACAGTACCAAAAATAATATGCTCGAACACAGTACTGAAAATACTCTTTTAATTGCAAACAACTATAATTCACAAATAAATAATCCACAATTACAATTTTTTCTAAATAAAGTTTTTGACAATTAAAAACATGTTCTGAAAATTTTAAATCATTTGTATCTTTTCTGAAGTTAGCTCTAACACTGTATCGAAAATGATGTTTCAATTAGCGAAAATAATATTTAATTCAAAAAAATTATAATCCACAAATAAATAAATAAAATTAATTTTTCAACAATTTTAAAATACAAGGGCAAATTTGTAAACTTACCTTTTTATCAATTGAAAAAAATACAATTTTAGTCACAACCATCACATCACTCACAAACTTGTATAAACTTTTCTTACAAATTGACTCTAACATACTTTAATCCAAACAACATGACTTTCTTCACACTTTTCCTTCAAATCATCTCCATCTACTCCCTTAATTTCATTTCGTAATCCAAACGAAGCATTATTGTTGTCAACTTTCTCATGAGAATAATTATTAAACATATTATTTATTAAATTTATAGAAATTCTTTTATTGTAAGAGATATTTTATAAAATTTTAATGATAAATATCAGGGATAAATTCACAAAATATTGTTAAGACATATTTTTTTTTTCCGAGATGAATTGTCGATTCTTCGATAAATGTCAATAAGTTAAACATGTTTATGACACTTCACCATACATGTTTGGCAACGAAATGAGTGTTTTTGACTTTCAATCTTTTTGAACTTCAATCTTTTTGAACTAAGAAGTTTGAAGGGGGAAATCTTCCATGTCACTCGGAAGGCAGATCAAGGTAAATGCACATATTTCTAGGATGGATTGAAATGTATGTGCGAGTTTCCACTATCATTGGTATAATTTTTGTAGCAGTTGCTTATCCCTAGGAACCTATGGGAGTTTCCTTCCGAAGTAGTGAAAAGAATCAATTTAATCAGTTCCCGAACTAGGAGTTCTATGTCTCAATTGAGGAGAGTCTGACTCTCACATCTAAGTATTCTACTTATCCCAACTTTAAAGGTTGCTACTAACTTGATAACTCACAAGTTGAGTCGAGTGTGATTCTTCTTGTTCCGTTGTAATGTATGATATGATAAACTATTTTTTTTATTATAATAAACTTTGATATCATAATAAATCTAATTCAATTTTAAATAAATTTATAATTAAGTTGAGATTCACTATCTTGTGGTAGTTGTCTACCAATACAAAAACGGATATAAAACGAAAACTAGATAGTTATCAAGGAAGAGTAAGAAAAAATCACACATAAATAATTAATATAGTTTAATTGAAGTGTTAGTGAACTTCAAACAACATCCATGATAAGAGATTTACTATTAACAAATATTACAATTTGAAAATTTTTTTTAGTCAATTCTTAACTCTCGGTTTAGTAAAATTATTAATACAAGATTTTATTTATACAAAAAGAACTATGATAACTAACTTATGTAAATCTTGTTTGAACTAGTGGAGAAGTCATAAATAAAGTGTTCCCACAAACGAGCTCATCAAGTAGGCATATTCTTTGATAACAAACAAAGGAAATTATAATTTGATGTATATATATATACACACACACCATCAAATGCTTTAAAAATAAACATATTGACAAAAATAGTGAAATGGTTATGACATACCATCTTAAACCATCATACAATCATTGTACTATTAAATAGTCTACAACATCATCCCAGAACGTCTAATGAATCTACACACTTGGCATTTGTTAGATATCTTAACACATCTTATTGTGTTTGTTATCATCAAAACCTATAGAATCTTATATCATGAGATCGTCTAGAGGAGGATCATCTAACATTGACTAGACTGTCTATTGGCTTAATATGAATATGGCAAGCAAAAATATAGCTATGAAAAAAAAATCCTTAACTTCATAATCAATGTGTTTAAGATGTAGATTCCAAAAAATCCACATCAGGTTATCTAACTACTTTTGCAGGGGAACTTGTATCTTGACAATCTAAGTTACAAAGATGTGTTGCTTTATCAACAACTGAAGTAAAGTACATTTCCACATATGAAGCTGACAAAGAGGTAAAATATGTGAAAATCTCTTCCATGAATTGGGTCATGTTTAAGAAAGATATCTTCTCCATTGTGACAACCAAAGCGCAATTGACCTAGCTAAGAATCCTACATTTCATTCTCGGACAAAGCACATTGATTATCGATATTATTGGATACAAAATGCTTTGGAGGAGGAGAGTTGCAGCTATAGAAGGTTCATACAAATGATAACTGGTTTGACATGTTGACCAAAGCAATTTCAGTTAAGAAGCTAACAGATTGTTCTAGGGGAGCCAAATTCATGAAGGGAGAGATTTGTTGGGAATCCCTCTTTAATTAATTGGAGTCTATGACCAATGAATCTTGGTAATTAATTCATTGAATATATTCGATGATGGTGATTCCAAAGTCTTGGAATCATACATCTCTTGAAGACTATGAAGTTCAACCTAGAAAGTTAAAGATAATTTTTTTCAAGATATCTTGAAAATATGACAAGTATTAATTATTCATTATCTTTATATGATGAAGTCTTTCTCTCCTTCTCTATACAAAGGAAACTTGTGAGGAAGAAAGGAGCAAACAAGTAAAAAAAGCAACATAAAGAGAAAATGAGAGAATTGATATCCACCATAGTGTGAGATTAGAGAGACATTGTATTCATCCTTCTTGGGTGAGATTAAGTGTTACCCTCATAGAGAAACAAATATTGTAATCATACTTTCATAGTGGAGAGATTTTCTGGACTAGGTCCTGTGGGTTTTTATTTCTCAAGTTGAGGTGGTTTTTCCACGTTAAAAATTCCTTGTATCATTTTTATATTCTGCTTTATTTTCTTTTGTCTGCTTATTACTTTCGTAAATGCCCATTTTGTATGCACACAAAGGAGGAAGAATTAGTTATGATTTTCCCAATAATGATATCAGAGCTTGGTTCTGATACAAGATGAAAGAAGCCTTTACTGATGGAGACATGTTCAAGTTGATAGGAGACAACTATTCCTATTGGAAGTACAGGATGGAGGATCACTTATATCGTAAGGATATGCAAGAGTCCATTTCTTGCAAAGACAAGGCAAAAGGTAAGAATGACAAAGATTGAGAACTTTTGAATTGAGAAGCTGTTGCAATGATTCAAAAGTATATTGATAGAAGTTTGTTTGAGCATGTGTTCACATATACAAATGATTATGAGTTGTGGTGAAAACTTAAATCTATGATTCAAAAGAAAACTCAAAGAAATAAAGCATCTTTTGAATACACTGAGAAAGTTCTAAAGAGATTTAACATGGATAAGGCAAAACCTGTCAATGATCCACTTGCCGAATATTTCAAGCTAAGCACAATGCAATGTCTGACCAGTGAAGAAGAAAAGAAAGAGATGAGTAGAGTGCCTAATTCTTTGTGGTAGGAAGCCTAATGTACGTCATGATTTGCACAAAACAAGATATTGAGCATGCAGTTGGTGTTGTGAGTCATTTCTTGTTGAATCCTTGCAAAGAGCACTGGAATGCAGTGAAGTGGATATTAAGATATTTGAGGGGAACTACCAAAAAATGTTTATGTTATGGTAATGAAGATCATATGTTGGTAGGATACACAAATGCAAACATGGTTGGAGATATAGATTCTAGAAAATCCATGTCAGGTTATCTAACTACTTTTGCAGGGGGAGTTGTATCTTGACAATCCAAGTTACAAAAGATGTGTTGCTTTATTAACAATTGAAGCATAGTACATTGCCACATCTGAAGCTGACAAAGAGGTAAAATATATAAAAAATATCTTGCATGAACTGGGTCATGTTCAAGAAAGATATGTTCTCCATTGTTACAACCAAAATGCAATTCACCTAGCTAAGAATCCTACATTTCATTCTCGGACAAAACACATTGATTATCACTATCATTGGATATGAAATGCTTTGGAGGATCGTGAGTTGTAGCTAGATAAGGTTCATACAGATGACAACTGGTCTGGCATGTTGACCAAAACAATTTCAATTAAGAAGCTAACAGACTATTATAAGGGAGCCAGATTGATGATACCCCTTAATTAAGTTGAGAAAGGGGATATTTGTTGGAAATCCCTTCTTAATTAATGGGAGACCATGATCAATGAATCTTGGTAATTAATTCATTGAATATATTCAATGATGGTGATTCCAAAGTCTTGGAATTATACCTCTCTTGAAGACTATGAAGTTCAATCTAGAAAGTTGAAGATAATTTTTCAAGGTATCTTGAAAATGTGACAAACATTAATTATCCATTATCTTTTTATGATGAAGTCTTTCTCTTATTCTCTATCTAAAGGAAACTTGTGAGGAAGAGAAGAACAACATAGAAAGAAAATGAGATAATTTATTTCCACCATAGTCTGAGATTAGAAATCATATTGAAAGACTAGAGTGACATTGTATTCGATCTTTGTTGAATGTGATTAAATGTTATCCTCATAGAGTGAGAGAAATAAATATTGTAATTTTACTTTTATAATAGAGACATTTTCTGGAGTAGGTCTCATGAGTTTTTACTTCTTAAGTTAAGGAAGTTTCCCTATTAAAAATTCTCGATATCATTTTTCTATTTTGCTATATTTTCTTTTTGTCTACTTATTGCTTATGCAAGTGTCCATTTTGTATTTACACAAAAGAGGGAGAATTAGTTATGATTTTTCCAACAATTCGTTCATGATATTCATGCATTACAACAAGTTGGAAGTTTGGATTCTACGTTAAAACATGTATATAACCTGGTTGAAGATCCCGAGATCCACTTACTAACATTGGAGATATTTCAAAGAGGAGAGAAAATTCAAAGAAGCCTTTCCCTAACGAAACTGCACTCTAGTGATTTAAAGGTTTCCAAATCTTAGAAAACCGTTGACAAAGATCTTGATATGTAAGTGACTTATCACTTTTAGAAAAGATTACTCTTTCATGAAGATGTGTTTTACATAAATCAAGACCCAATTTGTATTCCTCCTCCGAAATCTTGGCAACTATGGCGTCACCTTTAATGTACGGAATAAGAAGCTGGTTAATAATAATTGTCTACTATCAGTGGTGAAGAAACCTTTAAAACAGAAGAGATTTATCTTTTGGAGTTAAAACAACCCAAAAAATGATTAAAGAACCCATCTTAGGTTTGGACAGAAGAATGAAGAAATGAATCTCGAATCAAATTTAACAAAACAAGAAATTCACTCCTAAACTAAAAGTCCAATCCCAATGGTTTAACAATTATGCTAATAATATCAAATTCTTGGGTTAATGTTAGCTCCACACAGATTTGTATAAATATGACCTTTTTAGTTTGACACAAAAGCATCAATACGATGCCACTTCGATCATTATAGAACCTCTAATCATGCATCTCTACAAAAGGAATGTTGATAAAACCATGAATCTACATTTAAATGATTAATAAGACAACTTCTTCCCTTCAAAATTAGACAAGTATAAGCAAGTGGTGACTCTATTACAACATTAAAGCTATACAACAAGGACAGGGACAAAGAAAACGAGTTTTACAAGTACCACTTCCAACTTAAACCTAAGGACTGTCATCATCTGAACTAAAGTCATCCATCCTCCTATTTGCGATTGCTGGAGAAATTCGTTGACGCATTAAATCATGAGAAGAAGGAGGAAGAGTATCAGAGGAAGAAGGTTTTCTAGAATGATTAGGTGTTTCTTGCTTTGCACTTTTTGCTGTTGGCTTCTTTGGTGGTGCAAGTTGTATCTCCTTGCACACCTTATCCAACATTACTAAGAAATCACGTACTATTATAAACAATCTCAGCCCTTCATCCTTCCCTGAATCCCCATGAAAGTAATCACCAGTGCTCTTCACTAGACCCATGATTTTCTTCTCCTCTTCTAGCAAACTTTTGACATCAGCCTCAGCTTTCTCCACGAAACTCTTCACTGTCTCATAAAACCCTTTATCACCCTTCACGTTTCTCATGTCATTGATTACGAAGTCTCTTGTTTTTATGAGACCATGCCCTAGTCTTGAAGTTGTTCCTACTAAGCCATCAGCATCTAAAGCTGCTGCTTTCTTCACATTCTCAAGTTCAGTGCTTAATCGTGAAACCACTTGAAGACCAAGTTCCCGATAGTGGTCATCTGATTCATATGAGATGTCCTCAAGAAGGTCTTCTGTTTTTATGCTGGAGAAACTGTGATTCTCTTTTGCCATGCGTGCAGCTCTTATGCCCTCAGTGCGCATTATCTCTTGAACAACGAAGTGCAAGAGCGTGGTCTTGCCATCTACTCCTTTTACATCAGATAATTTCAACAGTGTATCGAGTTTGAATGCTTGTGCACCACCACGGAATGTCCCATCATTCATACGATTGCCAGTTTTGAGAACAGCTTCAAGAAGCTTGAGGAATAATCGACTGCTTCTTAGCTTTTTACAAGCAACCTAGCATCATGTGAAAAGTGAAAGGAAAATTAGATCTGGTTTTGGAAGGAGTTTTTCGTAGAAGAAAAAGTGGAATAAAGTCTTGCGTGTAGAAATTCACTCTTAAGTAAAAGGAATTACTAATAAAAGGATGTAAACAATAACTAATGCATACTTAATTGTGCTTTTTTAGAAATTAACTAATCACTAGCATAAGAAAAAAATTTGATCTCACGATACTGAATAACATGATCTAACCATGGCATGTGTGCATGTGAAAGTTAAAGAAGGTGTGCATTTAAATGAAATCTGGTGGTAATCTACAGTGTACTATGAGCAATTTTGACAAAAAGTTGTTTGATATGTGCGTCTTCAAATTTTGTTTTTTGTACTTTACTTACGACATCTATTTAGACATTTTGACACTGTAAAGTTTGAAATATGCCATATTGAAATGGAATAACACAAGTCATTTCATGATCTTGTTATTCATTAGCTTATCTATTTCTTAGGTGTCATGAATCATATTATGGTATAAAGAGTGTAGTCAAGCAGAAAACGAGTAAAGGGGGAAAGTAGTAATGTAATTTGGAAATCGTACCTCTAAAATTGCAAAGGAATCTCGAGTACTAGTGAGATCCTCTTGAAGAGTACCCATGTAAATTAGTGCTTCCATTCGTTTATAAGCACAGGGAATGTCAACTACGGCTTTAAGGAACCTATCTGCAGGGGTGAGTAGGGCTGTGTTACCAGTGAAAACTCTAAGCTTAAGTTCTTCCTCTGACGTTGGTGCCATCTTCAACAAGGTTTGAAGGAATTCTGTGGGGAGCTCATTTCCTGATCAACCAAAGAAGGATTCAAAGCTATTATACTAGTAGAACCGTTGACAACAAACTATTTTAGTTTTTCATTTCTCTGTACTGTTATCTTTGAAAAATATATGTATCATGGTTTTGTACCTAATATCCAAAGGAAAATATGCATCTATTTTGGAAATCTGTCTCAGTGGCATAAAACAACTTCATAAAAATTGAAAAAAACCAGTTCATCAAACTAGTGACCATTTGTTTTGCCAATATTCAAGAAAGGCATTTGTGTGTAAGTATATGTATATGTGTGAATAGTGTGAAATGAAACCTCAACATGATTCACTAATGACACTTGTTTGTACGTTTATATATTAGTTCAATTTCAAAACTTTTCCCCCTAACTTCATGTCATTGCGAATCTCCCTTTTATTTCTTATATACTTCTAAGTTATCTCATATCACTCTTTTGTACAGTAATATCACAGTACACAGTCTACCACCTTAAATAAATGTTTATGCACATAAACTCAAGGCCAGAATAAAATGTAAGCTGAAGGATGTCATATTTAAAAAGAAAGGTAATTTACATAAATGCTTGAGAATCACTAAATCCTTAACATTGTGATATGTGATTAAGATACTTTGAAAATAATACACAAGTAACAAGAACTCCCGCATGTCATCTGCCTTAGTTGCAAGAAAATGATTTTAGTTTCAAAGGATCTACTTCATACTACCATTATGAGTTACAAGCATCTTTTGGAACACAAAAAAACCTAATAAATAAATAATTTGTTTTTATTAGACGAAACTAATATTAATATTATAACTGTAAATTCTTGTAGAAAAAAGTTGAAGTAACAAAATAATCACCTTCAAGAAGTGCATCACAAACTTCATCTGCGGTCACATTCAATGCTTTTAATAGAATAGATAAATTTTGTGCTTTCTTTGAGTTAATGATTTGTATAAGTTGGGGAGTAGCTGCTTGGGAGGCAACTTCTTTTTTTGCTTGGCCTTTTCCTTTATCCACAGCCATGGCATTATAGCCAAATAGTGTCTCCATCATTTCTTCATTAAACCTATGAAATATTCACCATTAAGAATATGAATAATAAAAATCAAATTTTACTTTAGGAGCAAGAGAAGTTTGAGATGTATATTACTCACTGGAACGATCCTGCTTTGAGTTGATTCCATACCATTGTTTGATCTGAGTTAGCTTGAACCTTATCCCAGAAGAAAGGCTTTAACTTAGCTTTAGGAACATACCCTTCACCTTCATAGTCGGCTTCTTCCTCAACAACCTTACCGGAAGGAGCTCTTGGTGGACCTGCACCACTTTTGGGGGGTGGAGGAGGTCTATGACCAGCACCAGGACCGCCCTTGGATCTAGGTGGTGGTGGTGGAGGAGCTCTGGGGCCTTTGCCAGGAGGAGGGGGTGGTGGTCTAGGGCCATTCCTAGGAGGTGGAGGAGGTGGAGGGCCAGCATTGGTGGGCTTTGGTGGTGTTTGAAGACGAGGAGGAGGAGGGGGAGGGGGAGGAGGAGGAGAAGGAGAAGTTGGAGCAGGTGGTGAAGGAACAATGGGATTATCAGGAGGTTTAATTGGTTCAGGAGGAGGAAGAAGATCAGGCCTTCCAGGAGGAGGTTTCAAAGGAAGCAATCCATTTACTACTGCTCTCCCAGGAGGAGGTTTTAGTTCAAATGATGGTCTTACAAAAGAAGCATTAGCAATTTCTCCTAATTGAGCTTCATGCACCGAGACTGAGTTCCTCTTCTCATCAACCAATTGAATACTTGATGAGTGAATCCCAATTGGTCCTTCTTTCATTGAATTTTGGAATGCAATATTATTATTCGAAGAAGAACCTGTAAGATTGAAGTACATTTTGTCAAGACTAGTGCAGGTAGATGTATGTCACTTTAAGAAGGTATTAATGAAACTTTTGTATGTACCAACTGAGTATTCATTCATGCTCATGCTGAGAAGGGGTCTCTCATCATTTTGGCTAACTTGTCCACTCCCACAAAATCGATAACAACATAAAATGAGCAATGCTACAGCTACAAATGCTACCACTATAGGTATTGCCATACTAGTCCCAGATGCTTTATCTTTATCCTTAGAGTGGGAAGATTTAGATGCAGAGTCTTGATCTTTAATATTTGTATGTAATTTATGTTCCTTGTTTGGTGTTTCAGATAGGTGCTGGGGCAAAATTTGACCCAAATATCTTCTAGATGAAGGTGATCCCATGTATGTTGCATGCCAAATCTTGGAGACAGCCTCTTCCTTGAGAGGATGAAATGGAAAATTGTTTTTTCTGAAACAGTTAAGAACATTTTCCTTCAATTGAGGACAACATGCATTGATTATTTTTTGGATGTTTTCTCTAGCTACTGAGCCAATTTCTAAACTAACTTCATTGGTGTTTCTGCATAATTCCCTTGGGAGGCAAAAGCCAAAATCGTCGACTTCTTTCTTTAATCGAATCAAATCTTCCCAACATATGATCCATAGTACCTCTGCCTGTGGTAATGAAACTAAAACCAATTTCAGAGTCCATTTAAGCACTATGTTCTTTCAAATATGAATACATACATAATAATCTAAACACTGTAATTTTGTACCATGTGGTCATAAACAAAAAAAGTACTAGTAAAATCTGAAACTAGTCCTTACAAAACAGAGTGCGTGCTTATTCATATCGTGCAAAAAATTTCTAAATTTCAAATCAAAATTGGATTGAAGTAGAAGCAGATATGTACTCTTAACTTATATCATCTCACACGATCAAGTAAGTATGCACATCACATATTCAACAAAAATCTTAAAAGAGCTCGAAGAAAACAAAAGCAATGATGTCATATAATAAAGCTTTTCAGTTGTATGATCTTTAAGATAGGACACTTGGAAGACTAAATTCTGCAAGCAAAGGATAAAAAGTCCAAATGATGAGCATAAAAGGAGGATAGCATTCATTTTGAAGATATTGTGTTCATTTCCCTTTCCTATTTCTGGAAGAGGGGGAAGTAAAATGAACTTAAAAACTATCTGTATCTATAATAATTTACTAATGAAATGAGTCTTACCGTATCCTCAGTTAATAGTCCAGATGTAGGATCAAATAGTTGGCTGATGAATTCTTCTTCCGTTTTCTTCTCTTCACTGCTGACTACGGCCAAAATATGAAAAACCAAAATGCTGCAAAAGATAACCTTTGTGACACCCATAAATTGTTGAATACCCATTCCAAAGTGCTTCATCTTGTTCTTCGTATTACATCAAGGTCTAAACCAACAAGTATGCAGGTTTCCATTGTTTTCCCGATCAACATCGTTTTTCATCATACACCGTCAACCCTTTATGATGATCATTGGCTTACCAACACAAATTGCAAACCAAATATGTTGCAACTTGCACAATTCTAGGATCATACATTATTAACCAAAGCAAAACCACCTCTTTCTACCTTCTCCAAAATGGCCAATTTGTTATTAAATTGGATAACGTTCAACAACCAGTTATGATAATTATAATAACAAGAAATGCAAAACATCCTGCAATGGATCTTGGCACATGGCTGATTGATCAAATTCAACGCAATTACAAACGAAAATAAAAATTCAAGAAATGGTCGTTTGTATTCTTTTTGCATGCGATAATTGAAGGAAAGCAACAAAAAAAGCACGTGGTACCAGATCAATGCAAATAGAGGATGTTGTTATTGTTGATAATGAAACATTGGAGAATGTAACAACAACATTTGTTGTGGTAATAATAATAATGAATTATAGTATGAAGTTGATGAATGTGTTTTTGTGCGTCCAGGGTTACGATGCGATGATGGAAAATTTGTTGGCGCGAGAAACCCTAGCACAAAGGGCCGTCCTATCAATTCTTCTGGATTAGGACATTGGCGCCTACTCTCCAACACAAATTCTCCTCTTTATCTTTCTTTCTCTTTCTCTCTCATCTTCTCTTTTTTTTTTTTTTCTTCTTCATTTTTTCCAATTTTTTTTCTTACCATTTTCTAATTTTATAGAAATTACATCAAAATTTAAGAGCCATTGTAAAATCACATTTTTATTATTGCCTCTGCAATAATCTATATAATATACACAGAATAAAAACTGTTTGCCCACATATTATATTATATCTATACAATACATTACTAACCTTATATTTCTTTAATTGGTATATGCTAAGTTCATAGTACATTAATAGATAATATCAAAATTAAAAAAGTGAGACAAAAAAGAAAAAAACAGCAACTAAACAGATAGTATGAAGTGGTAACAGTTATTCATATTACTAATTATTAATATTACTACAAAATTATTATCCATTACTTTTCAAATAATATTTTCAGTCTCATAATTCATATAAATAAATTCGTAATTTGGACTCCAAAATTGAAGTTAGAATAAAAAATATAATAAGATTAAATATACTAATGTTAGAGTTAATTGGATTAGCGGGTGATCGGTCATCAATGTGTCCTCTCAGAGAGTGGTGATCAGTCATCAGTGTGTTCCCTCAGAGAAGGGTGATCGGTCATCAGTGTGTCCCCTCAGAGAGGGGTGATCAGTGTTCCCTCAGAGAAGGGTGATCGGTCATCAGGGTTTCCCCTCAGAGAAGGGTGATCAGTCATCAGTGTGTTCCCTCAGGGAAGGGTGATCAGTCATCGGTGTGTTCCCTCGGAGAAGGGTGATCGGTGTGCCTCCTCAGAGAAGGGTGATCAGTCCTCGGCAAACGCTAAGCTTTGGCATAAGAGATTTATCCTTAGAGTTGCATGTAATGGCACGTGAGGGGTTTAAGGGCCCGTGGGAGATTAGTTTAAATCATAAGGATAGACCCCGCAACGTGAGGGTTAACAATATGTTGTGATATTCGCTCATAAAGATAATTGCTTAAAGATAGAAGGTTACCGCCATACACGCCAGAGGATTAAGAGATAAAAGATATTGTTCCTAGTAATATTTCATTGATATGCAGGTGGCGGCAGTAGCACTCCAAATATACAAAGATACGCTGTTAAAGATTACGCACGTATAACAGCATTCTCTCACTCACTAAATATTTTCTTGCTAAAGATAAAGTTCCATGCAGGGAAAGTTGGTTACAAGAGATAACCTAATGACTCCCTATAAAAGGGGCTTAAGGCTCCAGGGGAAGGTACGCAGTTTTTGAGACTAACACTCTTTTACTATACACTTGGTGTTTATTGCCCTAGTTTTGACTTGAGCGTCGGAGTGCACACGGCCGCGAGGGCGCCTCTCTTTCTTTCTTTTGCAGGCAAGCTATTTTACAGTGAAGGAGGAGGAAGAAGGTGCTAGCGATCGTAGAGTTTGACCAACATCAAGTCAACCGGCAAGAACACAATTAGTTGACGTTAATATAATTTTCTTAATATTTATTAAATTTATTCTTAATAACATTGATATTTTTTAATAATTATATTTATTTAGTTAATATTGATTAAACCGATAATAGTTTTATTTATTTAATATTTATTTAAATTAATGTAAATGTCATGGGAAGAACCCATGTTTTCTATTCTTTTGACATTGGTGATAACTTATCATGTGCCATTGGAAAAACCCACGAAAAAGAAGGGAAATTTTCCTTTGAGAAGTAAGGGCACGAAACATAAGTGAATTTTACTCATCCACAATGAAGAAACCACTTGGTGGACCTTCTAATGAAAGAAGTGAAACCGTGAATTATAACTTCTTCATCAGAATGAAACTAAGCATGTTATGTTACACCATCGCATTCAATATCCCAAGTTATTTAGAGTTGCCTTCACCTTCAAAATTTGACTCTACCGAGTTAGTGTCCTTGATTTTAGAGTCTACTAAATGTACGATACAAATTCGTGGTTACTAAAAATATTTTTAATTTAATTCCTATGAAATGTAAAAAAAGTATTTGTGAGACTTAAAAATGAAAATTTTTAACGAAAAGTTGATTTTTTGGTTCACGGTTACTTTTAAGTTGAAACAGCCTTCAATAAAATTAGAGCTGAATATATTTTTATACTAAATATCACTAAGAACTTATTTTTTAAATAAAATGATTCAAATATAAATTAACTTGTGTCAAAACTAACTATAATAAGAATGCAATTTATAAAATTCATTATACTAAAAGAAGAAGAAAAAAAGTGTTCCACAAGAGACAAATAAACTAAACCCTTTATCCCTCATATTATCTTTTATAAAAAAAATATATTATTTGAACATATATTTAAATGTCAACACCTCTCTTAAAAACTGGTAATTCACCACTCTACCAAAACAATTCCTTTCTCTTTTGCTGTAATTGAACATGTTTTTGGTTGATTCCCAAATGCTGAATTTTTGAGGTAGCTGGTTGAAGTTGGTTTATCCCAACTTAAAAGGTAATGATAACTGATAATGTTATCAACACCGCCCTAAAGGACCCCACCATCCAAAGTAGCTTCACTATCTGATGTGCTACAAATTCTAACATCCATCAAGTAGATTCCAACCCTCCCTTTGCCAAAAAAGCTACTCCATGAGATGCCCCATGAATGATTACCAATGCCCTTAAGCCTCATTGCTACAAGTCAAAAGTTCACAAAATTGTATAATATATATGTATAACATTTCTGATATACACCCACTTTCTGTTAAAATATGCTTGAAAGTTATAATTAGAAATGTATATGAGAGTAGTTTGTTTACAAAAGAACGTAGATGAGAGGGTATGTCAAACAAATGTTTGTGGAATTTGTTATGATACACCTTTTTTTTTTTTGTATATATGCTCATATGGATTGAGGATGTGCATCTAGACAACACACATCCACTCCTTCCAAGGCATGCAAAATCAAGATTCCTTCCACACATCTTTTCTCTGTGGAGAGGCATGTCATGAAGAATCTGGAGTAAATGCCATGGATTTGGTAAATAACTCAACTGAAAGGCCAACTACATAATTATTGGAAAGGACTTATTTTCTTCTGATATGATTAAAAAATTGAACAGGGGCAATAGAAAGTTTTATAATGACACTTGTAACAGTTTATCACGCTTCAGAAAAATTAAACTTTGTGATGATGAGCTATTATTGGCATAGCAAAAATTGCAACTACTTGTATATCTGCTCTTGTCAAAACATGTCACCATGGCAAAGTCCTTTGTCTTGATTTTATCATATGCAAGCAATCTACAACAAGAAAGCATCAATTCTTCATGCCTGGCACGTGACAAACAGGTAAATAAGCCGGTTGCAAAGTATCTTGGCAGAGAAAAGGAGCAAGGAAGTTGATGCTTGTCGGTGCTCAATCTGTGAATTCAGTAATCTTCAGTTGGAGTTTAAACAGGACAACATATGTACATATACATTCATGATTCATTGAATAGATCAAAGCATGTCCCACTCTAGCTCAGTGATTGGAAAACTCTTGCCAGAGTAATATGGTTGTATGGCATAAGATAGAACATGAAAGTTGAATCCCTTATTTTCATGTAACAACCAGAAAGAGGTTGAAGATATTGCATGTTTGGGAACTACTTTTTCTTGAAAATAATTAATTTGATTCTTTAAAGTTCTCTAGAAAAGTTGACAAAAATAAATGATTATTTCTTTAAAATAAAATGACAGAACCAATACTGTGATGGCTAGTAACTAATTGAGTAGCCACTTAAAAGAATAACTAGAGTTGCATAAACATTATTTATTACAATGAACTTAATTAAGCCAAATCATTCCCACAAAGGGTTCACAGATTCTGCTAGAGCATCTATCAGTTGTCAGAGGACTTTGACTTGATTGGTATCCCTTTCCATTTTTCACATCTTGTGTTAGACAACCAAAATGCATAGGGATACCACATATCCTTTAGCTATACGCAATATGCCTGACATGGTTTCTCTTTTGATGGAAGAAAAATTTAGAAAAGAAAATATTCCTTCATTGCTTTACAGCCCCCAAATATGCCAAAGGAATTTGTTCTGTGTTTCATTAGATGGCTTCTCTCACACTATAAGAGAAAGGCAACAAAACTCTCTCCACCAGAGCCTCACAATTATTCAGTTTTTCTAGCATAGATGACTAGTTCTAACAAGAGGCTTGAGGTTCAAACAGAAGATCAAACTCCACATAAATGGTGTGTTTCACTGGGAGAAGAGCCTTTCAAGAGATTCTTCAGCCAGACTAATCCAACAGTGCATAAGGTTTTTGGTGATGGATCACTTTTCAGTCCACTGTTGTTTGGGAAGTTCTTTGATCCTTCTGACGCCTTCCCTCTATGGGAGTTTGAGTCAGATGTATTGTTATCTCATTTAAGGAGCTCCAGCCAAAGCACTGTAGATTGGTGTCAGACAGGTGAAGGCTATATATTAAAAGCAGAAATACCAGGTAAGACAAAGAGCTTTTCAATTACCCTTATTTTGTAAACTGAATATATGTTAAATTATGATACAATGAAACTACCCCATCATTTTATAGATCTGAAAAAAAAACTATGATCTCAGAATTGGAGGAACTATATTATATTTGCAGGCACCTAAGGAGAGCTTTTACCTTGCATCAAGAATTTTCTTAACTTGTACTAAGGGGTAGTAATCTATGAATAAAAAATCTAGGCACTAATAGTGTAACACTGTCACCTAACTATATCTAATTACAAACTATCATGTATGATAATTACTTTGTAAAGTGAAATTAAGAATAATTTCTGATTAAGAATGGTTTCCGATTAGTTGATAGTGCAAACTTACACATGTTAAACTCACAAACTATAGTGCAGTGGATCTTTCAAGCAAATAACCAAATAAATGAACTTGAGCCGATTGGAGTTGATGGGGCCAAGTTTCCTTAGATTCAATTAAGAAAAGTGCTTAACTAGACAAAATTTCTGTGACACCAGTGGTTTGTCAAAACAGGAACTGGGAAAAGTAACATTCAAGTCATTGTTGATAAAGGGAAGGTTGTGGAAATTAGTGGACCGTGGAAGCAGCAAAGAGACTCAAAGGCACATGACTGGAGATGTGGCCATTGGTGGGAACATGGATATGTGCGAAGGCTTGAGATGCCAGAGGATGCAGATTGGAATAATATAGAAGCATACATACATAATGACATATACTTAGAAATACGGATTCCGAAGAGCCAACAGGGTCGTGATCTTCCTCAGGGAAAGGACGTGGCTTAAACATGCAGATGCACTGTAAATTTAAGAAATAACAGGTGAAGAGCTACTAGAGTTTGTCACAATCTATTAGCAGCTTCTATGCAAATTAACATTTAACAAAGTTATAACTCTCAAATCTCAAACTAATATCAGCCAGCATGAGAAGGCCTTCTGATGATGTATAACGCATATATATGTGCTAGGAGAAGGGAATAAAAAGAAATTGTGTTTATTTAATATTAGAGTTGATTATTAATGATTATTTTGATTGACAGTGATCATTGAAAGACGAACAGAGGACTTTACTATTGTAGTAGCAAATGTAATATCATGATCCCCCATCAGCATAAATTTCTACTGAGAGTTTCCAGTTTCCAGATAAAATACATAGAAAATAGTAGAAAATGTTCATACTACATCAAAGAATACTGTTTCATTTGTTGCACTAAAAATTCATAAATTTGTAAGAAATTGGTCTCTGTAGAAACACAAATCGGTAAGAATCATCTAAAATAAAGTTACATGAGAGTGGAAGATGTACCCGAAAAGATATTAAAAGCAATTTATCCAACTTAATTTTCAAACTTAAATTACCTAGATAACTGCTCCTTACAACATAAAAAACAGACAAATCATAACAATGTCCTAAAAAGAGAAATTATGAAGTTGTGCTAAAAACTAAGTTTAAATCAACATGAAATACATACCACATAATAATGAAAATGAAGAGATAGAATGGAATGCAACACATCTATATCTTTATATATACATACATTCTATATCAGTGAAGGCCAATCCTCAATTTCCAGATACACAGGCAACGGAATAGCATTTAATGACACAAACAAAATTATATAAGCTTGAAGTTACATAAACATTTGTTTCATAAAAATATGCAATCGGTAAAGCAGCAATTCTCATTCTTAATAAGTCCAAGGACATATATATTAATCATCACAACTCCATTGTGCATGCACATTTCAAAAGACATTCATGATTGAGTAAATGGGTTGGTTGTAAAAATTTATTGTTAGTTGAACGTGAGCCTCATGACATTTAAAGGAATTATAATCCGACAGCTGTTTTACCTGCAAAACTTAACAAGATTAGGCACCACAAGTCACACATGTTTTCTACTCCTAATAATCTCTTGTATTGTCTTCAGGGGCACCTGGTTTTACTTATCCACTTGCAACATAAAGGAAACATTATTTTGTAAGTAATAACTGATGTGAAACAATAGACAGAGAAATGTTGTTGTACAATATTGTGTGAATAACACAATTCTAAGTATCTTGAACAGTGTCATGCAATTTTCTCACTGCCATTGTCCATCTCATTTTATAGGGTCAATAATTCATTATGATGATCAATTAAGCATTGAAAATTGTGCCCTGATAGCAGGTAGCAACAAAGGAAACGAGATAAAAAACACCATGACAAGCACTACTCGTCCAAATTTACCTGATTCACAAATTGCATAATAATGACGACTTTCATGAAGGATTGGAGCAAAACAACATGAAAATTGAAAGAATCATCAGACCTAATGAAAGCCAGAAAACTCAATAACAAAATATACTATTCCCAACTTCTCAAATAGTTATATGAAAAGAACATTGCATCCATGAACTATAAATCTTAATTTTGGTGTGCAACGAAAAGGGGTACTAGGACAAATGGACCCTAAAACACTACTGATTAATTAAAACCCGGCAAAGATTCCAGATCAGCTAAATATGTAAGCAAAGATAAACTCACCTTAGAAAGTAGGTTTTATATGATTAAATTATATCTTCTAATATAATATCAGAGTTATTAAAAGTTTATCATGTCTCCGACTCTCCATTTTCGATATAGCGTGATACCAAGGCACCCTCACAAAAATGTTAACAAGGGAGGGGAATTTCATCTCTTATGGGTACTTGTTAAATACAAAGAAGGCAGTGTATAGCAATTATATAGCATAAAGAGCTGAAAACTTTTTGAGACAACCTTATCAATGAAGAGGCCCAAATACACCTGGTTGCGTATGATTTATGAAAATATAACTGTCCCAGAGGCAGTTTTTTCCCGAACATGTAAATGGCATTAATTGGGCACAGTTACGTGTAAGCCATAAACTTTGTAAGACACATTTATCGGCTTGCCAAATGACTCTGACAGAGACAACTCAACTGTTTCGTGTAAAATAATCAAAAGGAAGAATTTTTTGCAAAAGCAATGTTACTGTTTTTTCTTCTTCACCAGAATATACCAAAGAAATGTTACCAACCATTCAAAAAAGAAAAATACAAAATAAACAAACTCAAGAACTTCAGAAAAATGGAGATGCGGGGCATCGATCCCCGTACCTCTCGCATGCTAAGCGAGCGCTCTACCATCTGAGCTACATCCCCATGTTATTTTATTTTGAAATTGTAATTTATAAAACCAATTATACATAAAATATAATATGTTACTTATCATGCATGTGCATGGATAATGGATGAGAAGATATAAGATTAATTAGCGAATGATCACATAAATTTCCGTGCAAATATCGTCGATTCTAAATTAATCTTTGAATTTTGAAATGTTAAATCTGCCATGAAGACAAATTTGCATTTTCATGGTTTTCAGTGTTTTTGAATGCTGAATGAATTACGTTTTCAAACTTGTTTTGTTCGACACTTTTAACACATTTCTCTCTCTAAATTTAGTTTATTTTATGGGTGTTAGTATATTTTAAAATTAAAAAATATAATTCAAATCATTATTAGATATTGCAATTAAGCATTTATAAAAAAATAATTTTAAAAAGAAAACTTTAATTTGTCTTTTCTATTTATTTGTCATCTAAAATATTGGAAAAGAAAGTTAAATAGAGTAATTATATGAATTTAATAGCAATAAATATGAAATAATAAGATTTTGTTTTTTACTTTCAGAAAATGAAATGAAATTATGAACTGAAAACAGTTAAAGTCATAAATGATTGAGCAAGAAAATCATGAGACTATAATTGATCAAGTCTGTGTGTGTTGAATGCTGTTTTCATTTCCTTCATTTACACTTTTTTATCATAGTACATAATAAATTAAGAGAAAAGTTAAGATTAAGCCCAAAATTAAATAGGTGAAATTTATCTTATCTGTGATCAGCTTTAATTTTGATGGCAGAATAGATGTCTAAAGAGAAACAAACAAGAGAATTCCAATTTCCATGTTGGTTTCATCATCCAGTTCCCTAGGGCAAAACCAAGCAGACCAAAACACTCAGATACGTGCTTCAGTTTGGTCAAACCAAGGTTCAACTTTCATTGTAAAGTACTAGCTAGGTTTCAGGATAATCTTCAATTCATGACACTTGGAGAAGTCACTGTTCAGATTACTGCAGGCCAACAACAACCAAAATTCTCTACTTTGAGTTGATTTAAGTTTTAATTAGTCTACTCATTTTGTCCCACACTACCTTGGAATTGTTAAACTAACATTAACCCCAAAAGCTAAAGTGAATAATCAAACTCAGTTTACTCAATGATCATGTGAAAGTCAAAGGGCCACACATAAAAAAAATGATGCCATATACCATTTACCATTTATAAACCAACAAATTTTAAGCTACATGTGCTCTTTGTTATATGTAGAAACTTATGTGTGACCAAGAGCTTTGTATTATACACCCAAATGATAATTACAATGACAATAGTTATTGGTAGATCAATGAGCTGATGGAACAATAAATATGCAATACTTACTAAGCAATTATGTAGTTATTACTCATCACACCTAACTGATAATATTCCTTATTGCTGCCTCCAACAAAAACTTGGTAATCAGCTTTCAGAAATTAACCTTTCCACATACTTAAGAATCAAGCACGGAATTGCTTGACAATCTAGCAAAGGAAAATTATGTGGTTAAAATAGTATTTGTGAAAAGCCTAAAATCACCAAAAATTTCCTAAACACACTTTCATTTGTGGTAACACAGACCAATACTTAATAAGAATTTGTGCAAAGCAAGACCAAGCTAATGGTGTGTGATTGATCTATTATTATTCCCTTGTAATTTTGCCGACAGTGCCAAAGGGCAAGATCCGAACATCTAGAGTTAGATCGTGACACAAAGAATTTTGAGCTTTATTCTACTTAACATGGACAATGATGTCCACTATATTATTATTGTAGCAATGCAATACAATGCAATGCAATCAACACGCTTAGGACAAAACTTTCTTTTGGTGCATAGAGAGAGGAGGATAAGTCAATTCAAGAAGCATAGTTGAAGAAGAAGGCTCAAAGAAAAGAGGGGTCATAAGAAAAGGACAAGGAATGCAGCTGAGTACCAAGAAGTGAATGGAAACACCAACAAACAACTACTTGTGTTGAGTCATGTATGGTACCTTCTTCACTGTTTCCCTTTTCATAACTTGGCACTTGGCAAAGGGTGCAGGCTAATTAACCTCTTTTGGCAAATCAAAGTGTAAATTCTTAACTCGCTTCTGACACAACTCAAATAATTGTTTAGTGGTCTAAGAAGTCTGCAAAAGTTTGGATTTAATTAATTAGGATTTGGATGAAGTTCTGTTGGATCCTGCTACAGCAGCAGAATGAACTAATAAGGTAATTAATTTATTCCTTTTATTTATTTAAAGACTGTTGAAATGGATTTTATTCATTTATTTGTGTCACTTGTCTAGGTCTGTTGCTCCTGCAGTTTGGGAATAAAATTACTATCAAGAAAATGCTTCTTTCTCCCTAATCATCTTGGGTGATGAAAAAAACACACAAGTAACTGTTTATAGCAGTTAAAGTTTAGTTATAATGCTGAGAAAAAAAATTATAGGTACAGAAAAAATTCACCCAGTTCCACTTTTTTAGATATGTCTTCATTTTTTTTTTAATCCAAACGTTGGAATTATAATAATGTTTCACTCGACATCATTAGTAGCTTTCAAAAGTCATAGACAAATAGATATTAAAATGAAAATAACAAGAGGGTTTATATGGTTTAGCTATTTATTTTGTAAAAGACTATATATGAATTTAATGTAAATGAAAGCATTTCGTATTCCTGAAGGTAACTTTAGTGCTACCAAACCATCACTTTCAAGCAAATATTACCCATCCTTTTCAATTTGTTGAAGTCTTCATCAACTGGTATTTAATAATTTTCAGTTTAACCCTCTTTATAACAATACAACAAAGGCAATACATGTAGTTTGTATAAGATTCTTTCAAGTTAACAGATAATATGCAGTTGTGTTAAATATTTAGAAAATAAATATTTAACTTCCCTGATATGGTATAAAAAAAATAACTTCCATAAAATTATTTAAAATAAGAGAAAGACATAAAGTTTAGTAAATATTTAAATTTAAATTTCTTGGGGTAATTAATGTATTGCATGGAAAAACGAATCTTACACGTGATGGGCAGGAGGTGATTTAAAAAGTTGAAAATGTGAGGCAGTAAAAAATCTAAAGTAAGTCCTCACTGACAAACAGTACCAAACACAACACAACACAGATCTACAATTCATTGGAAGTCCACTTACCAACACAACAATAACAACAATCCATTAACACTTTTTCACCTCTTTTTTTCTTTTTAAGGATCCACCTCCATTTCTCTTTCTCCTCTCTCTTTATGCTCTTTTGTGTTTGTGTCTGTGGATTATCACCAATCTCTTCTTCCTAAAGCAACTTCTTTCATCTCTTGTTAGCTTTCAACACAATCCATGACATGACCCCACAATACTAGTTCTCTCTTTCTCTCTTCACTGCAGTTAGTGGAGTGGTGAGCTTCAAAACGGAGACCATGAACCACAACTGATGCCAACCATCATTCACATACACACCTTCAACCTCTTCAAGGTTCAAAGGTACCTTCTTTTCTCTTGCCCATGATTTGTTTTTGCCTTTTTCACCTCAGTTTAAGTCACGGGGTTGTGTTTGTTAGTTTCCCTTATCATTTTCTCAGTGCAAGTTAAATGTCACGGTTAAAAAAGTTATCTTTTTGTTATGGTTTTCCCAGTTTGTGGGTAATGAGCTCCTCATAGACAAAGACCAGCGAGCTGGGGCAGAAAGAAGAGATGGTGGGAACTCCTATTAACGGAAGAGCAAGGCCAGCTTTTAGTGTTGTAAATGGTGGCCATGATCTTGGCCCTAGTAGTGCTCCACCAAGCAATGCTGGCTCAGATTATGGTATTATAGAGTTCACCAGGGAGGATGTGGAGGCCCTGCTGAATGAAAAGGCCAAAAGGAAAGACAGATTTAATTATAAGGTTAGTTGAAGTCTGTGGCTTGGCTTAATGGTCATTGAGTTTGTGTGATATGTATTTTATTTCTAGGTTAGTTGCATTGGCTATTTATGTTTGAGATCCAAGGGTTGCCGAGGTTTTGGTCCTTAATTAGGGTATACGTATGTATAGTAGTTCTACTTGAATTACTGCTTGGTTAGTTATCATTGCCTTATGTTAACATCAGGTTTTGTGCTCTTAGGAAAGATGTGAAAACATGATGGATTATATAAAAAGGCTGAAGGTTTGCATCAGGTGGTTCCAAGACCTTGAGATTAGCTACTCACTAGAGCAAGAAAAATTGAAGAGTTCATTGGAATTAGCCCAGCAAAAATGCATGGAGATAGGTTGAGATTGTTTTTCCTTTCCTTGTTTGGAAAATCATTATCAAGTTGCTGGACTAATGCTGTTAGATTTATTTAATTGCAGAATTGTTACTAAAAATCAAGGAAGATGAACTAAACTCAATTATTGTTGAAATGAGACGGAATTGCACTTCTTTACAAGAGAAATTAGTGAAGGAAGAATCAGAAAAAACAGTAAGTGAGATTTTCAAGTCAAGTCAGTGGAATTTCATGGGTGAAGCAAAATGCTAGGGAAAGGTTAATATTTGATAATAATTTATACTTATTATCTCTGAAAACACTAGGCAGCAGCAGAAAATCTTGTTAAGGAGAGAGAGGCCAGGCTTAACTTTGAGAGGTCACAGAATACACTACAGGAAGATCTTGGGAGAGCACAACGGGACCTCCAAAGTGCAAATCAGAAGGTAAAATAATATCAAAGTCTCAATTCAATATTTTTTATGCTTCATGTCTTGTACTGTTAGTTGTGTCAGGAATTATTCTTATTTCTAAATGTCCACATCAATGGATTTCTACAGATATCATCACTCAATGACATGTACAAGCGGTTACAAGATTACATAACGAGCTTGCAGCAGTACAATGGAAAACTTCATTCAGAGCTTTCTTCAGTTGAAACTGAACTTAAGCATGTGGAAAAAGAGAAAGCTACGGTAGTGGAGAACCTTACTATGTTAAAGGGCCAGCTTACTTTGTCTATGGTGAGTTTGCTGCTCTGGAGTCTGAACTGTTTTAAATTCAAATTCAAGTAGCCATGGTTAAGAGAGCGATAATAGTTGATACCTACAAGTAAGATGCATTTTATCTTCTGTATTTTCTTCTTTATATATTCTAATAATAAGTAAATGCGGATATGTTATTATTATCCTTCCTTGGAATTTCAGAAACACGTTTTACTTACCATGCAACTAGTATCTTACGTAGTTTCATTGGTTGTTTTACTAGTCTTCTCAAGAAGAGGCCACAAAACAGAAGGATGCCTTGGCCAGTGAAGTTGGATCTCTTCGTGTTGAGCTGCAACAAGTGAGGGATGATCGGGACCGCCAACTATCTCAAGTGCAAACTTTGACTTCAGAATTAGAGAAGTCTAAAGGTTCTACGGAGAAGTCCTGCTCTGAACTGAATAACTTGACCATAAAAACAAATGAAGTGGAGGTTGGTTTAATCTTGTTCTTTTTGGTAAATGTCACATTCCCTTGTTATTGTAGAAATGTGATGATTTTTCTGCACAGGCAAAATGTGCTTTGCAAGATGAGCGGATAAAGGTGCTGCAAGAGAAGCTCACCATTGCAGAGGAAAAACTGCAGGTAATGAATTAGGCGTAAGGTTAAAAGAAAAGGAAGTCCCATTGGACTTGTGATATAATACATTGTATTTTTGTTCCTTATTAGGTTTCTGACATATCTGCAAGTGAGACAAGAACAGAATTTGAAGGGCAACAAAAGCTTGTACATGAGTTGCAAAGACGTTTGGAAGATGCAGAATATAAAGTTATAGAAGGGGAAAAGCTGAGGAAAGAGTTACACAATACGATTTTGGTAATTCCCTGAGCCAAATATTGTTGTTGATGGAAAAAAACAAAACAATATCCACGCCATACTAATCTCTGTTTTTACAGGAACTGAAAGGGAACATCCGTGTGTTCTGTAGAGTGCGGCCTTTGTTACCTGATGAGGTTTGTAGCACAGAAGGAAAGGTTATATCTTATCCCACATCAATGGAAGCTTCTGGACGGGGCATCGAATTGACGCAAAGTGGTAAGTCTCATGATACTGAGCTTGAAGTTGCTCTTTTTACTAATTGATGTATGCTTGTTATATTTTATTATTTAACTATGTTGTAACTTATATTGCTATTTCTGTTTTAGGCCAAAAACATTCATTCACATTTGATAAAGTTTTTGCACCTGATGCATTACAAGAAGAAGTTTTTATCGAAATTTCACAGCTTGTGCAAAGTGCTCTTGATGGTTATAAGGTAATCTCTTACTGTTTGTCTCTTATTCCTTCTATATTATTTCAAAATCATATTATATACATTGCATAACTGCTGACAATTGAGTAATTGCTAGTCAGATATGGAACAAAAATTATCAAAAAGGCTTTTGAGTTTTGATTTACTATGTGTTATATAATGGACATTTTCTTTTCCAGGTTTGTATTTTTGCCTATGGTCAGACAGGGTCAGGGAAAACTTATACAATGATGGGCAGGCCTGGACATCCAGAAGAGAAGGGCTTGATCCCTCGTTCGCTAGAACAAATATTTCAAGCAAAACAGTCTCAGAAACCCCAAGGCTGGAAATATGAAATGCAGGTGATAAAGAGTACCGTTTTCTTTATTCATGGAACATAAACGGTAATGTTAAGGTCTAAGAAGGTTTTGCTTCTTAAAAATTAACAGGTGTCAATGTTGGAAATATACAATGAAACCATTCGTGATTTGTTATCTACAAATAAGTCATCATCAGATGGAACACCAACACGTGTGGAAAATGGTACTCCTGGAAAGCAATACTCCATCAAACATGATGCCAATGGAAATACACACGTTTCTGATCTCACGGTAGTGGATGTTCAGAGTGTAAAGGAGGTTGCATTTCTTTTAAATCAAGCTGCTAATAGCAGGTAATTACTTCATAAGGTTCCTTTAGGTTTCTATTGCTCTTATTCAATGTAGATATTATGGCCACGTTATATTGCACACCCTGGGATTCATAGTATAGGATCAAGAGAAATGAGCTACTAATTTTGGAAAAAACAAGGAGATAGTTCTAGTGCAACAAAATATTTTGATACACTTCTAGAAGTTAAAATCCTTTGCCTGTGGTTGTTGAATTTAACTGTATTTCTTTTTCTTTTAGATCCGTGGGCAAAACTCAGATGAATGAACAATCTTCTAGAAGTCATTTTGTATTCACTCTTCGAATCTATGGTGTGAATGAGGTATGGTTTCTCCTCTGATAAAAATTGAACCATTTCATGCACTCGGAAATATTCTAACATGCATTCAAATTGCAACCTGTGTTGTTCTGCTAGAGCACTGACCAACAAGTACAAGGCATTCTAAATCTCATTGATCTTGCTGGGAGTGAGCGTCTTTCGAGGAGTGGCTCAACCGGGGACCGATTGAAAGAAACTCAAGTATGTAAATTCATGATGTTTTGTATTTCAAATAGCTATACTCATTTGCTTTCTATCAATCTAAACTTTCCCTCTCTTGTAATTAGGCAATAAACAAAAGTCTGTCATCATTAAGTGATGTCATATTTGCCTTGGCCAAGAAGGAGGATCATATCCCATTCAGGAACTCAAAGCTAACATACCTACTTCAGGTGATTATATTTTGTTCATATTTTAAAATAATCTGAAGTACATAGTTATTTACTGTATATTAAATTCAACAGAGTCTCATAATTTTCTCGCCTTGTTGAAGCATATAAGCATATATTTGAATGCACAGGAGGGACTTCCGTGGTATACATTATTAGTTTCCCTTTATTGTAATTTCTATACAAGAAACTATTTCATAACTAACATATATTTCAACTATAGAAAACCAAAGAAATCATGTCATGTAGCTGGGATATTCGGTAGGCAATCAGTTGAATGTTCAACAAAAATTGCAATGCAGCAGATTTGACAATTTTGCTGTATTGATTGCTTCTTTGTTGTTGTCTTGTAATCATTTGAGGTAATCTAATTTGCTGTGCTCAATGTTGAACAGCCTTGTCTAGGTGGGGACTCAAAAACATTGATGTTTGTCAACATCTCTCCCGACCAAGCTTCAGCAGGAGAGTCACTATGCTCTCTCCGGTTTGCATCAAGAGTTAATGCATGCGAAATTGGAACACCACGCCGCCACACCAATGGACGTCCTATAGAATCTCGCTTGACCTATTTCTAATCTTTCCATACATCAATGAATGAATGAATATATTGTTTAACCTATTTGTGTAATCGCCACTACAGCCAAAATAACTCCAATTCTAACATCAGTGATGTTACATCACGTCTATAGATTGTAATGTATAGTAAAGAAGTCACCAAGTATTCATTTAGTTAAAAAGAGATTTCTCATTATTATAGTTCTTTTGGCAAATTCAGCTTGTTCTATGTTTGCCAGTCTTAGACATTTTTGGAGTATTTAATTTTGTCAAACATGTAAGAATCAAAGTGATAAGCATTGTTATCTCGAGAATGTTTTATAAATCAGACTTACGAAATTCACTCTCGAAATTGTTTACATTCTCTACTGTGGAGATCGTCACGTGCTTCTGTACTTTTGCGTTCTTAAAAATTGTTGGATTGGTTTTCACTGAAGCATCAACTATGGCATTTGGGTGTAAGGTAGCATTAGCATGTTTCTAAAGTTGAATGCATGCGTCATATAATCGCTAGGGTGGTGATACATATCCATCAATAATTGAAATCACTATATATAATAGTACTTGACGCTACCATACATTTGCAATTCTTCTGAAAGGCACCTATTAACATAACATCTTCCTATGTTCTTGATGAGTACCCTTCTCTTGGAATCAGTATTGAACATCAAAAACGTATGATTGATTTTTGACAAGAGAAATACTAACACGGCTTGGTTAAGATCATGTCAAATTGTTTCGTACAATACATCCATCCGGTCCATGACCTCTCTAAGCAAAACTTCAGTTTCCTTATAGCATGATTGTGTTTCAGGTAGACTTTTCTTCCTTGAAGCTTCTTCAAGCTGTCATTGAATCACAAATTCACTTTGACAATTAGTCTAGCTACTATTATAGCATAATAACTGATAAAACACACGATTTTGATGGGGGAGAAAAAGAAAGAGTATTACCCTTTCAAAATTATCAAACAATTTGTTACCCATATCAGTTAGTTGCTGCTTTTCTTCATCCACTGGAGTGGCAGAGATAAGTTTATCAAAATCATAGTATATGATGGTAGACTTGAGTCTTAGGTACTTCCTCACATAGTTGAGTGTGTCTGCATGTACCAAATCTGCCATCGCTAGAAGATCAAAGGAATAAAGCTTTATCCTTTGCACACTTCCTTTCAGTCCAATATTTGGCATGAACAACCCCCTTTTAAGAAAAGAACGTGTCCCCGTTTTCTCATTTGCAATATCTAACCAAATAATAAACATTCACATCAGAAGATATGAAAGACCCTATTTTACTCATCAAAACTTGCAGTACAGAATTTAGGTAGTTTAATGTCTACCCAATTGTGAGTACAACAATTTTTACACTATTAACTAAAAGAAAAAACTGTATCAGATATCATTTTTAAGACAGTTATTGTAAAAATGAACAAAATTAACATGTACGACAGTTTATGATTATTAAGTCATGCAAGAAGTTTTCATAGTATCTGTAGACATTCTTAGCAGGTTAAACAATAAAATACCGTACTAATTGAAAGAAGTGTGTGTAGAATAAATAATGAAATTATTGAAAATTTGAACTGTTCCTTTGTTAGCCAATACTCATTGTATCTTACTCCATCTTTTAGAATACAAGATGCACATTTTAGAGAGTCAAATAAAAAAACACTATTGTCCCAATATGCAATGAAATCCAAATTTGAACTCATTTTATTTGCCATGTATGTAACTATGTGAGTAAACTAGTTACAAGAGAGCTTACTGTTAGTGACAGTTAGTCGAGGAAGAGGGTGATCTTCAACCCAGAAACCATTATCTTTGGCTAATGAAATCTTGTCATTGAATGGCCATGTGAGCACTAGAGTGGTAAGCCCTATTGCTGCTGCTCTTCTTGTAGCCTGAACTGGACATTCTGATGGTTCCTCTTGTGTTTTGCTTCCAAGAAATCCAACTACTTGTCCTCGTTTTATGGTATTGTGTGCATTTGGAAGACATGTGAGGGGTATTAAGGTTTTGGAGACTCCTCCATGCAAGTTTGTGAAAGGAGCCATGGTGATTAAGGAACTCAAATGAGTGAAGTGTGAGACAGAAAGATGGTTCATCAAAGCTTGGAAAAACAAAACTTATGTTATATGACTCATATCCTTTGCCAAGTGATTTATATCCAATGTGTGCCAATAAAATGTTTATCCTCATCAAGGATTGTATAGTAATTTCCTGTTATCTCATGTATGTATGGGCTTGCTGGGCCTGTTGTGTTATGTTGTGGCCCGATTGTTTCTTTTTTTTTTTTAAGTCTTCTTTTTGCACCAATTTAAAATATTAATGCATTTTAATTACTCGTAATTTATTACTAAGAATTAAAAAAAATTGTTTCGGAATTTTAGTTCTATTTTTTAATTTGTTTTATGCAAAGCAATAAAATTTGTTGACATTCTTTTAATTTATTAGTATTATTTTAACAAATTCTTCACATGTGTCCGTCCATATTTGGTAAATTTTGAATTAAAAAATAATATTTATTTTAAGAAACCAATTAAAAAGGTTATAAAGATTTCTTTTAAAAATAAATTAACTCCAAGACATACTTAATCGCATATTTTATAAGTGCTTATAACTTTTGTTGTATAGTTTTTCTTCAAATTTTTACAAGTAATTAATGATTGTAAATTTGAAAACACAAAAAATTAGATATTACACAGATGCATAATTTTTTTTATAACGTACTAGTAATTTCCTAATTATATTTTGTATTATTCTATACATAATTATCAAGAAAAAAGAAAAATGTTAGAGATTCATTCACATTAAATTTGATTCAAGTTTGGAACCTTAAAAGTTTGAAGTAAAATCCTATATTTGATTTTTATAAACAAGAGTATGGTTGAAAAATATTTCATTGTGTTGATAAAGATGAGAGAGAAGAGAGAACGTTTTGATATAAAACTAATGTTATTACATTGTGTTAACAGAGTACCTATATATACATAGAGTACCATAGAAAATATATATAAAATTAAGTATTGGTACCCTTAACACCCCTCCTTAACTCATGGTTGGATTAGCCACAACCATAAGTTTATCCCGTACATGAAGAAACAATAGGTCAGAGATAGGCTTGGTAAGAGGATCAACAACTTGAAACTGTGCAAGAAGATGAAGAAATTGTATTTTTTCATTACGAACGTGATCACGAACAAAGTGTAAGTCCAGTTCAAAGTGTTTCGTTTTAGAGTGTGTAACAGGATTCACCTTATAAGAACAATGCCAAGATTATCAGAATAAAGCTTTGGTTTTGGAACTTGAATGCGCAGCTCAGAAAGAAGAGACTGAATCCACACAATTTCAGCAAGGAGTGCTGCAACCACGCGGTATTTTGCTTTCGTACTACTTTTGAAACCATTTTCTGCTTGTGGGATGTCCATTAAACAAGATTAGATCCCATGTAAATACAATAGCCAGTAGTGGATTTGCGGTCATTAACGTCGACACCCGAATCTGCATCTACAAAGCCAATAAGAGAGGTTGTCGAGTTACGGCGAAGGAGCAACCCATGTGTAATAGTGCCACTGAGATAGTGTAGAATTCTCTTCACAGCTTGCCAGTGGTGGAGCTTTGAATCATGCATAAATTGACAAACACGATTAATAGAGTAAGAGAGCTCTGGCCTAGTTATAAGAAGATATTGAAGAGCACCAACAATTGACCGATATAGGGAAGGATCATGAAAAGGTTTGGAGGAATTTTGTTGGAGACAAGAAGAGGATGTCACAGGAGTGGGTTGTGGTTTAGCATGTAGCATAGTTGTCTTCTGTAATAACTCACGTATGTATTGTTCCTGAGAGAGATGCTTGTCACCAGAAGATGTTCGAGAAACTTGAATTCCTAGAAAATTGTGAAGATTACCTAAATCTTTTAAAACAAAAGAAGAACTCAAAGTGGTAATGAGATTAGTAACTTCAACAGGTGAAGATGCAGTGATGATTATATCATCAACCTAAATCAGAACAAACATAGTGTAAGGCAAAGTAAATTTAGTAAACACAGAGGTATCACTTATAGTAGAACAAAAACCAACTTAGTTTAGAAAACCAAGACCTAGGTGCTTGCTTGAGGTCATAGATATCCTTGTGTAACTGACATACAAGAGTTGGATCATGTGAGATAAACCCTTGTGGTTGTTGCATATAAACACGTTCAGTGAGAGCACCATGGAGGAAAGCATTGTCAATGTCCACTTGACGAATAGTCCAGTTATTTGCAAGAGCGTGCGAAAGAACAATGTGAATCATGGTGTGTTCGACTACAGGACTGAAGGTTTCAGTTAGTCAAGTCCTTTAGTTTGATTGAAGCCTTTGGCAACTAAGTGTGCCTTGCAACGTTGAAAAGAGCCTTTGGTCTTAAATATCCATTTGCAACCAACAAGAGAGGCATTGGAAGGGAGGAAGTAAGAGTCCACGTCTTGTTTTTTAGAAGGGCTTGATACTTATCAGTCATTGCTTGGGACCACACAGGAGAAGCAATGGCTTCCTTGACAGAAGAAGAAGGAAAAGGAATAGTATAAATTTTGGGTTTAATGGTGCCTACCTTGGCACGAGTGATCATGGGATGAGAATTAGTAGGAGCAATAATAAGAGCAAGACATTCAGTATTATAAGTTGTAGAAGCAACTATGTCAGTAGAGGAATTGATATTAGAAACAACATGCTTATTAACATTATTAATATTAGTATGAACAACAGTCAACGTTGGTGAAATATCCGGTGTGTGGTTACAAAGAACAGTAGACATAGTAAAACTATATGAGTTCTCATTATATGGAAAAGAAGTTTCATCAAAGCAAACATGACGAGAAACAATAGTCTTACCAATGGGCATGAGACATATATAACCTTTGTTGGTTGGACTGTATCCGAGAAAGAGACAACACTGTGATCTAAAATCAAACTTATGACTACTATAGGGACGTAAAAATTTGAATAACAGGCACAACCAAACACTTTGAAAACATTACAATCAAGTTTTGCGTTTAAGCAACATAATGTAGGTTTATCACCATTCAACACAGGGGTGAGAAGCGCATTGATAATGTGTGGGGAAGTCCTAAACGCTTCTGCCCAAAAACGACGAGGCAAAGAAGCAGTTGCAAGAAGCGTTAGGACCATATCAACAAAATGCATGTGCTTTCGTTCAACAGAGTCATTTTACTCATGGGTGTAAGGACATATAAGTCTATGTTGAATGCCATAATGTTCAAGAAAAGGTTTAAGGCAAAGAAATTCTTTGGCGTTATCCGTTTGAATAGAGCAAAGTTTATAATTTGTTTGGTTTTCAACAAAGATTTTGAATTTTTTAAACATGGAAGAAACCTGAGATTTAGTAAAGAACGTATAACCATGTATATTTTCTGTAAGCATCAAGAAAAGAGATGTAGTACCTTACACCATTTGAAGCAGGTAAAGGAGCAAGTCCCCATACATCAACAAGCACAAGTTCCAACAGACAAAAGTAAATGGTAACAAAAGAACCAAAAGGGAGTTGTTGATTTTTACCAAGCATACAAGCAGAGCAAAATTTGATATCAGAAGAACAATATATATTACAATTCTGAAAAAAAAAAAATTAAAGTGCCAAAATGACAGTGACTAAAGCGTTCATGCCAAACATTCGTTGTGGGTTTATTAGTTACAAAAGAAGCATGAAAAACAGAGGATGTATGGGGAGTGTGCATGGTTGGAAAAGTGTATAGACCATCCTTAAGAATGCCGCAAAGAAGAACTTTGTTCGTAGCCTGATCAACAACACAACAATGGTTAGCATGAAATTGAAAATACACATGATTACCACGAGAAAACTTAGAAACACTAAGTAAGTTTTTGGTTATCAAAGGGACATGTAAAAAGATTGCTCAAGATTAATGGTTTATTAGTGAGAGAAGAATGAAAAATTGCAGATCCAATATTAACAATAGACAAACCTGAACCATTACCCATTTTAACAGTTTCAGTGCCTTGATATGGTTGCTTGGTTAAGTAGACAGTGGGATCTTTCGTTACATGATGCGTAGCACTGTTGTCTGGATACCAAAGCGGATCCTCAGTAGTGGAATGAATTCCCAGAAGGGATGCATCGCTGGGTTCTGTATCTAAGATCGAAAGCTGAGAAATATTAGCACGAGGAGGTGGATTGGGTTTATGGTCATACCATTGCCAACATTGAAGAGCAACATGGCCATATTTGCCGCAAACTTGACACGTTGGTTTGGAAGAATTCCAAGAACCACGGGCTTGGGAACAAGAGAAGCGAGAACCACGGGAGAAATTTTGTGAGCAAGAAAACCCATGCCACCACGAGTACCATGGAACTTGGGATTGACTTTGTCATTGGTGGGATGTGAAGACGTCCAAGATGTGAAAGCGGCAGTTGTAGGAAAACTGAGAGGATTGAGTTGATGATGACGTTCAAGATGTTCTTCTTGCACAAAAAGAAAAGCTTCTATCTCTGCAACCTTATAAGGATCGGTTCTAGACAAAATGGAGGCAACAAAAGGATCAAAGCCAGGTGGAAGACCATCAAGGATGGTTTCGATATGATCCTCAACAGATATAGGACCGCTTACAACAACAAGTTCATCCACTATGCGTTTGATATCCAAAACATATGTGGAGATAGAACAATCTTTCTTTGGGTTCTTTAAAAGAAGTTTCAATTTCTTTATTTAGGCACGAGTATGAGATGAAAAATACGTGTGTAACGTATTCTAGATCTGAGCTGCAGAGCTAAGACCCACCATTTGGATTAAAAGCGGAGTGGTCATGGACGCCAGAAGCCATGCAACCACCAAATTATCTTGTTGCTTGTAAGAGATAAAGGAAGGATTGTCACTGATAGTACCATCGGCAGCTGAAAGACATCGAGGAGGAATGTGAGTCCCATCAAGAAACGAAAAAAGCAGGAACCATCAATAGTGGCAAGAACCTGTTATTTCCACAACAGAAAATTTTCGTCATCTAATTTTAGCAGAATAGTAGTAAAGTGATGCAGAGAGACAGAGGAGAAGCTCTTAGTGGAGAGAGCCTGGGTGGAAGAAGATGATGATGGAGAGGAAGCAGCAGAAGCCATGAAAGAGAAACGGACAAAAGAAAAACTTTCTAGCTTATGATACCATGTGATAAAGATGGGAGAGAAGAGAGAAGGTTTTGATATAAAATTGATGTTATTACATTGTGTTAATATAGTACCTATATATACACAGAGTACCATAAAAAAAAAAATATAAGACTAAGTATGGGTACCCTTAACACATTGAAAATAATAAAAATATTTCACCAAACATCAATGATTAACAAAATTAATAATGTAATCATTCAAAGCTGAAATTTAGAATAACAAACTATAATAACATCTCATCAATATTGTTCCTTCTTAACTTTTTCATTCTTAGGTTATTTAGATTTTGGACTAACCTTTTTTTCAAATGTAAGAAAATATTATATTAAGGAAAAGTAAAGCGTAGTAAATTAAATTGTCTAAATTTCAAAAATATTTTAATCTTTAATCTTAAAATTTCATTATTTGAAATTATAATTAACTAAATTAATTTATTTGAGAGAACAAAACTTTCTTAGTCCCTATTTTTTTTTAATTCATACAAAACTTTATTAGAAGCTTACTTGTCAGAAATTAAATAATCACGCACAATATCAACCTTATGTTAAAATGAATAAAAGTAAGAGTTAAATAAATATATTAACGAAAATTCCAGTGTTTAAATTTCGGAGATGAAAATATACTTAAAAATTGATAATATAAATAATTGATATCTATTTTATTCTTATTACACGATGAAAACACGTTAAATTGTAATTTTAAGCTTTCTAAATATTTTATTTGTCCATATAGTATTTTTTACAATTTTAATTTTTATATCTTAGAAGATATATTATGTTTCTCTAATATTTATTCTGTATGCATTTTATTTCGTTTATTTTTTTTCAATTAAACTCTAAATCCAACGTATTCATTTAAGATATTATAAAAATATTTAATTAATTAAAGTATAAAAAATATTTATAAAATTTAGAATTATATCTGATGCAATATCTTTCAAGGTTCTACATCATTTAAAAGTAGGTGATAATTTATAAATATTTTCTCTTTTAACTTATCCTTTTTTTTTCATAAAGTAGTGATAATGAATAATAACTTGAGATATCATAATTATTCTTACATTTTTTATTTTTTAAAATTTTATATATAAAAATATTTGTGTGCCCCTCTAAACAGAAAATATGAAATGTTTAGTATGCCATTATTGATAGTGAAAGAGATCTGAAACATGAAACAGTAGATAATATTTAGATATGATAATGATGCAAATATTTAAGGCGGAAATAACATTAAAATTGTAAATGTTTTAGAATATTAAAATACAGAAAAAATAGAAAAACCAAAATCGAATATAAGAATAAAAGAAGCTTAAGATTTTACTGTGGAATTAATAAACTGATGTATAATCCAACAACTGGCTTTGATTAAATAGGTTAAGTTACCTTATCACCTTCTAATGCTTGATAAGGTTGACACCCAGTAATTTTCATGGAGAGCCACATAAAAATATCAAACTTTGAGGGCAATAATGTCCTATATACCACAAACTCAAGTTTGTTTGATATGTAAAATTATAAGATTAACAATGACAAATGATAACATTTTGTACGCAGTAAATAATGAAAGAGATATTATTGGATGTTGAAATAATATTGTTAGGATTCAATTATTATATTTGAGTTACTATTTGTTTTATAGTTTGAAGTTTTGTAATGATTTTGTCCTTAAAAACTATTAGGCGTATTAGAACAAATCTTCAGTCAAGGACTAAGGAAACAAAAGTTTTTCATTCCCATAGATGATGTCAATGTTTCGACCTCAAATATGTTGAAATAGCATTGTTCGGGTCAATCAAGTATTGTCCACTTTGGAGTTTGGAACTCTATCACAATTTTATCCTTAAAATGTGTCTCAAAGGATTAAGGGAGGAATATGTATATTTAGATTGTCATTGACCTTGACTCCTAAACGATGTGATACTATTGGGTGTACCGAAACTAAACTCGTTCATCCTTCAGAATAATTCACCTATATTCTTCTTGCATTTCAAATTGGGGTACCTACCCGCAATAATAATAATAATAATAATAAGATACGTTTAATCAATAACCACTTAAAAAATGTGATAATTAATATTGGTTATTAATTCAGATTTTATTAGTGCAATTATGTTCAGCAGTTTGACAATTTTGTGCAATTATGTTTAATTAGTTTCTACTTATGTTATTTCCTTAAATTAATTTCTACAACTGGTATCAAAGCAAGTTTGTTATCATGAACTCTACCCAATTATTAGTCCCTATCCTTGATGGAAAAAATTACAATCGGTGGTGTGTGTAGATGAGAGTTTTGTTTGATTATCATGAGTTAATGGGATGTCGTTGAGAGTGGAGTGTCTGTATTAGTTGATAATGCAATTGAGGTGCAACGAGTAGCGCATCGTGACCAGAAGAAGAAGGACAAGAATGTTGGGTTGGGCTCACTTCCTATGTGGAGGCCCAAATTTCCATTCTTCCATAAAAACCTGCAATTGACACCAAATTTAGGAATAAAATGCTCTTATTCAATTAAAATCATAAAAAATATAAAAAGGTATAAATTCATAAATTAAGGATTATTTTATATATAAATTAGCAATTAATACTCATAAGTGCCTATATTTTAATATGAAATATTACGGAAATTAGGCACTTATCAGTGGTATCAGAGCTCCTAGGTTGGAGCTATTTGACTACTTGAATGATGGAGGCAAATACAAATAAGATGATATGTTTGAACGGCACTAACTATCACTTATGGAAGGGAAAAATGAAGGATCTGTTATTTGTGAAGAAATTGCATCTTCCTGTGTTTGCTACTGAAAAGCCAGAAGACAAGACTGGTGAGGAATGGAAGTTTGAGCATCAGCAGGTTTGTGGTTTTATTTGTCAGTTTGTTGAAGACAATGTTTATAATCACATTGCTAATGAGGAACATGCAAAATCCTTGTGGAAGAAGATTGAGACTTTGTATGCTTCTAGTATAGGAAACAATAAATTATATTTGTTGAATTCCTTGATGAATTTGAGGTACAAGGAGGGGATTTCTATTTCAGATCACTTAAATGATTTTCAGGGGCTCCGAGATCAATTGTCACAAATGAGCATCAAATTTGATGATGAAGTGTTAGGATTATGGCTATTGAATACTCTACCAGATTCTTGGGAAACATTTCGGGTTTCAATTACAAACTCATCTCCTGATGGTGTTGTCTCCTTGGAAAATGTCAAGAGTAGTGTACTTAATGAGGAGATGAGAAGGAAGGCTCATGGTACTTAATCTCATTCTGAGGTACTTGTCACTGAAAATAGGGGGAGAAGTCAAAAAAAGGAACCGAAAGGGAGTAGACAGAACAGCAGAAGTAAGTCCAAGTCTAGATACAAAAATGTGGAGTGTCATTATTGTCACAAAACAGGGCACATTCAGAGAAACTGTTTTCTTTGGAAAAAGTAGAACAAAGATAAGAAAGGGAAGCAAAAGGAGAAACATCATGACAATGATGATCGTGTTACTACTGCTATTTGTAATGATGATCTTATTATTCTCCGCGATCGTGACCATGATTCAGTTAATCTTGTATCAGATGAGACCATGTGGATAATTGACAGTGGTGCTACATTGCATGTTACACCAAGGAAGGAGTTCTTCACATCTTACACTTCTGGTAATTTTGGAGTGTTGAAGATGGGTAATGATGGTGTGTCTAAGGTAGTTGGTATTGGTGATGTTTGCTTGCAAACCAATATGGGAATGCAGTTGTTGCTTAGAGGAGTCAAACATGCTCCAGATATCCGCTTTAATTTGATCTCTGTGCAGATGCTTGATGATAGTGGTTATGAAAATCACTTTGGTTCAGGAAAGTGGAAACTCTCCAGAGGTAATCTAATTGTGGCCAAAGGGGAGAGAATTAGTAAACTGTATTGGACAAAAGCATTGGTTGCTAAAGACAGTGTGAATGCCATGGATATGGATGCTTCTTTGTGGCACCAAAGGCTTAGTCATATCAGTGAGAAGGGGCTGAATTGTTTAGCTAAAAAGGATGTGCTTCCGGGATTGAAGAGTGCAGAGTTGGAGAAATGTTCTCATTGCATGGCTGGTAAGCAGACCAAAGTATCCTTCAAGAAGCATCCTCCCTCAAAGAAGTCAGAGTTGCTTGAATTGGTGCATTCTGATGTTTGTGGCCCATTGAAGGTAAAGTCATTTACTGGTGCACTTTATTTTGTTACCTTTATTGATGATTGTTCCAGGAAGCTTTGGGTTTATGTTTTGAAGACAAAGGACCAAGTTCTAGAAAAATTCAAAGAATTTCATGTTTTGGTTGAGAGACAGTCAGGCAAGAAGCTGAAATGCATTCGTACTGACAATGGTGGTGAGTATTGTGGATCGTTCGATGTTTATTGCAAGCAATACGGTATCAAACATGAAAAGACTCCTGCTAAAACTCCTCATCTGAATGGTTTAGCAGAAAGAATGAACAGGACATTGATCGAAAGAGTTAGGTGTATGCTTTCTGAAGCAAAGTTGCCTAAGCATTTTTGGGGTGAGGCATTATACACTGCGGTGCATGTTATTAATTTGAGTCCTGCAGCTGCTTGGAATGGTGAGGTGCCAGACAAGATTTGGTTTGGCAAGAATGTCAAGTATGATCATTTGTGAGTCTTCGGTTGTAAAGCATATGTGCATGTTCCAAAGGATGAGAGATCCAAGTTGGATGCGAAGACAAGGCAGTGCATCTTTATTGGTTATGGTCAGGATGAATTTGGCTACAAGTTCTTTGATCCTATTGAGAGGAAGTCAATTAGAAGTCGTGATGTGAAGTTCATGGAAGATCAAACCATTGAAGATATTGACAAGATAGAGAAGAAGACATCTGAGATAGATAATAGATTGTCTAATGTTGATCCAGTTGAATGCCTCTACGTGATCTGAATACTATTGAGAATAATGTTCAGAATGATGAGCAACATGATGATGTTGATGATCAGCAACTTGGAGATGATTTTGATGTTCCTATTGATGACGTTTATGAGGAACATGGGATGTCACACGATGAAGATCTTGGTGATGCTTCTGAACCACCTCAAGTTCAAATTCGGAGGTCTAATAGGCAGAGGGAACCATCTACCAGGTATCCTTCTGATGACTATGTTACCTTGACAGATGAAGGAGAACCTGAGTGTTATCTTGAGGCCATAGAGAGTGAAGAAAAGAAAAAGTGGTTGGATGCAATGCAAGATGAAATGAATGTTAGGAAAGATGGCTTTAAACTAGAGGGGGGGTGAATTGTTTAAAGAGGTTTTCGCAAACTTTTCCAAGCTAGAATGAATATCTTTCAGAAATCAAATGATTAAGCAATTCAGTTTGCCAAAACAGCAAGCAAAACAGCACTGCCAGGAAAACAATCGGTTGTTTCTTCGAAACAATCGGTTGTTTATACCAGCAAACAACAAATAAACTGGAATTAAAGAGTTAGGGATAGAGAGATTGTACACAGATGTTTTATACTGGTTCACTCCAACCCAGAGCTACATCCAGTCTTCTCAGAAACCCTGAGGAAATCCACTAAGCAATCAACACTAGATTACTTACACACAACCAAGAAAGTGACCTTGAACACCCTCAAGAAACACACTTTCCTTGGTCAGCACACCACACTAAGAAAGCTGATCTTGATCCCCTCAAGAACACACAGCTCTTCTTAGCAACAACACAAAACGAATGTTCACAGAATTACTAGGATTACACTTGTTACAGAAGCAATCTGAAATCAATACAAGAGAATCCTATCTCAGCACTTTGATCAACCAAAACTCTAAGCAATCTCCAACTCTTAGAAAAACTTTCACAATTCACTTAGGTTCTCTCTCTTTCTCAAATCTGTTTTTCTGTATATATATAAAGAAGAAGTTTGTAATCAAATCTTAACAAACTCTTAATTGCTTTAGAAAGATTGGTCAAAGCATTTAATGACTGGAGCGTATGAATTAAAACCATTTAAAGCTCAGTCAAAGTCAAAACTGTTTTCTGTTATAAAAACATAACAAACAATCGATTGTTTCCTCGAATCAATCGGTTGTTTTGTTACTTAACCAATTTTCACATTTCAAAACAGTTTTCAAAACACCTAAGCTTAAAACAATCGGTTGTTTCGATAAAACAATCGGTTGTTTTAACTCAGTTTGAAAAAACACTTTACTTTGTTTGAAAGTTGAGATGCTTGAGCTTTAGATTCAATCAAAGGTTGAGTTACACAACTCAAACTACCCAGATCCTAACTAAACCAGCACAGCAACAGCAAGCACAGCAAAAGCTTCATCATCCTTCAAAGGATTTGGATTCTTCAAAACCTTGAACACCACTTGGTTCAACAATCTCCCCCTATTTGATGAAGACAAATCCCTGATGCTTGATCCCTGATGCTTTATGTTGATCTGATTAAATCTGAAGCAGTTCCTGCAAACGAACTTTTAGCAGACATTGAACCTCTGATATTTGGTTAGAAAATATATACACAGTTAAGGCTTAAACAATTAATATCAGAAAAAAACAGCTAAAAGCAGTCTTAAACAAGCATCTAAGCAAACAAGCATAAAATCTCCCCCTATTTGTCTTCACAAATAGACAAATATAAGAGATAAAGCCATAAAAAGTTCATATTACATCAGAATTATAAAAGCAACAGCAGAAGGAAAGAAAAGAAAATCAAACTTCAACAGCAGCAAAAACAATCGATTGTTTCGACAATCCAATCGGTTGTTTTTCTTCATTCTTCCTTATCTCCAAACTGAAGATCAAAGATTTGGTTCTGAACAGCTTCAATTTGTTCATCTAGGCTTATGAACCTTGCATCCATGTTGTCAAACCTGGTATCAAACCTTTGGAAATTGCTAACACACAGATCATGGAGGTTTCTTTGGTTTTCAGCAAAGCTATCCATCCTATTCATCATGAACCTTTCAAAAGGTGACATTGATTGAATCCTTTCTTCTGGATGTTCAGCAGCTGCACTGGGTCCAGCATCTTGAAATCCTCCTGTTGGATCTTCATGTTCAACATCCATATCTGTAGGTTCTTCTTGAGCAGCACCACTAGAGGAGGCACCATGATCACCATCCTTGCTTACCCATTTTCCACCTATTTTTGTAAATCCCATCTTGCTGAGTGATCCATTGTTCAACTCTTGAGTTGACTTGACCAGCTCAGAAGTCTCATCTTCCAGATTAACTTCAAAATAGTTTAGGAATTTAGATATCAAAATAGCATAGGGATAGTGATAGTCACCCAACCTCATTGCTTTTTGCATGTGCTCTTTGATGATGTGAATCCAATTTAGCTTGACCTTCTTGGTGATGCAGAAGATGTAAACCAGATCTTCTTCAGTCAAAACAGAATGGTTGCTCCCCCTTGGAGTTAGAATCCATGTCACAATGAGAGCAAGCAGCCTCTCATCCAGTTTCAATCCTCCAACTGAGCATGCACTCACTTGAGCTTGAGTGTTTTTCAAACAGCTTCTGTAAAACTGAATTTTGTTGAAATCCTCCACCACACCAAGATTGCCTTTGCTGATTCGCATACCAGAAAACTTGAGTCCAGCAACAGCAGCCCAAACCTCATGGGTTATCTCCATGTCCACACCTTTTACATGAGAAACTAGGTTGTTTCCCTCAAATTTCAAATTGGTGTAGAAGACCTTCACCAAGTCTGGATATATGTTGCCCTTCATCTCCAGAAACCTTCTGAGATACTGATCTTTGAGAAGTTTCCTCACATTGTCCAGCTTTTGACTTTTCAGCCAATCAAAACTCACAACCTTGGGGTTATTGATTTTCTTGAGACTTGTCTCATATCTATATTTTTCTATGAGATCTTTATCTCCAGAAAACCATCCTTCCAGCCTTCCTCCAGACCTTACAGCTCTGGTTTTGATTCTTCCAGAAGTGGGAGGAGTTGATTCCATGGCAGCAGAGATGAGAAAACAGAGGGTAGCTCTTCTTTACAGTTTTTCTCAAGAGATGGTGCAAGAGATGTTGCAAGAGATGTTGCAATTGGTTGTTCATCTGCACCTGATTTTATAACCATCCGAAAACCAATTTATGATTAATTCCATTCAATGGGTACCTGATTTTCAGAGAGAGAAGACTGTTCAGAACATGTCAGAAAAAGCTGAAAAACACATGGTCTTCACATGTGGACTTTGACTTGTCATTAAGGCACTTGAATTTCCAAGATTTTGGAATATATTCCTTTATGATATTTGTAACTTCTTTTCTGAACTTGTTCAGCATTCAATCACAGTATCATTGACCAAGATTCTCTATTTGAAATGATCTGCAACGAATAGAAATCCAAAAATAGAATTAAATCAATTTTCTCACAGTGCTGTCAGACCCAAAACAATCGGTTGTTTCGAAGAAACAATCGGTTGTTTTTCTGCAGCAGTTAAAACTTGATTTTAAGAAATTTTAACCAAAAACAGAAGCAGATAACAACAGATAACATTGACCAAAGAGGGATTAAACACAGGAAAGAACTTTAATACTTAAAAATAGAGGACAGTAAAAGAAAAAACTCATCCTTGTGTTGTTTCCTCAATGAGCCAATTGCTTGTTGATCAAGAAGGCTTCTTTTCATTGAATTGACCTTCTGCAAAGCATTGATTCAGCTTCAATGATTGCCCTTTGTCTTTCACAGTCTAACCAGTTGGCTCAGCTCCTCTTTTTCTATTAATTTTCCTGCACAAACATTAGTTCAAGCAACAAGATTTGGTCCTTTCACAAATGTGGGTCCAATTGGTTTCTTTTTCACACTTGGAACCTCACATCCTTTAGGGATCCATTTCATGTAGCCTCTTGGAACAGAAAACTTTCTTATTTTGCAGAATCTAACCGAATGGCCCTTTTTCATGCAATAAAAGCATGTCACAATCGATTGTTTCGTCTTAACAATCGGTTGTTTTTCTGGTTTTCTTAAAAAACTTTTTGAAAACCTATCTTGCTTGTTCTGTGGATTGAAGCCTAAACCAGCCTTTCCAAAAACACAACTTTGAGATGCCAAGACATTCTCAAAGTTTGATTTCCCTTTTGAAAGCTTGTCCACAGTTTCAACAAGATATTGAACCTTTTTCTCAAGATTTTCACAATTTTCACAAATGAGAGTATCACACTTACAAGAGGTGTTTTTGAAATGATTTTCCATCTTTTCAAAATCAATTTTTGCTTTTCTCAGATCCTCTTCAAGTGATTTAACTCTCTTTTCAAGCCCATTGTTAAGATCTCTCAATCGGTTGTTTGAAAGCACCAAGCGATTAGCTTCATCATGAGTTTCTTGAAAAGCTTCAAGCAATTCACAATAATTTTGTTCATTTAAGGAAGCACAAGAACTTACCTCACTTGAACTGCTTGAATCATCATCATCTTCAGCAATCAAACATAGGTTTGCTTTCTCATCTTCACTTGATGAAGAACTTGATGATGATACCTCATTTTCATCCCAAGCTATGTAGGCTCTCTTTGTCTTGCCTTTCTTCTCCTTGTAGCTTGCCTTTTTCTCCTTGCTTGTGTTGGGACAATCTGCCTTTATGTGACCTTGCTCACCACAACCAAAACAAGTATAGTTATTTGAATTTAAATCATTGGATTTCTTGTTTCCATACCTATCCCTGTTGTTGTCTTTGTTGCGGTTTCTCTTTAGGAATTTGCTGAATTTTCTTGACAGCAAACTCAGATTTTCCTCATCACTATCATCACTTGAATCTTGCTTTCCCTTGTGTTTGGATGCTTTCAAGGCTATGCTCCTTGTGTGCTTATCTTGATTCTCTTGAACATTGAGTCTATTCATCTCTAGCTCATGTTCCCTAAGCTTTCCAAACAAAGAAGCAACACTTAAGGATGTTAGATCTTTAGATTCAGAAATAGCAGTTACCTTTGGTTGCCATGCTCTATCAAGACATTTCAAGATCTTGATGTTTAGCTCTTCTTTGTCAAAAGTCTTGTCTAGGCTCATAAGGTGATTGATGATATGAGTAAACCTTTTCTGTACTTCAGCAATTGTTTCACCTTTAAGCATTCTGAACATTTCATACTCTTGGATTAGAGCATGCTTTCTAGCTCTTTTAACTTCATTTGTTCCTTCATGAGTGACCTCCAAAGTATCCCACATTTCCTTTGATGATTTACATTGTGATACCCTGAAAAACTCATCAGAATTTAAAGCAGAGGTTATAATATTTTTGGCAATGCAATCAAATTTGGCCTTTTTGCTTTCTGCATCAGTCCATTGAGACCATGGCTTCTCAATGACAGAACCATCTTTTTCAAACTTTGGTATAAAAGGACCATTTTCAATTGCATCCCAAATTCCTTTGTCAAGAGATTCCATGAATATTTTCATTCTAACTTTCCAAAACTGGTAATTCAAACCACAGAACAAGGGTGGTCTGTTTATTGAAGCACCTTCCCCAAAAGGTAGTCTATCAGCCATTTTAAAAGATTTTAGGATCAACTTGAATGACTTTCAAGAACCAAGCTCTTGATGCCAATTGTTAGGAAAGATGGCTTTAAACTAGAGGGGGGGTGAATTGTTTAAAGAGGTTTTCGCAAACTTTTCCAAGCTAGAATGAATATCTTTCAGAAATCAAATGATTAAGCAATTCAGTTTGCCAAAACAGCAAGCAAAACAGCACTGCCAGGAAAACAATCGGTTGTTTCTTCGAAACAATCGGTTGTTTATACCAGCAAACAACAAATAAACTGGAATTAAAGAGTTAGGGATAGAGAGATTGTACACAGATGTTTTATACTGGTTCACTCCAACCCAGAGCTACATCCAGTCTTCTCAGAAACCCTGAGGAAATCCACTAAGCAATCAACACTAGATTACTTACACACAACCAAGAAAGTGACCTTGAACACCCTCAAGAAACACACTTTCCTTGGTCAGCACACCACACTAAGAAAGCTGATCTTGATCCCCTCAAGAACACACAGCTCTTCTTAGCAACAACACAAAACGAATGTTCACAGAATTACTAGGATTACACTTGTTACAGAAGCAATCTGAAATCAATACAAGAGAATCCTATCTCAGCACTTTGATCAACCAAAACTCTAAGCAATCTCCAACTCTTAGAAAAACTTTCACAATTCACTTAGGTTCTCTCTCTTTCTCAAATCTGTTTTTCTGTATATATATAAAGAAGAAGTTTGTAATCAAATCTTAACAAACTCTTAATTGCTTTAGAAAGATTGGTCAAAGCATTTAATGACTGGAGCGTATGAATTAAAACCATTTAAAGCTCAGTCAAAGTCAAAACTGTTTTCTGTTATAAAAACATAACAAACAATCGATTGTTTCCTCGAATCAATCGGTTGTTTTGTTACTTAACCAATTTTCACATTTCAAAACAGTTTTCAAAACACCTAAGCTTAAAACAATCGGTTGTTTCGATAAAACAATCGGTTGTTTTAACTCAGTTTGAAAAAACACTTTACTTTGTTTGAAAGTTGAGATGCTTGAGCTTTAGATTCAATCAAAGGTTGAGTTACACAACTCAAACTACCCAGATCCTAACTAAACCAGCACAGCAACAGCAAGCACAGCAAAAGCTTCATCATCCTTCAAAGGATTTGGATTCTTCAAAACCTTGAACACCACTTGGTTCAACAATGAAGTCTTTGTATGATAATCACACTTTTGACTTGGTGAAATTGTCAAAAGGCAAGAAGGCTCTAGAAAATAGGTGGATTTACAGGGTAAAGCAAGAAAGCAATTCTACATCTCCAAGATATAAAGCCAGATTGGTGGTGAAAGGTTTTAGACAGAGAAAAGGCATTGATTTCAATGAGATTTTTTCTCCTGTGGTGAAAATGTCATCCATTAGAATTATGTTGAGTTTGGCTGCTATTCTTGATTTAGAGGTAGAGCAAATGGATGTTAAAACTGCTTTTCTTCATGGTGATTTGGAAGAAGAGATTTACATGAAGCAACCTGATGGTTTTCTTATTAAAGGCAAGGAAGATCATGTGTGTAGGCTGAGAAAAAGTCTATATGGCTTGAAGCAGGCTCTGCGTCAATGGTACAAGAAGTTTGAGTCTGTTATGTGTGAGCATGGCTACAAGAAGACTACTTTTGATCATTGTGTCTTTGTTAAAAGGTTTGCTAATAATGATTTCATTATCCTGTTGTTGTATTGATGACATGCTTATTGTTGGAAAAGATATTTCCATGATCAACAGGTTGAAGAAGCAATTGAGTGAGTCATTTGCTATGAAAGACATGGGAGCTGCTAAGCAAATTTTTGGTATAAGAATCATGCGTGATAGGCAAGAGAAGAAGCATTGGTTGTTGTTCTTGCCGGTTGACACTCCTGTCGGTTGACTCTACGACGATCACACGCTTCCTTTCCTCACCTTGAGTTATGCTTTGCTGTTTCGAAACAACCTGCACCTGCAAGATAGAAAAGGGGCGCCCTAGAGGCTGTTTGCACTTCGACGCTCAAGTCAAAAACTAGGGCAAGCACACCAAGTGTATTTTGTATCTCTGTTAGGTCTAGAAACTACGTACCTTTGTGAAGCGTTTTACTACCCTTTATATAGTCTAGGGTTTCCTCTGCGTCGCTACCCATATTTAGGGTTTACAGGAATACCCTTGCGTCACTATCACCTAGACTTAGGGTAATCTAGCACATAAGGTTTCCTTAACTGGAGTGCAAATTCTAACAGGATGGCCACCTGGGTACCCCCTTGTGCACCTAGTCTCTGGGGCCACCTGTCCTGGGAGTGTCTTCACTGTTCACGTGCCATGCATGCAGCCTTACTTGGAAACCCTAATCCTGATGGGCACTCAACCCTTCAAGACTCTGCACCTAACTATGCTTTCCTTGCCACACGCATGGGTGCTTCGTGACTTAGGCCTCTCCCTACCTCTGGGCATTTTATTAATAACTGGTCCTCTTTCGGGACCCACCTTAGATGTTCTAGTTCTGCTGTTCAAAACATCCAAGACTGATGTCACCTCGTCGCACCCAATTGCCGAGGACTCATCACCCTGCTGAGTGACGAGGACACCTCAGTCCACTCTGGTGATCGACTCGCTGATGACTAATCATCCCATTAGTCCCTACTACCTGTGGGACCCGACCCACGTGGCTCTGGCCCATGCTGTGGGACCTAGCTGACGCGACTCACCTTTACTAATTGTTCTCGGTGTCCGAGGACTGGTCGGTATAGTTGTCACAGGAGCACTATGTTAAAAGAGTTCTACAGAGGTTTCAGATGGAAAATGCTAATGCGATAAACACTCCTCTTGCTACTCATTTTAAATTGAGTGCAAAACAAAGTCCTTCTAATGAAACTGAAAAATCAGATATGCAATGGGTTCCTTATGCTTCTGTTGTGGGTAGTTTGATGTATGCAATGGTGTGTACAAGACCTGATATTGCACATGTTGTTGGTACTGTTAGTAGATTTTTGTCTAATCTAGGTAGAGAGCATTGGAATGCTGGAAAATGGATTTTATGGTATCTTCGTGGTACTACTTGTTTGAAGCTTTGTTTTGGAGGTGATAAGCCTACCCTTGTAGGCTATACTGATTCTGATATAGGCAGATACATAGATACTAGAAGGTCTACCTCAAGCTACGTGATTAAATTTGCAGGGGGAGCTGTTGCATGGCAATCTAGATTGCAGAAGTGTGTTGCATTGTCCACTACTGAGGCAGAGTTCATTGCCATTACAGAAGCATGCAAGGAGTTGCTTTGGGTGAAGAAACTCCTGCAAGAGCTTAGTTTTGTTCAAGACAAGTACTTGCTATTTTGTGATAGTCAAAGTGTCATTCATCTCGGTAAGAATTCAACTTTTCATTCTAGGTCCAAGCATATTGATGTGAGGTATCATTGGATACGTGATGTTTTGGAAGCTAGGTTACTGGAGTTGGCAAAAGTTCATACAGATGATAATTGTGCTGATATGATGACTAAGACACTACTGAGAAGCAAGTTTGAAACTTGTTGTGAGATTCCGGTTTGTCGATCATCTCCACATAGTTGTGAGGGGGAGATTTGTTGGGTTGGGCTCACTTCCTATGTGGAGGCCCAGTATAATTTTTAATTACCTTTAGGGTTTTTCTTGAATAGAGAGTGTGACAGCCGTCAGCAGAGACAGAGAGAGAAAAAGAGAGAGAAAAGAAAAAGATAGAAAAGTTTCACCCGGTAACTTCCGGCTGCCGCCGACACTTTGTTCACCGTTGGATCGGGCTGAAATTTTTTCAGCAGGTTCATACTTTGTGTGAATTCAATCTGACCGTTTGGATCTTGCAGAAGTGGTTTGAGCAGAGAGAAATTCATCTCACATTACAGCAGCATTTTCAGCATTTCTATTGAGAACGAGTTTTTTTGGATTGCTGCTGCTGTTTTGTCCACCGTTGGATCGGGCTGAAATTTTGTCATCAGGTTCATACCTTGTGGTGCTACATTTGGACCGTTCGGATTGTTAAAAAGTGACCGGAACAGTGACATATAGGCCACGTACGGTAGCTGCAGTTTTGGGAATTTTTCAGGTTTCTTGTTCTTTGTTTCATCTCTATTGTATTGTTATTTGACTGGTTATTGAGCACAATTTGTGCTGTTTTGAGACTCTCTTGTAAATATAACATTGATCATAGTGGAGTTTGATTGATTGGCTTGTGCCCGTGGTTTTTACTTCTCACATTGAGAAGGTTTTCCACGTTAAAAATTTATGTGTCTTCCTGAAGTGTGTTTTTGTTGCTGCCATTATTTGTTATTGCTCCTCACAGATTCTTGCTAGTTAGGAAAATTATTATCCGCTGCTTATTGCTCTTGTTGAGATATTATTTTTATTGTGTTGAATTTCCCATCAAAGAAGGCTTTGTATCTCATCCATCAAGGGATGAATGACGAGACGTTTGAGCAGATAGAAGGAGCAACAAGGACAAGTGAGGCTTGGACCATTTTGTAACCAATTATAAAGGTGATGACAAGATCAAGAGGGTGTGTCTTCAAACCTTAAGACGCCAATATGAATTGCTGCAAATGGAAACCACAAAATGCCTATATAAATAGAGTTCTTGCCTTGACAAATCAAATGAAGACCAATGGTGAAACACATTCAGATCAGGCAAAGGTGGAGAAGATTTTGAGGTCTTTAACTCCCAGATTTGAACATGTTGTTGCTGCAATTGAAGAGGCCAATGACATTTCAACAATGACAGTAAGGTTATTGTCCGATTCCCTACGAGCGCGTGAGCAGTGAACGAATGACAATAAGATTGAAAAACCAATTGAACAGGCTGTACAAGCACAAGCCTCAATTGGTAGCTCCTATCATAAATACGATAGTTCACGAGGCAGAGGACGGGGACGTGGTGGTAGCTATTCCAGCAAAGTTCATGGTGGCCAGAATCATAGAGGTGTTGAGCAAAACAACACTGGTTCCAATCACAATCCAAGTTCAAATAACTCTTGGAATGGAGGACGTGGTCGCGGAGGACGAGGATGCATGTATAATAAATCAAATGTGGAGTGTTATAAACTGTCATAAACGTGACCATTATGCAAATGAGTGTATATCAAAAGGTGATAATCATACTGCTAATTGTGCTAAAGAAGACCATAATCACGAACAAGATGAAGAGGATCATGCAGTACTAATGGTAGCCACGTCAAATGAAACTTCAAACAATCAGATTTGGTATTTGGATATAGGTTGCACGAATCATATGTGTGGTCAGAAGGAGCTGTTTGTAGATTTGGATGACTCATTTCGCACAAAAGTGAAATTCGGTGATGGCAGGTTCATTCCGGTGACTGGAAAGGGGCGAATTCATATCACATTGAAGAATGGTGATCACAGGTACATCTATGATGTTTTCTGTGTACCTGATATGAAAAGTAATATGTTGAGTATGGGACAGCTGGCCGAAAAGGGTTACGTGATGCACATAGTTGAAAATCAATTCTCAATTTTTGATAAAAAAGGTAGTTTGAATCTTAAAACCCTTTTATCCAAAAACCACATGTTTCCAGTAGATTTTCATATGGGTGATTTCAAGTGCTTGAATGCAATAGTGAATAATGAATTGTGGTTATGACATTTATGCTTTGGACACTTAAATTTTCAAAGTTTGGAAAATCTCTCCAAACGAAATTTAGTGAATGGTTTACTCCATATTCATCACCCTGATCAATTGTGTGAGGCTTGCATTTTTAAAAAGAATCACAGGATACCATTTGTTAAGGAGTCTTGGTGTGCAAAATTTCCTTTGGAGCTTGTTCATAAAGATGTTTGTGACCCGATAAAAATATCATCAATTGGAAGTAATAAGTATTTTTTAACCTTTATTGATGATTTTTCAAGGAAAACCTAGATTTATCTATTAAAAAGCAAGGATGAGGTATTCCACTGCTTTAAAATATTTAAAAGCATTTGTTGAAAGACAAAGTTACAGACTAATTAAGATGGTGTGTAGTGATGGAGGGGGTGAGTACAAGTCTATTGAGTTCAAGAGGCACTGTGAAGAACTTGGGTTGCAACATAACATAACTTGTCCTTACACACCTCAACACAACGAAGTTGCTGAGAGAAAGAATAGAACAATCATGGACATGACGAGGAGCATGCTTAAAGCGAAAGGTATGCCAAATTATTTTTGGGCTAAGGCCGTAACATGTGCAGTATATTTGATAAACAGATCGCCCACTTGGAGTGTTCCTAACACAACTCCGATTGAGGAATGAAGCGGATTCAAACCCAATGTGCAACACTTGAAGGTATTTGAGTCAATTACTTATGCTCATGTCCCCAAGGCAGCAAGATCGAAGTTGGATGATAAGGTAGTGAAGATCATTTTCATTGGATATAAGCATGGGGGATACAAACTGTACAATCCAATGACAAAGAAGGTGATTTTCAGTCATGATGTTACATTTGCCGAAGATGTGGAATGGCAATGGAATGCTGCAGCTGAAAAGGATTCGAAAAAATGATATACTTATATTTTGAACGATGATGTGGAAGATGGAGTTACTCTTAAAGCACCTGCAGTTCAACTTGAAGCTGTAACTCAACCTGAAGTTGCAGCTCCAATTGCAACTATGATGGAGTGACCAAGAAGGCAGCAACGACAACCTGTACACCTTCAAGATTACAAAGTAAATCTTGATGATGAAGTTGATGACAATGGAGAATTGGTTCACTTTGCTTTTCATGCAGATTCAGAACCCATGAGACTTGCAGATGCCATTCAACACCCCAAATGGTAAGAGGCTATGAATGAAGAATTGATGGTGATTGAGAAAAACAATACATGACAGCTTACTGATCTTCCAAAAGGATACAAAGCAATTGATGTGAAGTGGGTGTACAAGGTTAAAGTGAAAGCAAAGGGTGAGATTGATAGATACAAGGCAAGGTTGGTGGCAAAGGGATTCGAGCAAAGTGAAGGCTATGATTACGAACAAATATTTTCTCTTGTAGCTCGAATGAAAATAGTGAGATTAATCATTGCTTTAGCTACACAAAGGCAATGGAAAATTCACCAAATGGACGTCAAGTCTGCGTTTCTAAACGGTCCACTTGATGAAGAGGTTTATGTAAAGCAGCTGTTGGGTTTCATACAATCTAGCAAAGAGGAGAAGGTTTACAGACTAACTAAGGCTTTATATGGTCTTAAACAGACACCAAGAGCTTGGAACAAAAGGATTGATTCATTTCTTCATGCCACTAGGTTCAAAAAATGTGCATCAGATCATGGTCTTTATGTAAAGACTAATGATTATGGAGATTTGCTAATTTTATGTCTTTATGTTGATGATGTGATTTTTACTGGAAGTAATCTCAAAATTATTGGTGACTTCAAGCATATCATGATGAAGGAATTTGAGATGACTGATCTCAGTCTTATGTCCTACTTTTTGGACATTGAAGTCTTCCAAGGAGACGATGGAATCTTCATTCATCAGAGGAAATTTGATGTTGATTTTTGAAAGAAGTTTAAGATGGAGGATTCAAACTCAGTTAAGACTCCAATTGAAACTAGAATTAAACTTACGAAGGAAGGTGATGGGCGAACTGTAGATGCAACATACTTTAAGCAGATTGTTAGGAGCCTTAGACATCTCACATGTACTAGACTCGACATATGTTATGCTATGGGATTGGCCAGTTAATACATGGAGTCACCTCGACAAGTTCATTTACAAGCTATAAAGAGAATTATGTGTTACATCAAAGGTATTACAGCTTTTGGTCTATTTTACTCTTTATCTAAGAAGACTGAGATCGTCGGATACTCATATAGTGATTGGGGTGGAGATTCAGACGAGAGAATCTAGTATTCTTATGCATGAAGATAATGAATTCGATAGTTGTGGTTGGACTCTATTATGGATTTATGACCACATTTTCCATAGGGCCCTCTTATCTCTTCCTTCTTCGAGCTAGACTTGTGGAAGAAGGAACCGAGAAGAAAATATCAGCAACAACTGGGTTTATTACGGGACAACTCATAATGTTCATGTCTATCTATTATGCGCCTTTGCATTTAGCATTGGGTAGACCCCATACAATAACTATCATAACTATACCCTATCTTTTATTTCAGGTCTTCGACAATAGTCAAAAAAAAATTTTCATTATGGATACAAGAATCCAAATTCAATACGTAATTTGAGTATTCAAATAATCTTCTTTCAGAATCTTCTTTTTCAGTTTTTCAATCCCCTTTTCTTACCAAGTTCAATATTCATGAGATTCATCAATATTTATTTATTTCGATGTAACAATAAATTGTTATTTTTAACAAGTAATATGAAAAAGTAATAAGAATGAAAAAGGAAAAGGTCGTCTTATTCAAAATCCTAATTATGAAATCTCTTATCTCCCACTTCACACCTCAGAACGCACCGTTCTTATAGAGCGAGAGATGCTTTCACATCTTCTTAGGCTGGGGAGAGGAAAGGTTCCCATTTTTTAGGATACTCCGGGGAACAGATATCCAGTGGAGATGACGGGGTGGGGCCTGTAACTCAGAGGATTAGAGCACGTGGCTACGAACCACGGTGTCGGGGGTTCGAATCCCTCCTCGCCCACAATCGGCCAAAAAAGGGATGGATTTTTACCTCTGGGCGTAAGAAAATCATGATCGGGCTAGTAGACCCAAAGCTATGGAACTTGTGAAGCACAGCAGCATTGATTAAATCGCTTTTATCGTGTCAACCTACACTACACGAGGCATCAAGAGAAGTTGATTTGGCAAATTTCTAGACATCATTCACTGTTACAATTTTTTCTCAGATATTCAAAGTGAGACTTGTGTTATATTTTAATTTAATGCATGAACCACATGCACATGATGATAACCACAAAATTGGCTAATCCATAGGCCCCAGCTTGACTATTTTTGTTGTATCCTGTACACATCAATCTAAAAACTAAATGACTTACTCAAGAGAACAAAAACTATTTAGTAAGATAAGGATAAATCAACATTTTCTTGTGCGGTGTTGTTCTAATATTTCCTCCTATAGCATTTGTATTTGTATAAACCTTTCAAAGAAGCAACAGAAGCAGAGAGAAATGGAGGACAAACAGAAGCTCAAAAAGTCCAAGGTTATCAAAATAGACTCACAAAAATCATGGGAACACTACATCTCTCAGGCCACCAATCAAAAGTACTCTGTGAGTCTCCTTTGTTCATGTGAATTCACCAATCTAGCATAAATCAATTTGGTTTTTACTTATTATTATGATAACTTAGCTAAGGAAACAGATTCAATCATCAAAGATCATTGAGGGTGGACAATTGGACATGCAGCATAAATTTGCTTTAAACTATGTTTTTTTCTTTGTATGAAATTTTGCAGGTTGTGGTTCATTTCTCTGCTTTCTGGTGTGTGCCTTCTATAGTAATGAATCCTGTTTTTGAAGAACTTGCCTCCACTTATCCAGATGTTCTGTTTCTGACATTGGATGTGGATGAGGTTAAGGTAATTTGATTCCGACAAAACACATGATTTGTTTGCTACAACATTACATGCTTGGTTTGGTCTTATTTTAACACATATCTCCAATTTCAATTCATTAATTTATGTGTTGTGTTGTGCCCGTAATTGGCAAAAAATGCATTGTTATCCAGAGAGAATAGAGTAAAGGGATTCCACAAAAATTCTTCCAAATTGTTTATTTTCGGATCCAAACCCACTTTCAGTTCACGTGATCCTCGTTTTATACAAACAATCATATTATAATAACTAAATCTTATCTCTAATCTAATCTTCAACAAAAATATTCACAAGGGGCTTTAACTTACACCAATGAAACTGTTGATTATACTATATTGAATGCATTCCTTTTTCAGAGAATCTTCAAAAAAAAATTTCTCTAATGCATTGTGAACAAATTTGCAACTAGAGTATCTACTTCCTCATCCTTTTCTTCCTTTTCTTGCAAATTGAAGGAAAGGATTCTAAGCATAACTTGATGATGAAAGTGGAATTATTGTTCATATTTGTCTTAACCCCTTTTGACATCCACTTTATGTGCATTAATTATGTGCCCTCAATTCAGGAAATTGCCTCCAAGATGGAAATCAAAGCCATGCCCACTTTTCTGTTGCTGAGTGGAGGAACTCCTGTGGAAAAAATTGTGGGTGCAAATCCTGATGAAATAAGGAAAAGGATTGATCATTTTGTTCACTCAAGTCTTTCATACAAATCTGAGTGAAGTTGCAGATGGTGAACAATGAGTTGGACAAAACCTTGAAGTTTATTGTAGCAGGAAGCATTTAATATATGTTTTATACTTAATGAAATGATACATGTTGTTCTGTTCTTATCTGTATATGTTTGGTGAGCCATGGAAAGTCACTGGAGTGTGAATGTTATTTTAGTATGTATTGAAGTTTCATCATGATCACATCATTCTCTTATAATAATATTCTTTCCTTTCCTATCATTCCAACCAAGTTAACCATATCATTGGTTTCAAATTTGTATTATTCCTTTTTTTTACTCATAAACTTAAAGTTGGAGATTTTCATATTTCACATGATATGTGAGTGTTTGTTATTTTTCCACTTTTCTACTTATTATTATATTACTAGATGTCAACCATGTGATGTGCATGGTTTTACAATGAAATGTGAATTAATATTTATTTTATATTGAAATATAAATTAATCATATTTCTACTCTGAAAATGCATTAATTTAACACAGACTATATATAACTAACAAAAAGTTTTTGTTGGGAAGCCAATGTGGTTGAAGTAGAGTGCCTAATTAATAAAGTCATGGTTAAGGGATGTACAATGGACTCCAACTTCTCTCAATGAAAAAAGAAATAGTACTGTAGGAAAAAAATGGCTAATAGTTTTTTTTAGGGAAAAAATTGAAGTGGCATGTCTTAAGAATAAAAAAAAATCATGTTATAATAAATTATGATATACAAATACAACATAAATATCAAATAAGACACGAGTATAAGATAAAATACAATGATTTGTCTTAATTCCCAAAATCAGAAAATACATCTTTCAACTTAAAACTTCAAGGTTTTGTTGTAAGTTTTTTTTTTATTTTTTATATTTATTAAAAAAATTATTTTTATTCAATATGGGACTTTTGAATTAGATTCTTGACACTTCAAAAACCAGATAGATATCTCTTCCAACATGAATATTTTGGTTGTCAATAGTGTGAATGTATCACAAATGATAAGTAATAGATTTGGATTCTCTTCCTCTCCCAAAATGTCTATATCATTCTCTGCTATCATCTTTCTTCTAATAACTTGTTTCTATAATCATGATGATGGCCCCTCTTTTTTTCTATTTGCTCCCATTCAACCCTATTTTATTTTTCATATAGTAATATTATTTCCCTTTCAACCATTATGTATGCCATCTAAATATAATCAGCTTATTATTTCGAAATGAGTTACCTGTAAAATTCTTATTTTTAAAATTTAAGTTTAATTCAATTTTATAAATTTTATTTTGTTTTGTTTTGTTTTTAATTATTATGAATCTTTCCCACCAAGCATTTTCATCAAGATTTAGTGAACTACTTACTTTAACTCTATTGAGTTTTTTTACTACTATTGGGAGATATCATTGGTTTAGTATATCTTAATAACTCTTTAATGTTATGTTTAATATAGAGAAAGATAAATAAAAAAAGAAAAAAAATAAGTTATTTAGTTGAAATAAATAAAATTAATTTACTATTATTATTTTTAATTATTTACTATTATAATACAAAAAATACATATATAATTATAAGATTATAGAAAAACACTTTAATCTCTTATAGTAAATTATAAAACCTGAATATTGTATTATTAAAGTTAAAAGATAAATCTGTTTAATTGAAAAATGATTAAAAAATAGTTACCGAATATGTATATCTAATAATACAGATATTTGAATTGAAAAACACGTTTTGATAATTTATGTGTCAGAAGAGAAAAAGGACAAAACCCACCGTTTGACAGCGAGACTCGTGTGTTTAATATTTACAACTTTAATAATGACCCATTTTTGTCGTCCTATTTTTCCCATATGCAACATATGCTTAAAATAATATTTTCAAAATTAATTTAGGTTCAAACTATTTTAAGTAACTTTCATTCATTTGTTGTTATTTATTTATATAAGATTCAAATTTTATACACCAAATTAAGGCATGAACTTAATCACAACCCTGTCATAAGAGTAGTTGTAATTTCTCTCATAAAAGTTTCCTGCTAATTCTTTTATCTGTTAAATAGGTTTTAAGTTTTTAAAGCACAGAAGATATTATCCTTCACAAAATATTAAGAGGAATATCAAAATAATTTTAAGAAAATATAAAAATTTTCTTACAATAACTATTTTCTGCAGTAAGCATCACAAATAAAAAATAATAATATAAGTGACAGATATAAATAAAAATGCACCTTTTGTTAACATCATTTTTCAATATTGATGATGACCATTTAGAAGCGATGATTTAGAAAAAAACTGAGATATTAAAATATAAATATGAGAAATACTTTCCACCTAAAAAATATATTATGTAACTAATTATCTAATTAAATATATACATTTTATTTATAAAATATTATAAAATATATCATTCTTCATAGATAATTTAAAATATATACATGTATTTGAAATAAAATATCAAAATAAATATAGAATACGCTATCTATTTAATAAGGAGTTTTACCACTTGTAGCATCATCTATTTTCATATAACACACTAGTATTACAAATTTTAAACCAGACACAAAACATAAAAAGTATGGTAAGCTAGTGTTCAAAACTTTCATCATAATTGTAATTTTCAATCACAAACGTGTAATTCATCACTTTTCATATATTACATTTTAACAAAGTAGTCAAATATTTATAAATAATTCATAATCAATGTTCCTCATGTCAGAATTCTACTAACCAACATACATAAACACTTGATTCTACTTTCGGAATACGTGTGTATTGACTTAGACTCAGAGACTTGCACATGTCATATTACCTTGTTGCGAAATTCATACAAACATGCGTATAATGATCTCAGTATCAATTCATCTCATATAACAGAGTTAATTCATATAATAGGTCAGACCAGTCTTTCAAACCACAAACTAATTCATATGAACATTCTTTAACTCTTACCACCTAATAATCTTCATCTATATGATTTCAATATACTAGTAGAATCCTAATAATCTTAACATGGCATTTTCTTTCCTGAAAATACTATGTCTTGATCATATTTTAACATAGTTCAATTTTCATATCACACATAAGTACATCATTCAATCACCCAAAAAAATAGATTTTTAACCAATCCAAAGATATCAAAGTTCAAGTTTTTCTTTTACCTTGAGCGTAAATTGGCTTCACTTGTGTGAAGATTTCATCGCTTGAGTGAAAATAAGGTCGAGAGCAAGTTCAATTACAATACTATTTTCGCTTGAACGAGAAACCCCTTGCTTGAACAAAAATAGACCTGAGAACAATCTAAATTTTCATTCCATTTTCGCTTGAGCGAGAGTCTCCTCACTTATGCAAAATGGATATGAGAGCAAGGTAAATTTCTTTTTATTAACTTAACAATTTTCCTTCTTTCACTCAAACTCATTACTCAAAATTGTATTCTTACAAAATATATGAGATTCAATATAATACTATGCTCAAAATTTAACTTGTAGTGTCATTAAACTCCTGTGTCAACATGTATGTCTATATATAATCATGATTTCTAAACCAAATTCATCCCATTCAAATTCCAACAATCAACTTTCATCAATGTTTAAAGTTCATTGATTCATACTACAATTCAAACACATTCAAGAATTTTTTTCATATCACAATCAACATTTAGTTTAGCAAATCAACAAAAATATATCATTTTCTATACCTTCACATTCAATCTCAATCAAAACACTCTAATTTACTCAACAATAAACTATACAAGAAAATTTGAAGCTTGTGACTAGTCATCTTCACATTCAGATATTTTAACCTAGGGTTATATTGAAAAGTAAAATTAGTCTCCCTTACATGATTAGAAGTACGCATGCTCACAAAGAGTTATAACTCCTAAAGAATATAGAGATAACTTAACATGCACTACAGAGTTTTTCTGATCAATGATCCAAATATATCACTAGGACTCTAAACTAGCAGTAACTAATTCTAAAGCCAAAAACATCACATGCAACCACATGCACTCAGGTAAACACTAAAACTCAAAATTGACTTAAAGGAAAAAATGAGTAAAAATAAACTTACTTTAACTAAAATTCTAATAATACAGTTTTACTCTAGTCACTATCAGAATCTTAGTGGTAATCTCCAATTGTCAGTCAAATGAAGAAGGTAGTCAAAATCTTAAAGAGAAAAAAAAAAAATTGTTGTAAAGAAATTATAATTATATTAAAATGAAACCTATTTTTCTATTTATATACACTCTTCACTCTAATAATAATAAAATATTCAAATAACATTTTAATTATATCACTCCTATTCTAAAATTATTTTATACATCCTCACAGTTTGTATCACCAACAAAATTATTTATTTAAAATTGTAATACCGTCCACCCTTACCAGACAAAAACACAAATTATTATAAATATAATAGTTTCCTCTAATATTTTTATAAGTAAAATAATTGGTAATAACATCGACACTAATTCTCCCTAACATATTTGAATAGACAAAATTATCTAATCATTTAATATTTCTAGTGACACTGCGATTGTAACTAATTTTATTAATTTATTTTTGAAAAACTTATTTTAAGTGATATTATAGTTAAGAAATTTGCATTGAACTCTTGAAAGATAATATCTGAATTTAATTTTTGTATAAAATATTTAAAAAGAAGTAGAAACTCTAAGCGTGCGAAATTTACAACTGAAAATAATGTTATAATTAAACAGGTATAGATAAAAGTTGTTAAAACACACGAAAGGGTTCTAAGAAGAAAAAAAATTCAAATTATAATTATTTTTGTGTTAAAGAAAGTAAGCGAGCCTTGAAAAAGGTAGGGTGCTTTAGACATTTTGATTGTATATTCTACATTTGAACTATGCAAGGATCATTTTATTTAATTTTATCGTTTACTTTCTTTTATGATAAAAAAAAAAGTAAAATTTAATCTTTATCATAATTAGTAAAATAAAAAAATTTAGAAAAAATATATTCATTAGAAATATTATAAAACAAATACTTTTTATAATTATGTCATGTATATTTTTTATTATAGTTAATTAATTAAAATTTAAAAGTATAAAATAATAAAATAAATTGGAACTAACATCCAATTTGAACCATCCATTACAAGATGCAAATGCAACTAACAAAAACCACTTTTTATTAGGGTTGGATTTAGATCCAACAGTTCCCTAGTACATCAATGTTTTATCCTTTTAGGCTTAACATTTTTCTATAACATTTAACTTTGTCTATATCAATTTAGAAACTTTTAGAAAAAAGAATTGAATATATGAAATTTTTTTTTTTCATGCAAAATTGGATCAAACTTTAGATTCTAACAAATTTAGTCATTTCCTAGATCACAATGAGAACAAATTTAGCAATTTCCCCTTTGTAAGAGTGGGAATTGGTGATGAGTGTGCGGTTGGTTGGTTGAAGTTAGGATTTTGATGGTGTGAATTGTTCATTGATGTGTCATAATGGTCACATCATGGGTCACTGTAGAGGCACAACCATAGATTAGATTCCCCTTTTCTAAGAACCCTTTCTTTTTCTCTCTACCCTCCAACGTGCTCTCCTCCACACTGCCCTGCACCCATTCCAAATCCTTCACTCTTTCACAATATCTCTCCAAGTCGGAAGAAAAAACAAGCAAACACCCAAAATTCACGATTTTTCCGGGAAAATCCCAACGAGACATGGTTTCCCCGGAAAACAGCAATTGGCTTTTCGACTACCCGTTGATTGACGATGACATTACCGTCGGAGACGGTTCCTTCACCGTCTCCGCTTTCTCCTGGTCCCCACCTCCCTCCAATGTCAGGTACTCGTTCATTTCCCTAATCAGGGTTTCTGTTTAAATCCCTGTCCCCTAATTTGTGTTTTGGCGATGCTGTCTGCTTCCAGTGTTCAAATTGATGCTTCACTCGTTGATTCCGATGGCCTCAGAGATCCTGCCTTGAAAAAGAGGTATACAATTCTCCCCCACATTTTCTTTCAAATAATTAAAATTAAAGAAAGAATTATAACCCATAACACCATGCAATTGGATCAATTAGTGTGCCGAATTTTATTTCATGTCTGATTCCTGAATATATTTATTCGGCTTTAAGTTGGATTGTTTTCGATAGAAGATAGATAGCTATGTTATCAATCCAAAGAGAAGAACACATAATCCTCAGTTAGCACTTCATTGGGTTTATTTCCCAATTTCGGCTGTGTGGCCTGTGGTAGAGTCCAACTTATTTACTTTGCCGATTTTTTTCTTTTAGCTTTGATAACAATCGAAGACTGAATTAAAAGGCTGCATGGATTTTTTTAATGATTTAAAAAGACAAGCTATGTTTTTCATAGGTTGGTAATCGATTAACTGACTGTTGTGAAGTAATATAATTAAGTGAAATGGTGATTCAACCATGTTTCCAATATGAAGATGATAAGTTCCTCAGCATTAGTTCAGCAGCATCGATGAAGAAATTGCTACGACTATCCTATTGCATGTAGCATATATGTTATTTTGCTTAAGTATGACATTGTGATGTTTTCCCCTGTTTTCTCTAGCCACTCTCGCTGTCTAGAACTTAAAAAGATTGTGGATTCAATCCAGATGCTTATTCGTGGATGAAGTTGTGCTATATCTTTGTTTATTCCTGTTGCAGGGGTAGATCTGATTTATGTACTGCTTCTAGCTCTAAGGCGTGTCGGGAGAAGTTGCGAAGGGATAGGCTTAATGACAAGTAAACTTTTGAATCCTTGCCATCTTCCTACTCTTCATAACTGTTTTGGGGGCTTGTATCTAATACGATTGACATGCATAGATTTGTTGAATTGGGCTCCATCTTGGAGCCTGGAAGGCCTCCTAAAACAGACAAGGCTGCCATTCTGATTGATGCTGTCCGTATGGTGACACAGCTGCGGGATGAAGCCCTGAAGTTGAAAGAGTCAAATACGAGTCTTCAAGAGAAGATTAAAGAGTTAAAGGTGAGACCTCAGTTTATATTCAATACATTTCTTTTTAAGATTGAAGGACTTGTTTGGGAGGTCCTTATTCTAGGTGATTTTCATTTTCCTAAATATTTTTGCCATAACAGTAGTACATTGCCCAGTGGGTAAGCGTATGTTGAATTTTGTAGCTGGACTCATCTAGTGGAATAAGACTTTGTTGTTATAGTAGTTAGCAGTAGCTGTGATGTAAACATCTTGTAAACCAAACCTTTCAAAATACTAACTGTTGAATTCCCATCTACTATGCAGACTGAGAAGAATGAACTTCGTGATGAGAAACTGAGGCTTAAGGTAGAGAAAGAGAAGTTGGAGCTGCAGGTAAAATCAATGAATGCCCAACCTGCTTTCTTGCCACCCCGTCCTGCAATCCCCGCTGCGTTTGCTCCACAAGGTCAAGCCCCGGGCAACAAGTTGGTGCCTTTCATCAGTTATCCGGGTGTTGCCATGTGGCAATTTATGCCTCCGGCCGCAGTGGATACATCGCAGGATCATGTACTCCGTCCACCAGTTGCCTAAGTTGGTTACAATTATTTGGGCTTCCATTTTTTTGCCTAAAAGTTGTATTCATTTTACCATAGCTTCTAAGTATTCCAAGTAACTGGATTCAGAGGTGCCTTTGACTGTATTTGACATCTGATACTATTATGAAGTAATCGCTGGTATTTGCATGTAAATGTTAATAAGCTTGTCTGGCTGTCTTCGCGGGGGCTTGAATCTTTGTTACTGGTTTTGATATAAACCAAGTGCGGAACCAAAATAATAATAATAAAAGATCAAGGACAGCAACTTGTTGTTTCGTATTCTGTTTATGCCCGAAAAACAGTAAAAGCATGAATGCTGTTTTAGTTTAAAATTTGTAGCAGCCACAGGCCACAATTTTAGGAGAAAAAGTAAGGGAATAAGTTCTGACTAGTGGGAGCTATCCATCATAACAATGGATGTCAATTGAGATGCCTACGAATAAAGCAATGCGTTAAAGCGAGATTGTATTTTTTTAAAACAAGATTTAAGTAAAATTTGTCTTTGTTTACTTAACTTCCCATGGCAGTAGGTTTATGAGTTATATCCGTTTTCCTCCAGCACATGTTGTACTATTGTGTGGTCGAGAACAACCGGTGCATGCTATTATCTTATCCGGATAGAGTTTTGTTGATTAAAACAACTCTTTCATATCAGAACTCTAACATCTTACACCTCTGTAAAGCCATAAATGGCCTCTTCCTATCTCCGCACACATTATTTCCAATCTATCCAAATTTCCAAGCTATCTTCATGTCCGCCTCCACACTCCAATACTCAGATCACATCAATTTCATTTCCTACTCAATATCTGTACAACCACTGCCACAACTCCTGCATCAACCCATGTTCCTTTGTTCCCCTCAAAGCTACATCCACTTCCATCCATTCCTCTCTTTCTTCCCTTAAACCACCTATCTCAAAGGAGGAGGCCATACTTCAGGCCAAAACATCCCTTTCAACAACCTTAGAGAAACCCCTCAACAATCCCAAACTGATAGGCAAGTTCAAGAAACTAAGGCAACCCAAGTTCCGGGTTGAAATTCCAGTCATTGATGACTCACCGGATTCACTCTCCCAACTTGCCCTTGATTTTTTTGGTGACTTGCCAATCAAAAGAAAAGGTTCTCCCACTAAGATCTTAATCCTATGGCCCGATGCTAGCTTGAAGGAATCTGCCACTGTTGCCTTTCAGTCTCATTCAACTATTGAACACATTGACATTCCTTCAGTGGCCAAAACGGACCCCAGAATCTTGAATTCTGCAGATGTCGCAATATTTTTGGCGCCTGATAGCTCCCAGTTGGCTTTGATAAAAAAAGTTAGTGAGGCCTTTTATACAAAGCCAGTGGTTTTGTTTAACCCAAAATGGGCATTTGATGAAGAGAGCAACTTTGGTGATCTGAGTGGCTTTGTTGGGTCGTTTGAAGTGGTTTATTCTTTTATGGGATTGGAAGTGAGAGGGATCTTGAGCAAAAGAAAAGGGGTGGTTTTTAAGTGTGTCAGAGATGGGGTTGTGAGTGGAGAGAGATGGAACGTTTTTGTAGAAGAGGGAGAAGTATTGAAAGTGATTTCCTCATTCAAGGCCAGACCAAATATTGCTGAAGTTGAAAATGTATTGTACAATCTGATGGCTATCAATTCGCCCATTACCAAGTCTGCGAAGTTCATCAAGGGATTGGTGTCCAATGTGACAGGGAGAAAGTAAGTGAAGCAGAAGCATTGGTCTTCAAGATCTCTCTATTCATATAAATTGTAAGAAGAACATATTAGCGAACATGTTACAGTGATTGGAAGTGCACTAGTATGACCATTGTATGAAGTAAACATATAGTAGCACACACCAATTTTGAAGGAGAATTCATATTATTTACGAGGACTATGCCTTAAGTTATTGATGGTGTGCGCGCAAGATACCAATGCCTGAACATGAATTGCGTGACAAGAAGCTCTGTGTTAGCTTGTTGTATTATATGTGAATTTAAATGAAATAGGATAACATGGTCCTTTGATCTATCGTTTGCCCTGAACTTCATATATCTCATCTTACAAAAGCGTACTCTTAAAAACCTTGAACTCGAAGGTTTGTTTTCTCATAAAGAGGAAAAAAATAACTGCTGTTTTAATACATGTATATGATCTACAAATACTCATACTTACAGTATGGATTGAAGAGGAAAGAATCCGAGAATTTCAATTGAAGACAGTTAAAAAAATAAATTTTCAAAGCAAGAAAGGAGCATCATGGTCATCATTTTTGTCTCTTTGATGTCGTGGAAGGCCTGATGCTTGAAAGAACTCTCTCGTTTTCCTTTTCCCCCGGATGCAAATTCCATTTCTTACACTCATCAACGAGGTCATGTTTTCTTAAGATATTAGCTATGATGCCCTAATGTGACAACTCTTGATGAACTTATCTGAGAAGTCAACATACTTCGTCCACAATTTACTTAGTTGTGGAAAAGCTATTTCTAGCCATGGCTTTGCTCTGCCATTGTAATGGACGACACCAGCACTCTCAGCATCAACAAAACTTGTGTTTTCCTGATATCCCAATCCCAGCATATGCCAGAAAGGATCAATAACGTGGACATGGCCATGAAATGCTATCAATCCAGGAGGTAATGTCCCTAGCTGCCACAAACTCAGGTCTGATTTGATATTCTACATGAAGCAAAACAGAAATATCAATATTATAACGACTATCACTCTTATGGAAAGTCAATTCTAATGACACATTTGAAATATCCTAACTTGAGTTTTTTCTATTTCATTATATTATCATGGTACAACGGAAGATTTATTGATTACCTGCTCAACCCAGTAATGGTAAATATTGCTTATATTAGTCTTCCTCCAAGCCTCCAAATCGAAAATGTTCATGCCATAGGCCCAGGCACATTCATTGGGATTAAAATTTTTGGATATTAGAGGGTGGGAGAAGTTCAAATAGCTTTTCAACTTCTTTGACATCACAAACTTATCTTCTCCTGTACATGTTTCTACAGCTCCATTCACTTTTCCATTCATTTCAATGTCCCACAGAGGTGAAAGATCAGTTTGTACCACGATGTCATCATCGAGGAAGACCACCTTGTTAAGACTTGGAAACAACTGTTAAGAAAAAAATATTGTGGTAATAAGCATCACAGTCATCAAAGACTTACCTGATTATGATCTATCGTATAAAATCTTTACTTGGTATACTATTCTTTTTCTTTGTTACCTCTGGGAGATGTATCCGGATGTGGTTCATCACTGAATTATACTTGGGACTAAGTGCTTGCAGTTTTGCTGCAATAACTTTTGGCTTCTCAGTTGTATTTGCAATTATAGCAGATGAACCCCCTCTAAACTGTGACCTCACCTTTTGATCCTTCTCCATGGCTTCCAGAACAGGCACCTTTCCCTTTGTGAACCAATCAAAATGGTGCAATGCCTTCACCTCAATTATAGCAGGTGACAAAGAATGCAATGAGAACCAAGCCTGCATGGGGTAATAAGTCTTCCTGTCTGTAATTATGTGCAGAACAACCTTCTGAGGTCTCAAAAAGTTGCGAACAAGCGATGTTGCAACCACTGATGCAGCCAGCACATTGTCTGAGGCAAGGACAAAATGGAAGTAGGAATTGTCAACCAGGGCAGGGACTAGTTCTGCAGAGGGGAGCTGAAGGCGTGCTGCAGCGTTGTTGGTGTGTTCATTGGCCAAACTCAAGGAAAGGCAGTGAAGTTGTTTTGGTATACTGCTTGATGCTACATGTCGATACAGATATTCTTGAATCTTGGCCATTCTGGTCCTTTCTTCCATAAGGGTCACCTAAAAATGTTCAGATTTGTGGTTAATGGAGAGTCAACTTGAACAACTCTAATAAATGCACGAAATGAACTTTCTTCCTTTTTAAGAGAATTGGAGAATGGTACCATTTCTCGAAGTTTAATTGCAAATGTCTTGGCATCATATCCACCACTCTTCATTTCAGTCATGAACTCTTCTAAGGTTTGTGGAATATCAAACCTACCCTGAAGTTCATGTTTGCCAAGAGGTTCAACTAATGTTTGGTATATCACTTCTGGGACCTATCAAAAGCCATGTAATTATTCTCAGTCACCAATGCAAATTAACGTCAATCAAAAGTAAAAAGCATTAAGGTTCAGGAGATTACAATTGATTCAGACCGTCTCCCCAAAATCCTTGGTCCTAGTTTTTTTCCTAGGCAACCTACGAATATGATTTGAAAGTAAATCAAAATGTCAAATATAATGATATAACAAACATATTTTCTGAAATTGTGATTTCTAGCCATAAAATTCATGTACAAGGTTAAAAATTTCAGGTTTTCTTTTTTTTTAAAAGAAAATAAAGTCAAGAATCTATGGTTTCCTGATTCTGAAGTTCATCCTTTTTCATTGTGTCTTTAAGATCAGGAAGCCTATCAGGTGTGCACGTGAACTGGTACTGTAATATACCTTATCTACACTTTAAAATGGAAATCTTAAATGGATGGTCAGATTTGCCCCGACAACAACTGTTAACTAATTCTATCCGCCAATACAATACAAGATAGATAAGGACCAATTCTCACAAAAGGGATGATATAAAGAAACTCAAATAGTAGACTTACTTAATAGTCTAATGCATCTCTTATCAGAGATTCACAGTTTCCACATGGATCTGTAGTTGGCTGGTTAAGATAATATACAGATAGATAAATATTTCTGATGTGTACACCAACATAGTTTTAAAAAACAAGCATACAAATGTATATGCATATTTCCAAAATGTGGCAGGTTCCCTTAATTTATCAGAAATCTCGTTAGTTACAAAAATTTTAAATCAAAGGTCGGTGAAGATTTGACGATTTGTTCGAGGAGTGCTAAATAGTTATTTAAAATTATTATATTTCAAAGCTTTGAAAAATAGTAATATGCTTTGATATATGTGAAATCCATGCCCTATCCACCCGAGTGCACCTGTTTGTGTCTTTATGTCCATGCCTGCATGTGTTTATCTTTGTGATCTTATATGTGTGAGTGTGAGTGAGTGCTTGTGACAGAGAGAAGGAGGAGCTGATAGTGTACCTATGGTAGAGCATTTGTTTTCTCCATCAATGCCATCCACTGCTGTTAAGACAAACACAAACCGAAGAAGAAAAGTGAAGAACAAGAGAAAATAGAAGAGCATCCGATAAGAGACACGCCTTGATGCAACCTTCACTTTGATAAACTCCTTGAACCCTTTGCCTGGAAACACAGTGACATGCCTCAAACTTGGAGATATGTGCAGCTGCATATTGTCCTAACACAAAAGAAGAAAACACCAATAACAACACAATGAGGCAAGGCAACACCAAAAGGGGCCTTGAGTTCCTCCTCTTCAGCTGCTATAGTCCTTATTACATTTGACAATTCAACAGCAGAGGAGAACTGCAAGAACCCTTGTCAGGTTATGGTGTAAAAGGAAAGGCTTTGGTACGCTTAAGGTTGCTATCTTCCACCTAACCTTGCTTAGCATTTGGGTCAGGCATGTCAATGGTGTTTGAGGCTTTAATATTTTATCTTTATGAGGTGAGAACTGAGGTGGTTGTTAAGGAGAAAGAGACATGGGACTAATAGGGAGGGTGTTGTTTGGTTCAAGTTTTGGGTACTGGCTTGGTTTTGAAGGAGGGAAGTTTGAGGAAGAAAAGAAAATTAAATTTGAACATTGTGTTTGTTTGTTTGTTTGGTGTATAGTTGATGTTTTGGCTTTGCCTCCACATGAAGCTTTTTAATTAGTGTATAGAGTTTGGAGTTTGGACTATGACAGAAAAAAAGGACTTGTGTATAGAAAATGACTAATGCTCTCTCTCTCTCTCTCTCTCTGAGGTGGGGTTGAGATGTGGTTGTTGGAGTGAAAATTCAGTAAACCTTATTTATATTTCTCTTGGAAGCATATGGAAATATATGGTAGTTCAAACCCTTGTTAGGCTTTTATTAGCAAAGGGGTTATTGGCAATTAGGAAAACCTTCTTTGACCAGATTCAATGTTGTTGATTTGTCTGTAATAAATGGTGAAGGGAGAATAATTTGGAATTTGCATTTGGTGCAAGAAATTGAGTCTCATCATTTTCAACTTCATTATCAGCAATTTTATCTGCAGGACTCCACAGAAATGGTCCATGGCCTTAAGTAATACACAAAATCTTTCATTTCCTTTCACAAAAGAGCAACAACGACTGAAAACCTCACTCACTCTTAATTTGCTTCCAAACCTTGTAGTGTTCTACACCCATATATGAACTTAATGAATGGTATTATGTGATTTTAATACTTCATTTTGAACAATGTTTTTCATAGGATAATTTTATAATATTTTTTTACAGGTTAATTATGTTTTTAGTCCATAAAATTTAGGATAAATTTCTTTATAGTTTCCAATTTTTTTTAAAGAATGTATTTTACTTTTTTAAATTTTAAAAACACGACTGCAATCTCTCCAAATCATAATTTATAGACTAAAATGATGTTTTGAAATTAAGTATTTTTTTAAATTAAAAAATTATTATTTTTAAATATTCATTGCAAATTTTTAAAATTCTCTGAAGTTTATTTTATGCACTTACTTTTTGTTTATCTCTTCAATCACATTACATACTTTACTAACTATTTTCTCTCTTTCTTTTTATTTATATATATAATTTTGTAGAGAGAAGAGAAAAAAGACTTATAAAATAACTTAATGAGATATTACATTAAATAAATAATATAATATGAATAAATTTGACTATCTATAATATTAAATATTATATTATAGACTAAATTATAATAATATTATTTGATATTTTTTCAGATTATATCTTTCTTATTCTTTTTATGGTTTTATACACTATAACTTATAAGGATATAAGTGTAATATTTTAAAAATTTAAAAAGTTAATATTTACATAAAAAATTAATAATTAATGTAATGGTTTTAAAATATATAAACAAGAAATTTTCGTGTATAATTTAAAAAAAAAAAACTAGGAGGTCTCATAATAATTTAAGAAATGATTAAATATGTTTTTGTCCGTTTATTTATAACATGAAATTCACACTTTAGATTTCTCCGAATAGTAAGAAAACCAATTTTGTGTGAAAGTGTATAAATGAAAAATATACTTAATCCTTAAAAAATTGTGAAGGATATCAATATAATTCACTTAATATTATATTTAGATTAATTAACTCCTCAAGTTAAATTGATGCAGACATGGTGAAAGTGTTGTATCAACACAATTCTTTCTTATAAATGAAAGTTTTAAAAAGGAAAAAATGGAAACAATTATCATCTTCAAATACAAATTCATCTTTAGCTTCTTCTTCATCCTCGGGCAGTTCCACAACAAATCACTCACTACAATTTGTCAATCTTCACCATTTAACTAAACAATGAAACTTATACTTACACAAGGCAACAATAAACCATTATTTAATTGCAGAAAGTATACCAAATATGCCTTCAACTCACCCATAAATGCATTGGTTGAGAGTGGTATGTTATCTTCCTCGTTCAAAAAAATCATATCAATGCAAGTATAAAATCTATAAGGCACTTCATTCATGATTTTTTTTTTTTTAAATGTTAAGGTGATAGTGGAATTTTCTCCCTATTACTCCACTTACGACTTACTAGTAAATTTTCTCCTTACATGGAAGAAAATATTAGGTTACAAATGAATTTGAAAAAGATATTTTCCTCATCCCATTAACTTTTTAAACATGAAATCTTGATAAACATATTTTTATGCTACTATGTCAATCTAGCTTGGAATGGTAATAGTTGGTGCTTACCTAGTACCATACAAAATGTATTTAGAGTTGAAGATTTGCAAAATCTTAGTATTCCTGATCAGGAGAGTATTCCTAACTAGGTCTTCTTCTTACACAAAATTTGCATGTGTTTTTTTTTTTTTTTTTCATTCTAATACTTAAAAGGAAGTTTTTGCATAGTAGACTCATTGATATTGATTTTCAAAAAAAAAAGAATTATTTTTTATTTTATCTGTTGTGTTTATGCTCATCAAAATGAGACTCCTCAACACATTTATTTTATTTTTCTTTGGTCATTAAATTATTGGATATGACTACAAATTTCTTTTCTTTTTTTAATTTTATTAATATATTAATTTTTATTAATATATATCATCTGGATGTTCTGGAGAATGAGAAGTCACGATAAATTTTAAAAAATGAACTTTCAAAGTGCTCATACTGAAATTCAAGAAAAATATGAATAATGATGTTCTTAAGTTGGACATTTAGAAGTATTTTTATATTCAAACGAGGCCATGAAAATATATTGGAGTATGTCAGGTTATTGTTGATGTTAAGTGCAAGACGAGTTAAACTTAACACAGATTGTGTTACTCAAGGTTGTTTAAGGTATGTGGTCGGTAGTGATATATTTTGAAGCAGTCATAGGGAGTACATTGAAAGTTTCTCTACCTACTTTAGGATAAAACATTCTTTGTATGTAGAGCTTATGGTAGTCTTTTTGGCTATTGAGCATGTTGAGATCCTTGATTTTTGAAGGTTTTGACTTTAATGAGATTTTATTATAGTCATTCAAGCATTTTCTAATACATTAACTGTTCCTTAGAATTAGAAGGGTAGATAGTTGGAGTGCACACAAATATGAAGAGAAATATATTTTATAATTTTACACATTTATAGAGAAGACAATAGTTGGACAAATAGTTTAACAAATTTTTGGATTGTTAATAGTATAGGATTTTATTTGGTTTTATGTTTTTCCTTTTTTTATTAGTTTAGATTTTTGGTTTAGCCTCCCATAATTAAGATTTGATTGATTTGTTTTTTCAAAATGTTGTTTGTTTCTGCATGGATTTGGTGTATTTGTATTTTCATTTCTTTTTATGGTATTTATATAGGATAACATATGATTGATGACATTAAAGTGTCACTATAGCTCTAGCTCAGATGTTAATGTTTCATAGTGATACTTACTATGTGAGCTTTAATAAAACAAAAAGAACTTTTTATTCAAGAAAATTTTATAATACCTTTTGACATCAAGTTCATAAAAGCACACAATGCACAAAATCTAAAAAGAAGACAGTACTCCCCACAATTTTAACCTAGAGTATACTTCCATCCATTGATTGAATAAATAACTATCAGGAATGAAATAATCCTTTAGATTAATAAATTAAATGAGCAAACATTATAAAATAAAACTTTCTTTCTTGGGTTCTTTTATGGGAATATATGGAGGACATTTAACACTAATAAGTCATTATTCAACCGAAATCATGATAGTACTTATATATTTTTGAAATTTTTATTTAATGTACAATTTTTAATTTTTACTTAGATTCCTAAAATCTTTAATTTTGAAGTTTAATTATAAATAGGACATTTTAGCTACCTACCAAAATCTCCCTTTATTATAGTGTTTCTTAACTCTAGTTATTTCACTTAGTTGAAATCTTGCCGCAAAATCAGATGTGACAATTTTCTTATTGTTAATATTCTTAATTTCATTGGTAAGGTTTGAAGTGTTGAATTATTTGAAGTATGAATTGATTCTTCACTTGGCTTGATGAATGAGAGTAAGTGATTTGAGATTATATGATTCTTAAAATTTATTTTACATATAATTTTTATATTAATTATTTTACTAACCACATGTAGAAATCTATCATATATATATATATATATATATATATATATATATATATATATATATATATATATATATATATATATATATATATATATATATATATATTATGTATATAAACTAATTTGGTTGGATGGATTTAGGTGCTGAAAGTAATTGGATTGGGCCATAAGAACACCCCCCAACCCCCATTGAAACGTGAGCAAAGTGTTGTTTTTTAAGTCAAGAAAGGGAAGCCCATTAAGCTAAGCTTTCGGATCAAAACTCCATTTTTCTCCTATCTTATTAATCACCAAAATATGAGTGTCAATTTATAAAAAAAAAAAAAAAGAGAAAAACATTAATTTTAAAACTAGAGAAGATATAAGTGTTTTTAATAAAACATCAGGAAGGTAAATACAATTATTTATTAAGAAAATTAATATAAGAAATAATACTTTTACATATATTTTGAGTTGATCTTATAATTTAATCTTCATTTTCATTATCGCGTTAAAGGTCATATAATTTATAGGAAAAAAAATTACATTACGAAAAATCAAAATCTTTATTTCATTACTTTTTTTTTTCATGTTTAATATTTTATAAATTAGTATTTGAACTTGTGTATTTCGCAAGATGAAAATTATTTTTATCTGATTAAAGTTCAGAATAAATAAATAAATAGATTTTTAAACTCATAAATATAGTATAATTAGAAATTACATTAAATAATTTTTTTTAATATATAGTAAGTTATAATTTTAAAATTGCACATGAATAATAAAAACGAATTTGCTTAAAAAATGAGAAATAGTAGAAAAGGTTCTCCAACATATAGAGTTAGGAGATGTGAAAGATAAGAAGATGTGTAACAAATAACCATGAAATCAAATGCTGATTTATCTTCACATCAACTTTGAAGTTGATGTACTAACTCTCAAATGAAAATAACTGATACTATATATATATATATATATATATATATATATATATATATATATATATATATATATATATATATATATATATATATATATATAAGTATTACCTCTGATAATAAAAATAAAACACATGAAAAAAAAAACTTTATACTCCTGTAAACTAGCTTAAATAACATTACAATACTATGATAAATATTTGTGCCAAAATTAAGAAAAATGTAGCATTGAACAATTAATAACAAGAAATGAATCTTGAATCTAAAACACAATTAAAATGTTTTTGTTTTGTTTTTCATGTTCTGTTGAATGAGAAATAGAGTAACGTAACAAGATAATGGTCTTGGATTCTAAGATTCTCTTGAACCTTTGAAGACACTCTTGTTGACACTTGAAGCAGCCAAAACTGACCAATTTATGGTAATTTTAGACTCCAAAACAAAGGAGCTTTTAAACTTTGTTGACCATGTAAATCACACATTCCACAACCTATGCTTTCAAATACTTTTATTTGCATGTCTCTTCAACCCTTATTATTTTTCTCTCATAAGCCTCTTGGAACACATTCATCAAGCCCTTTCACCCTATTATTTCTCTACATAAACATAATTCATTCTCCAACAATCAAATTTTGAAATTCTGAAATTACCTTTCATGAAATTTCGAAATTAAAAAATACATTCTAAACAATAATTTGAAATAGATTTTTATATTCGAAAAATTAAATTCTGAAATAGAATTGGAAAACTAAAATCTCATTTCAGAAAAATAACTATGGAATACAAAAGAACACATTCTGAAAAATAAATTATAGAAAATAAAATCCAGAAACATATTTTAAAAAATCGAAAAAATTACCGAGAACATTTAAATTATTTAACGTCAGTAATTATTTCAATTATTTCATAATTATTTTAAAAGACATTTCGAAAGTATATTCTGAAATCATGCCTTTAAAAATATATTCTGGAATCTATAATTTATAATAATATTTTCAATATTTTGTATTTTAAGAAAATTGGCACAATTGAAAATTTAACAAATGGGAAGGTGGTGAAAGAAAACATTGGTGTTGAAAGATAAACCCTAGTTTTTTTTTTTTTTTTGTTATTTATTGAATAAGAATGGTCTAACTTAGTGGACAAGTTAGATGTTTGCTTTACGAGAACTAATAGAAATTAAGCCTCAGCGATTTGAATTTGATATTTTAAAATCTATATCTAATTATTTAATTTATTAGGTTAATTGGATATGTATTATTTAATATTTTAAAATTTATACCTAATTATTTAATTTATTAGGTTAATTGGATGTGTATTATTGTTACCGGTGATAAAATAGGTTTTGACACGGCTCACCAAAAACGGTTGTTCGCCATTTTTTTTTCTTTTTAATTTCTTTAAAATTTTCGTTATATATGTATATATTAAAAAAATACAATTAATTATATAAATATTTTATAAACTTTTAATTAATTGATTGATGTCTCTAATTAGATAAATTAAAATAATTATTATATTTACATATTAAATTACCCCATTATAATTAATAATTTTGAAATTTAATTTATAAGTTTTAATTATTTAAATTATTTTACTGTTACATATTCGCATTTTTCAAATAATATAATACAAAAGATTTGTTACCCAACAAATACTATTCAGAGAATCATAGAGTCTCTAGGTTCATTTTATGACCATGTTTTTCAATTTGGATTCAATGACAATTTGTGCTATTACTGTTTAGTTATGTGATGAAAACATAGGTATTCTCAAACACTTCATTCTTTTGTGTTTGATTTAGTCATTTTATATACTAATAAAAAAAATTCTATAATAATTTTACAAGACTTTTTATCATCGTTCTACACTAAACAAATATAATAAATAATATATATTTATTATGTTAATTTTAACTTTAATCGTTATAATAAACTTTATGATTATTACCGTACCATAGTTACACTGCATCCGTTATAATAAATAAATCGTTATTGTTTTTTCTTTTTCTATTAATGTTACAAATCAAATGAACTTTTACAAATTTTTCGTGTGTTGCTATTTAAGTCACATATTTTACAATAATTAATCTAATCAATTTTCATACTAGACAATTTAAAGAACTTAATGACAAAATTAAGTTTGGGAACTGAATTAAATTCTTTCTAAAGTCAATGTGAAGTACTAGATAATTTTATAAGTATTATTTATTTTATAACTTTATATTAAGCTCAAGATATCTTGTAGTATTAAAAGAAAGAAGATTGAAGAAGGACCAATGACTACTTGGAAAGATCCTTGAGAATGAATTGTATAAGAAGAAATACCAAGTCTAAATTTTCAATTAAAAAACTTAGTGTCACTGTGATTCGAGTAAAATCTTGGTGAAATTTAAGTGTAAGTATTTATCTTGTGAGACATACCACTTCTTCATTCTTTAATGTTATTGAAAAAAATTATTCTAATATATTTAAAAGAAAATCAAGACTGAATAGTTTATATGCATCGATATCTTTTGATTTAAATTAAGGTCAGAATAAATATGTGTTAATTTTAGTTTACTTTTAAAATATTACTTGTACTTGTTAATTTTCTGTAGGAGTTTTAGAAGAAAATAACCCTACTAAATACACTACAATAGTATAAAATTGTTATCAAGCATCTACTTTATTTTAGAATAAAAAAAGGTATCTGCTTTATTTTCATGTTAAATGTATTAACTTTAAACTGTTAAGTAAATGTGTAGTTGAAATAAATGTTTAAAATAATGTCAATAAAAAATTATTGGTATATGCAAATGTGCAGGACAATATAAAGAAATAATTATAGTGGGTTGCCAAATAAAAGGTTTCAACTTTGGAACTAAAAAGTTTATTTCATGACATTTTGTGGTCATGATGGCTCCTGTCTATAAGTCGAAGTGGTTACAAATGAAAGAGGTCATTTATTGATTAAAAGACTCGTAAAATTGTTATAAAACTCATAAGTTAAACTACATTTAAAATTGATATGATCATTTAAAGGTCGAACTAGTAGGTTCTAGGTTTTCACAGGGGACCTAGTTTAGAATTTTGAATTGTTATTCTTTTATCAAATTAAATAAACTTGGCCCACCAACAATAGACCTAAACTTTATATTACTAAGTCAAAAGAATGGAAGATTACATTATATAATAAATCAGGTATTATTAGAAATATTATGATGTAAGGTCCACTTGGCTCATACATCTCCTATTTAGGATGAAATTCAAGAGTAATGAAGAACAGAGAATTTTGATGTTACCCTAGTGTTCATTAATCTTAATATAACTGCAGAAAGAGTTTATCAATTGGTGCTTTCATTGACCTTACCAATGCCTCCTAAACCCCAAACCAAAGACCTAGAAGAAATTCTACAATCCATTCAAGAACGTCTACAATGTATTCAGGTCCAGATGGAGGACAATCACACCCGCCAGGCAGTCATGGAGGCACATAATGATTCTATTCAATCCACCCTCACTTTTCTCATGAATCAAATCCCATCCACTTACCATGATGAAAACACAGGTCACCCCCTTGGCAGCACCCATTACAATGGCAACCAACAAGCTATCACTAATAACCCCCCTCCCAGTATTCGGCAACTCAAGCTGCAGCTAGCCTTCTTCGAAGGCCCTGAACTTCTAGATTGGCTCTTCCAAGTAGAGCAGTATTTTCCTTTTTATCAGATTCCACCTGAACAAAGGGTTTCTATGGTAGCTTTCCACATGAAGGGAGAGGCTCTCAACTGGTTTGAATGGTTGCATCACAACAACCTTATCTCGAACTGGACATCCTTCACTCGAGCCTTGGAACTACGTTTTGGACCGTCCACCTACATTAACCACGAAGCAGAATTATTCAAACTCCAGCAAACCACCACGGTAACAAATTATCAATCTCGTTTTGAGAAATTATGTAACTACGTAGTGGGACTCACCCTTGATGTTATACTTAATTGCTTTATTTTGGGGCTCCAACCTAAAATTCGTAGAGAACTCTCTAGCCTCAACCCATATTCAGTCTCCCAAGCCATTGGTCTAGCCAAATGATAAGCGTCTAATTTCCGTAATATTTCATATTAAAATATAGACACTTATGAGTATTAATTGCTAATTTACATATAAATAATCCCTAATTTATGAATTTATACCTTTTTACATTTTTTATGATCTTTAATTGAATAAGAGCATTTTATTCCTAAATTTGGTGTTAATTGCAGGTTTTTATAGAAGAATGAAGATTTGGACTAAAGAAGAATGATATATGTTAAAAGGAGAAAGCTGGAAGGCCCAAAACATGCAAAAGAGAGAGAGAAAAGTCCAACTCAACAACAAGAATGTGTCAGATTAATTGGGCTATTTTTATTAAGCCCATAAATGTGACCCAGGAAGTCACTCAACCCTAGCAAATTAGGTTAAATAAGGGACTAGAGGCACAACCCTAGTGTGCCAGATTGAGAGGAAAACACCATAGAGTGAATTGTAAACTAATTGGGAGAATGGAAGGTGCTAGAAGTATGCGTGGCTAATTCTACCCTTTGGGATTGGGAGTAATCTGCTCGAATTCTTATGTATTGAGGTGATATTTTATATTAAAATATTCAGTTCTTGATTGATTATTGGTATTGTTGTTTTACTTTTAATTTTTCGTGACAAATTGAGAATCTTAAATCTGACTGGAAAGTATTTTTAGGGTTCTGACCTAAACAACAATACTTAACATATTTGAGTGCTAGGAATAGACTTGAAATGTTAATTGCTATTAACGTCTGAGCTTCGTTCTATGTTGTTCTTATAATTATGCGAGGGATCGATAGTTAGGGAATATTCTTAAGAATTTTATATGCGAGGAATCGATATAAATGATTTTTATACGGACATCAATTTCAATCAAAGAACTTAATATTGACATGCTAATCAAAATACATGAGAGTGAGAGAGATGAAACCTAATCCCTATTGAAGCAACCAATTCTTTGTCTATTTTCTTATTGATCATCGCCAACACAACCACTTTCAACACACTTTTAATTGTTTTGTTCTATATTTAGCGATTATTGTACTTGATAATTCACTGTTCCTTGTGGGATCGATATCTGTCCTTAGGGACAATTATTACTTCTGACAACGCGATGCACTTGCCGTAAAAAGTCATCACCAAACTCATTGAGGACAAACATCACGACTCCAAGCCTAGATCCCAATGTTTTCTTACCCCCCAAACAACCCATCCTACCACTAACTCCCCCATATTGTTTAGCAACAAACCCACTATCAACCCTCACATAAATCATCCCTTGCCCATTAAATGCTTCACACCAAACCAATTACAAGAACGTCGTGCCCTAGGTTTATGTTACAACTATGATGAGAAATTTACCCCAGGGCATAGATGCACCACTTCTCATTTTCTACTTCTCTTGGATGACTCTGACCCAACCTTAGAAACCATAGACAATTCACCTACAAACACCGAATGCCCAAACACCGTCCATTTTCATTTATCACCCGAAGCCCTCCTAAAACTCTAATATTCACTGGCCTAATCCACAACCCACCTATTATTGTTCTCATATATTCAGGTAGCTCCCACAACATTCTCTAGCCTCGCATTGCTCACCACCTCCAGATACCCATTACACCAAGACCCCCTTATCAGTGATGGTAGGCAATGGTGCCTTCATACAATGCCAAGGTATATGTCCCTTGGTGGGCATCTCTCTTCAAACTTCTACATTCACCATTCCTTTCTACCTATTACCTATTGAAGGAGCAAATGTAGTTTTGGGTATTGAATGGTTGCGCACCCTCGGGCCTATTTAGGCAAATTTCTCTATACCCAACATTGCTTTCACCCACCAGAACCAACGAATCACCCTACAAGCTGCCACTCCATCTACCGCAACTTCAACCACCTACCACCAATTCTGTTAATACCTATCCACTAACTCCATTGCATCCCTTCACCTGCTTTTAATTGACAACAACTCTATTCCACCAGTGTCCTTGGACTTTAACCTACAAAACCCATCATCTCCATTATATTCCCTTCCTTTTCCCATTCAGTTCATTCTCCTACAAAACATAACAATCTTTCAAAACCCCGAGGTTTACCACCACCTAGACCATATGACCACCACATACCACTTCTCCCTCATACCCCATCTAACTCTGCACCACGTCACTCACCTAAAGCACTTTCAAACCCATAATTAATGCGCCCACCTAACTCTGCAAAATTTTCAAACCCACCAATAATTCACTCACCTAACTCTTTGCACCCACCACCCATCCCAACCACTCACCAATGGTCACGTAATGCCCACACTAAAGATTCCCAACCCCAAGACCTCACACCTAACAATCCTACAACTTTCCAAAACAGCCCACAAACAAGCCAACCCAATGTTCACCCAATACATCCTTAGTCCCAGCCCAATAACTACCCTTCGACCCAAAACAATCCAACCACTTTCTTTGAGGCCAAAGTGCTTGAACCAGCGGATGGTATTGTTACAACTTGATCCAACAACAATAGGTCTCAACGTCAGATTACTAAGCCCAAATGGATGGAAAGATTACATTATGTAATAAATCAGGTGTTATTAGAAATATTATGAAACAATGTAAGGCCCACTTGGCCCATACAGCTCCTATTTAGGACTGAAATCAACAGTAATGAAGGGCAGAGAATTTTGATGTTACCCTAGTGTTCATTAATCTTAGTATAGCTATAGAAAGAGTCTATCAGTAGATCTTTATCTTTTGTTTTTAGATTTATGCTAAGTTATTTTTCTAATATTTTGGAATTTCTTTAGACTTTTCATATTTTTTTTAATCAACCACAATTGTTCTATAAATATGAAGGATCTTAAATTGAAAAGGACAAGTTGTGATAAGCATATGTTAAAAAAAGAACTTTTCCTTTTTAATCATTCTTATTCAGAATTTTTGGTGTCCATCGTGGGATAAGATAAAAACTTTTTCCACTACCAATTTTGTGTTACCCACCTTTCTCTCATCTAGATGAGATATCTCATACTGACAATCCAACCAAAAGTCAAACACAATGCTCCCACCCTCTAACAAATCCTCCTTCATATGTATAATATGAAGGATTTGTAGCAAGCGAATGATGAGGTCCAATGACATAGAAAGAAGATTAGCTTGAAAGAGAAGCTTTCTGGAAGGAAGCTAAAGAGTCCAAACGTCAGTTGGAAGAGGTCATGCCTATGAAGAAATGTAGAAAGCCAATGCTGAGTTACAACAAACATTGCGTCAGCAGATAACCAACCAAAGAAAGATGGGGTTGGACTCAATCATAGTTCCACCCGACACCTAACCTTTCTCTCAACAGATCCAGGATGAACTCGTACCAACACATTACATGCTGCCGAAGATTAGTTATTTTGCTACACCCACCTAATGAAGAGATGTTTGTGGAAAGTTTTGTCAAAGAACTATAGGAAAATCCATGATTTGCAATCAGGTTGAAAACATGATGGAAGTCTGAGCAAGAGCATCATCCTACATCGAAGCTGAAAAAGTGATGAGGAAGAAAATGGTTGAAGAAAAGTGGCATCATGTCTCAGTAAAAGCTAAAGAACCCTACAAGGAGTGTAGGCTAAGGAGAGAGAAAGTGATCTAAATCAAATGACTTGTAGAAAGTTGATATGCTCCTAAATTGCCCAAAGTAAGAGTTGCACATGTCCCTCATTATCTGAGAAGTGTTGGTGGACACCAAAATAAGCGGGAGTCTTTGATACCCACAACCAATCGAATGGACCCTCGACCCAAATCAAGAAGAATGGTGAGTTTCATCGAACTCATAGTCACAACACCAAGGCTTGTTACGATCTAGTCAACTAACTGACAAGATTGGCAAATGAAGGTCACCTACGCAGATATGAGGATAAGCCAACATGAAAGACATGATCCTCTTGAAGGACGATACATCCACAATCTATCGACCGTCAGCAGTGAACACGAGAAATCCATCCTAGGTGATTTTAACACTATCTTAGGAGGGTTTGCAGGAGGAGGGGCTTATGTATGTATACTTTACATACTTGAATAACGTTTACCCAAAAGACTCTTACCCCTTGCCCAACATCGATGCACTAGTGGGAAACATATTGGAATGCGAGCTACTTAGTTTTATGGATGCATATCTAGATTATAGCCAAATTTGAATGCATCCATTGGATGAGGAGAAAACAATGTTTATGACAAAAAGGACCAACTACTACTATCGTGTGATGTCATTTAGACTTAAGAATGTTGGAGCCACTTATCAACATTTGATGGATAAATTATCCAGCTCATGTTAGAAAGAAACGTTGAAGTCTATGTAGATGACATGATGATAACTTCTACCTCCACAATTAATCACAAGGTCGATCTAGAAGAGTTGTTCGCCACCATTGCACACTACCAACTCAAGCTCAATATAAAAAAAATTTGGTTTTAAACTGAAGGCGAGGAAGTTCTTGATCTTCCTCCTCATGGAGCAAGGAATCGAGAAAAATCTAGAAAAATGTGTTACGATCATTAATATGAGGAGTCCAAACAATGTAAAAGAAGTACACCGAATAACTAAGAGAATGGTGACACTATCCCATTTCTACTAAAGGCTTCCCCTACTTATAGTGCCTTTGGAAGAATGATCAATTTGCATGGACAAAGGAGTGTGAGGACGCCTTTGTAAAATAAAAGGAATTCCTCTCCAACCAGCTAGTTCTTATGAAACCAAGGAAGTAGACACAACTGCAATTGTACATTACTGTGACTGACTGTTCTATTAGTTTGGCCTTAGTCCAAGAGATCAAAAGGGAGTACAAACATGTGTACTTTGTGAGCAATGTATTGCAAGGAGCACATATACGATACCAAAAGCTGGAGAAAGCAGTATTGATGGTAGTAGTAACTGTCCACCACCTTCGTCATTGTTTCCAAAGCTATACTATCATTGTAAGAATCGACATGCGCATAAAAGAACACTTCGGAAGCTTGATGTGGTTGGAATATTTTCAAGTATGACTTGAAATATTCATAGCAAAGCTAAGTCCACCTCCAAATGACTTAGATTCGACAACAACAAGATGAGTATTTTTAGTGAATGGGTCGTCTAACCTCAAAGGTAGCGGTGCATGGATCATCCTAGAAGGTCCCGTGAATTAGACGATTTGTTTCGCGATCACATGTTAGATGCTCTATTGTAGTTACATTTTGCATGTTTATAATCTTTTATCTAAACTTCATTGCATTGCTTTTTTACATTTTTTTTTTACGTTTCTTGTTTCAATTCCAATTTCCCCTCCTTAATTTGTGAATAAAAGAATATTAAATAATAAATTCAATTAACATGTTTTCTTTGGTATTCGACCTATGTTGACCTTATATTACTTTAGGGAAAAACTTAGTACTTTTGCTTGAAAAACTAAATGCAACTAAGTAGTTATCAGTGACCTAGTTCTACGAAAGGTGAAACCACATTAGACCGAGAATAAATTATCCCTCAAATGTTTCGATCCGTACAATCAAGAAAGTACTCATAAAGGCACATACAAACTGGAAACTCTAGATGGAGGTCTCATCCCTCGGACTTGGAACACCTTATACCTCTACTTTTATTGTAGTTAAAGTTTATTACCTTGTGCAACACTCTTTTCCTTGAGAATTTCCTATTTTCAAGGGTTTTAACAAGGTCAGTTGAAACTTGAATAAAGACATTTTGTTTTGATGCTTACAGGTTTGTACTGACCAGTACTCGGACGTCAGCTGAGTCCCACAGCATGGGTCAAAGCCACGTGGAGTGGACCCCACAGGGGGTATTGAACAGAGAAGGGCGATGAGTCATCAGCCTACAGAGAAGGGCGATGAGTCATCAGCCTACAGAGAAGGGCGATGAGTCATCAGCATGTTCCCACAAAGAAGGGTGAGTAGTCATCAGCGTGATGGTCACTAGAAAGGGCTGATGTGTCCTCGTCACTTCGCAGGGCGATCAGTCCTCGGCAACAGAGTGTGGCGAGGTGACATCAGTCCTGGGTGATTTGAACAACGTAACCAGAACAGTTAAGATTGGTTCCCAGTGTGGGCCAATGACCAGTTAAATACCCAGAGGTAGGGAAAGCCCTGAATCACGAAGTGCCCATGCGGGTAGCAGGGAGAGCACAGTTAGGTGTAGAGTCCTGAAGGGATGAGTACACACCAGAACTAGGGTTTTCCCAGTAAAGCTACATGCATGGCACGTGAACAGTGAAGGCACTCCCAGAACAGGTGGCCCCAGAGACTAGGTGCACAAGGAGGCACCCAGGTGGTCACCCTGTTAAAGTTTGCACTCCAGAGAAGGAAACCTTATGTGCTAGATTACCCTAAGATTGGGTGATAGCGGCGCAAGGGTATTCCAGTAAACCCTAAATATGGCTAGCAGCGCAGTAAACCCTAATTAGGGCTAGCGGCGCAGTAAACCCTAGACTATATAAGGGACAGTAAAATACTTCACAAAGGTACGCAGTTTCTAGACCTAAACACAGAGAAACTCAATACATTGGTGTTTCTTGCCCCTATTGACTTGAGCGTCGGAGTGCAAACGGCCTCTAGGGCGCCCCCTTTCTCTTTTGCAGGTGCAGATTGTTTCGTAAGAATCAAGCACGTATCAACGTGAGGAAGGAGGCGTGTGAGTGTCGTGGAGTCAACTGACAGGCGAGTCAACCGGTAAGAACAAGGTTAAATCATTATACTTGAATAGCTCTAGCAAAGCTAGAGTCCAATAGAGTGTTGTCTTAGATCGAGCTAAGATTGATCATTCTACATGAATGATTCTGGAACAACTAAAGTCCAGTCTTACACCAGATTAAGGTTGACTATTATACATGAACGACTCTAACACGATTAGAGCTAATCTTAAACCAAACTAAGATTGATCATTTTGCATGAACGACTCTAACACAATGTGAATGATTAAACTAAGGTTCACTATTGTACATAAATAACTCGATATCAATTCAAATTAGACTTTAATCTATAAATATAAAAATTATCACTCAAAATCAGCTAGTTCGATAACAAATTTTTCTCACTTAAATTCGATTAAATTCTAATTAAAATAATAACTATATAATAAATTATCAAAAATAACTTATAATCTATGCGTAATTGATTAAATTGTAGCACATAATTAATTGTGTCTTCATATATATAAATATATATATATATATATATATAAATAAAATTGATTAAATCGATTATATTGTTAACTGTTTATTAATATTTAGTTTTTATTTATTATAATAAAATAAATAAATAATTAATATTATTAAAATTAAAAATAAAATTATTTTTAATTATATTTACTACAAACTTTTCACTCAAATTTATTCAATTTCTCTAAATTCAAATAATCTTAATTTTTTTTTCCTTCATACAAATATGTTGTAAATCTTGATTATACATTAGAATATGGGATTGGTTTTAGATAATACACAGATTTTGGCACATAGTTTCCAAGTGACAAATATCAGTAATTATTGTATTGCACGTAATTGAAAAGAAAACATTTTCATTCCGGCAAGTAATTTATAACACAATTTTCCATGACAAAATAATAATGAATTTTTTTATCGTCAATAATTTAGGACCACACCCCATTGAAATACTTTTTTACTATTTTTCAAAGCACTTTATATATCTGCCCTATTTTCTGATTGATAAATACTATTTTAAAATATTGATTTTATTATATTTGAGGGGTTTAATTAGTCATGCTAACAAAATAGATACCTTTAATTAAAAAATTTAAAGTTGAGATTCTTCGACAACTCTCTTAATTTCTTGTATTGAAAAGTTAATTTTTATTTTCACTTATAAAAAATATATTGAATCGGCCAACACTTTCATTTCATCCCTACTTTAATGCATCAAGCATAATGGAAGTTGATGTAACCAAGCACTTCCCTCCAATTTTATACTCTTAAACTTCAATTTATTTCTTTAGTTCAATTGTAATAATATTTAATTGAAAACTGTAGTATATTATTCATAACATAATTTATTTTAAAAAAATTAAATAGTATTATTATTGGGACACTCTTTCAACATTTGAATTTTTTTTTCAAAAATAACAATTACCAAAAAAAATTACATCTCTTTAAAATCTACTTGCAGAAAAAATTTGTTTCTGAAACAGAAACTGATATCTAGGAACGAATTCTGCACTTATTTAAAAAAAAAAAAAAGATTTGATAAAAAAGAAAATATTTTATAATATGATATTATATTTACAACTATCACAAAATTCTTTTTTTTTTAAATTTTAGATATTATTTACAATCTTTTTGTATAAATCTTACAAAAGCATAAATTATTTTATTATATTTAGTAACATGAATCGTATAATATAAACCCAAAGTACCACGAAAAAAAGGTAACAAAAACCGAGTTCAAAAATGTAATTTTAATAAAATTTAAACAATAAACTATCTAAAAAAACCCATAAAAATATGATTCATTAAATTAATCACACAAAAAATTCATTTTGGTTATAATTAATATTATTTTATTCTCGTAAATTAAATAAATTAAAAAACATAAATTCAAATTCAAATTATTATATTTCTAAAAACTAATCAACTATACATATATTATTAATTTTATTTTAAAAATATAAGTTCAAAATTTACTTTGACTTCAAAATAAAAAGTTTGGCAATATGTTATTTTTTTCATACATATTCCCCTTCCATTTTCTACCATTTTTTTTAATCATCCATGGTCACATCACATCTCATACCTTATCTAGTATCCATCTTCTTATCCCCAAGGATATTCTCACTGCATCATGAACACCATTTTTAGAACTAATGTTCTTATTGCTATTTTGTGAAATCAAATTAGGTCTAATTATTAAGAAAATTATGGTTTTCAATATTTTTGCCTTGGTTCTTTATTATGGCACTGGTATAGTTAATTGGGTATTTTAACTTCAAAATAATAGAACAAGTTGGATAATAAATAGACTTTACAAATTACAAAGACTTATTTCCTGTATAATCTCTAAAATTATATACTTCTTTTCACCTTGTCTTTCTACAAACTAAATGATGATGATAATAAGAATCATTGGGGAATTAAGTTAATTAATAGAATAGAAAGAAAAGGTGGGGGTGGAGGGACACAGTGATTCTATTATTTACACATTAAAACTAATTATTGATATACATGAATCTGTTATTTACAATTTCAACAGAAACAAATCCTTGGTAGTATCCACAATTTTGCATCATAGTCAAGCTAGTGAAGCTACTCCTTAAGCTTCTCTATCTCTCCAACCATTTTATATTAACACTGTTAATTAAGCCTCCACTGCCAAATCAAAGAATATTTCCATGCCTGAATTAAAAACCCAGAAGGAGATAAGCCAATTAAACATATATAATAATACTAGCAAAACTGGTACAAGCACAATGCTTACACAATACTAATAAAAAAACAGAAGTGATAACAACAGAGAACTTTGTTGTCTATTTCTTTATTATTTTAATGTATCCTAGGTTGTTGCCCTATAAGCATTATGCTAACAAGAGTTACAAATGATTGATTGTGTTGTAAACAATGCATACCAAGAAACTTTAAACAATGTATAAAGCAGATGCAAACAAATTACCTTCGACTCAAATTCAACTTCATTTTCTTCAAAATGATTCTTCATTTTCAAGCTTTCTGTCACTATTTACAAACCTGAGTTGAGCCTCGGTGTTTAAGTGCTCCCTTCTATTATTTACAATCTCATGCTGAGTATTTGGTTTAAAGGTGTCATTGTTATTTACAAAGCTCATAGTTTCTGAAGGCATAACATGATTATCCCATTCAGTTCCTTCAATCCCACTTCTAAACTCAGAAAGAGCATCACCACCATCATCAGTCCTGGATGAAATCCTGCCATTTCCAGATGGCCGCAAACTATGATGTGACAGTTGGTCATCTTTTTTGCTATCCATAGAAATCCTGTAAGAATCATAACTTTTCAATATCATAAATAAGCAAGCTATCTACAATGGGGGAATAATAAAGCAAGTAAGTATCCAAAGAAAATTTAACATCAACAGACAAAGTGACAAATACAATATTTAGAAGCACGATGTTCAATACTAAGTCAAAAGAATATGGTAGAAAATCATTCAATTAATTTGTCATCAAACCTTGTCTGCTGTAAATTTAGAGACTGAAAATAGTCCACAATTGGAACCAAGTCTTTCGATCTAGCTTCAATCACGCATGTTGGAATCCTTTCAATCTCAAATTCGCCTTCCGAAGCAGCTTCTATGTTAGGCTCTTGCAACATTGAATGAAAATATATCTGGTTGGAAAAGAATTATGCATGTAAAAATCAACTAAAGGGCGTATCATAAGAGACTAAAAGCACAGTTTCTGGAATTAAAATGATATACCTCTGGTTTTGACCATAATGAAGTCTGAGCTTGATGCATTTGAAGTTCAGCTTCTGAAATATATAAATGATGCTTCTCCTCAAGAGAGGGATTAACTTTAATCACTCCATTCCTGATTTTTGGGGTAATGGTGTGCTCCTCCCCCATTACCTCTGGATATATTTTATTGGCATCGGACATTCCATTCTCACCATATATGTCTATGTTGTCTTCTCGCTCTCTTCGACTCTGACATATATTCCATTTTTGGATAGCCTCAACTACTAATCTTGCATCATCCTGTGGAAGGGATTCATAAGCAGGAGCCAATCCAGAGACAAGTGCTGAATCTTGACTGGTTAACATCCGCAGAGCATATTGTATCATAGAACCAGTGGGTGAAAAAACCAACAGTTGATACTTTGAATTGTTCCCTTCAGAACTTTTATACTTGCGAAAAGATGAAGCAATAGCCCCAGAAAGGGAAGTCTTCCTACCAGTTGCAGCAGCAGCAGCACCAGTTACGGTGCCCCTCCAGCCATTGGCTCCATTCCTGATCCGGCTTACCACAGAAAGAGTGATTGGAGGGCCAGCCACAACCAAACTCTTTTGTTTAGGCTTTAGCATGGCTGAACTATGAGACCATCCCTGGGGGTGATTAGCTGTAGTGCCTAATCCACTATTTTTTGTGGTAAAACTATCATCATCATAGGACTGAATATTTACATGTCCTCCTTGAGGATTTATGGCAAATAGATGGCTAGTGCCCCTCGAGGAACTAATCATAATCCACTTGCTGTCATCACTGAAACTGATATCTTGAATAACCTGAAAATCCCAATACATATTATTATAGGTCCATGCTACTTGTGTAGATGAATTTTGATTAAGACACCGATAAAACATTAAACAAAAGGACAATCTATGCACTCACCGCATTTGTAAAGCCACGTTGCAGCTTATACAAATGAACATAAGGGCCAGTATCAGAAGCTGACAAATTGTCCTGTACAGGCATGATCTTGAAAACATTTATGTTATGACCCTGAATGGAAGCTGTCACTAAAATGGTACCACTAGGATCAAAGCTTAATGCTGAAATGGGACTCTTGTGGGCCCGAAATTGTGCAATAACATTTCTGGAGACAATATCTTTAACAATAACCTAAAAGAAAACAAAAACAAAGTTACCCTACATAAAAGACAACAAAATGCTACAGCAGCAAGCATAACAGCACTCTCTCAACCCGATATGTAAAACAAAAAGTAAACCTCAAAAATATTTGCAAAGACATCTATTTTAAGAAAGACATTAATATTTTCAAAACAAGATTTGTATGAACAATGGTGGAAGAAAATGAATATAACCCTGGTAACAATATAATATTTTTTAATCCATGTACCATTTGTAAGCCAACATATATATATTCAAGTAAACACAAAATCAAGAACAGCATTTCACCATTCCAATGTTGTCTGCATCTGTTGAATGGCTATTAATGGTTCCGATGCCCTTGGAGCTAGAATTTACAGATTGTAATGAACCATTAGTATCAGAGCAGTATCTGGAAAGTTTCTTATACCCCATGTCTCCGAGGGATACAATACCAGTAGCAATATGCTTGCTGGACTCTTTGGCATAGTGTGCAATCAAACTCCCATTAGAAGAAAAACCAGAAAAACTTGCAGAAGGTATCAAATGTTGTGCACTGACATGTCCTGAATTGGAGACAGCAACTGGACTTCCACTATAAGCCAGCCATCTTGGTCCCACCGCAAGTGGTCCATAACCTATACCTCCAGAACCAGGGACACTCATGACTATAGGATTGGTATGTAAAATATATGCCCTTATTAATGTGGTAGCATCGAAACAGTGAATCTGCAAAAGAATGATTCCATCAAATATTCCAGCAAAATACATTCTAAAGCTGATTAGTATAGAATATATATTAGAAAGTATACCTGAGTGGACTGAGAAATAGCAACTACTCGAGGACTGCACCTCACAGAATAAACAACTGATCTAAACTTCAGCACATGAACATATGATTGGGATTTCATAGAATAAAACCTAACTGTAGTTGGCAGGTAGTTTCCATTCATTTGGTCATGTGAGTTTAAAGTGTTCCCATTATTAGGGGTGACCAACCCATCCTGAACATTGCTCCCTCCTACAAAGAACCCATCAGTACAAACAACCAACAGCTGGCGACTGTTACTGTAATTGTCTTCAGATCTTTTGGATGCAATTGGATTAGGTACCATTTGCATAAAAGAAACAGGACCATCATGTCTGGATACAAGGTCACGGATATTATTTGATTCATCGACATGCCAAACCTGGAAGCCAGATCGATATCCTAGAAGAAGTACTTTCTGACTAACTTCACCCTCACCCTCTAACTTGTCAAACCCGGCCCAAATAACCTATATAAATTTATGATTGAAATAAGTCACCAGGTCTACACAAAATATAAAAAATATAAATGGAATAAAGTATCTATTATTCAGTAGAAGAAAGGAAACTAAAAGAAATTTAAAATACCAACAACATATCAGATTCAGCACTGCAAAGAAAAAATGTAATTTAAGAACTTGATGGGGATTTGAGTATTTAAAAGCAATTCTCGGGACATTCATATAAAGACTTAAGATATTCAAAATTTACTGTACCCTTAAATCAAATCACATCTAGATGAACAAATTCATGAAACAACCTGATTATCTCCAAAAGCACATAGCTAGACATATAATTTATACGTTCACACACCCAGTAAAAACAGATTAGATCACCTTTTCATACAAAGAAGTCTATTAAAGTCCATTATCATGAAAGAGCCAAAGAAAACAATTACATAGTTAAAAATGGTTATTACTTTCAAATTTTAGCTTCATATCAATTGAAAGTGTCCATAAAATCAAATGTAAAAACTCTAAATCCTTTATACCTCACATGAATTCCTAACCATGCAATCCATAACACTATGCAATGTGACACACTCCTGCTTTCATCCAACAAATGACATCATTTATTACTACACAGGATGCTTAAATCCAAGTAGTGTCCACGTTTCTAGCCAAAATTAGTAAAACTATAAACAACTTATAAAAATTCTCATATCAAAATATCAAAGAGTGCAAGACAACTGCAAAACAGCAGATTAGCAGAATCATAAAATAGACACCTAAAAATATCAAACCACCAATTTTCTGATATTAAAGTGCCAAGACACCTGCAAACTAAAATTGCAAGAATGCATTCACTACTTTACCAGATAGTGGTTGATCGTAGTCAAAGTAAAGTATAACACTAAGCAAACTTAAGGAACAGTATCAGTTGTTCAAACCCATTCTATTGAGGTGTTTACCCAGCCATAACTTCCGACATAAGGGTTACACATGTGCCTATGGAATTGTATACTCTTTCAGAGACAAAAAAAATGTACAGTTCACTTCTAAATATTAGCATTCAAAACATTCCATTCAACAAAGCATTCTTCAAAAACAACAAAAAACAAAATAAGAACTTCACAAATAGGAAGCCAGTAATTGCACCCAGCAAGAGCTCTCGGTAGGCTAACATGACCGAGCAATGACATTCTTATCCCCAAAGCACAATACCTTTTTATTAAACCTTGCACGCGACAAATTCAAGTATAGAATTTTCAACTATGTAATAATGACTAAGTATGAACAAGCAGTGGCAATTACACCAGATTCGCATGTTAAACCTATACTTTAAAATTAGAAGAAATATAGACCATTCAGATACAAAATCAAGGTTTATCTCTATCACAAAACAAGGAGTTTTTTAAGCAATCAATGAATCTAAACCTGCCCTCTAATATTAGAAGTCATTTAAACCATTCAGAAACATGATCAAGTAATTAAACAATTATACATAAACCAAAAATAAACTCCCTATAAATGCAAACCGACCACCTTTACAATTTAAATCAATACAAACCACGAGTTCACCGCGACGACCAATCAAGCAACTAGTCTTAAAATCACCAATAAAAAAACTGACACATACCTGATCATGGTCGGGGACATCATCCCTCTCCGCAACGGATGAAGCTACAACAGATGCAGCAGAACGCGCAACAGTGGAAGCACCAGAGGAAACAATCCTTAAGTAGCTAGAAAGAGCACGAAAAGAACTAGGAATGAAGCCGCTGGTTTTGCCACCACCATTACCCTGATGAAGAAGCTGTTGCTTCTGTGCATCATTCCTCATCCCCATCACCAAAAACACCAAAATAGATCCTAACCACAACACAAAAATCAACGATTCCCCAAATTCACCTTCAATCATAACCCCCCCAACTTCACTCCCCGTTCTTCACCCTCTCCCACCATCCACAACCACTGCAAATCTTCAATCACGCCGACCAAAAAGTACAACCACCCCAAATAAAATTAAAATCTTTTTTTCTGGGTTCTGTTCCAAAACACCACAAACGACAAAGAAGACAAAAAAGTTGGGATTTTTCTTTTCCTTCAAACCACAATCAGTTATTATTTTTTGTTGTTATTATTATTCCCCATAATAAATGAAAAAGAATAAAGGATTCAACTAATTACACAAAATAAAAAAAAAAATGAAACTTCACGGTTTTAAAATGCTAGATATGATTGATCAGATAGGATTAAGGAAAAGGATGTTCCAAAAACCAGCGGAGAAGCAGGGAAGAGATCCGATGAGAGGGAAAATCAAAATCTAGAGAGAGAATAACTGTAGAGAGGAAGAAGGAAGACAGAGATGGAGAGAGAGAGAGAGAGAGAGAGATAGAGAAGGGAATTGATTATTGGATAACAAAGGAAGGAAGAAGCAAAACCAAATTGTGGAAAAGAAAAAAAAAAAAAAAGAGTCTATGCTCACGTCTCTTCTGTTTCTCTCTCCAAAAGCCTTTTATTAAGTTTTTCAAAGTTGTTTCTTCTTTTTCGTGTGTTTGTTGTTGGTTGTGTTGTGTTGGAATTCAAAGCTGTTCCTTCCAACCAGTTCAACAAGAAACTAACCTCTTCTCCTTCAAAGTTATCTCTCTCCCACGTCTCTCCAGTATCCAACGCTGTCAAACAGTTTTTCTTCTTCTTTTCACCTTCTCTCTCCCTCTAATTAACCATTAATTAAATAAGTTTGTGGGATTAAAATGATTGAAGAATTAAATTAGGGGGTGACTGTCCCAGTTCCCATTATGTCTTTTAACACTTTCCAACTAAGCAGCTTCATTAATGGGAAGAACAATGAATCATACTATTCCTAGTTACTACTGCTTCCTAAAATATTCATAACTTCTCCCATAATCTTATTCTTTTTCTCTTTTTCCTAGGTCACATTTTTCTCCATAAAAACCCTTCATACAATATCTTCACACTTTTATTTTCTTATATATTACTATTATGGTTAAAAAAAATTACAAATTACTGAATTTTTAAAAGTTATTATAAAAAACTACAATTTTATTTTTATATTATACTTTTGTATTGGATTAAATATGTTTTTAATCTTTATATTTTGTTTTAAATTAATTTTATTTTTAATTCAAACTTTAATTTTTCTAAATATATAAATAAATTATTGAAATAAGTCTTTATAATTTTTTTATGTGAAAAACAAATTTATAATATTATGTAAAAAAAAAATTTATTAAAATTTATTTTAATAATTCTTTCACTATAAATATCCATAAAATCTAAAATTTTAATTAAAAATAAAAGTCAATTTTACTTTACATGATAACGAAAAATATATTCAATTTTCTATATTTTAAGTCCTGCCATACGTTTGATCATTTCATATTTTATACAAATTTAATTATTAATTTTAACGTGCGGTTAATATAAATATTTTTGTATAAATTATGAATATAAATTATAGTAGATATAATAAGTTTTAAAGCATTTATTATACAAGTTCATAGCTTTATAATATTTGATTATGATCATGTTATGACATTGTAAAAAATGCTTTAACAAACCTAATTAAATTGATATTGTTTTAAAATAATGACTAATTGCATTAAGATTATTAATATATTTAGGTTAACAAGACATTGAAAATATAATTAAAGTGTATAATTTAAATAAAATTATTCAGTTTTACAATAAAAATATTTTTGAAATATCAATTTTTTAAAATTTAAGACGGGTAAATAATTTTAATAATTTAATCTATTTCAACGAGCTAAATACATTTTTTTTATATACATTCTGAAAACATGTGTTTTTATTCCAATTTATTTATTATGAGTTTTTATTCAAAGTAGTTTAAGTAAATAACATTAGTAGTGATGATTATATATATAAAAAATATATATTATACTGTAGTGTTGAAAAATGTAAGTGAATTATAATTTGCCATGTTTAGAAATGTTTCTCAAATTTCAGATTTGGATAATTTTTTATTTTAAAATATAATTAAGAAAAAAATAAGAATATAAATTAAGCACAACTTTTTCTTAATATGTGAATAGAAGATACATAATTAGCAACACATATATTAAATACTTCATAAATTCATATTATTTATATTTGTGAATTATATAATGTCATATATTATACCTATATTTTTTTTTTTGCTCTCTCTCATTCATTATGCAAGGTAATAATTTTCTTTGTGTTCACTTTACTATTAGTTGAAGCACTTTTACTTTATTGGTTGGTGCTACTTGGAAACAAAAAAACAATGCATTCAGGGTAAAAAGCGAAAAGGTACCATTAACTTTTAACATTATGAGATGTTTCCTCGGAAAATAAATAATAATAATCATAATAAATGCAAGTTGAAATTAGTCAAACATGGGTGGTTTAATGATTGTATGAAACTCGTGAGTTAGGAGAGTGACCAAATATTTTGCATTTTAATTTAAAAAGAAAATAAACAATGACTACTATTACTCAATTATGGTACCAAAAATCAAAATTGCACTTTTCCAACAACCTTACTTTCTTTTCTTCCTTTAAAGGGTTGAAAGAGATGAAGCATGATCAAAGAGAATGAGAAGAGAAATTAAGATACCCAAAATGGTGCACAAAGCTTCCTTAAGTTACTATGGGGATGTGTTTCCCCTCATGTTTATTGTCTCCATTTGGTTATTTTCTTTGTAACTTTCTTATGGAAAATATTATGAAGAGTTTGGTTCTCAAGAAATGTGGGGACCAAAAAATTTAGGCCACTCAAATAGGGGAATGGTCCATCTTTACCTACAAATCATTGGTCATTCTTTTAGTATCAAACAAATTTTGTGATCCTTTTCTCAGCTCATAGGTGTCATGCAAAGCTCCAAACAAAAACACACCTCCCAAAATATCCATTTCCATTCTTTTCAACTCACATCTAATGTCTACCTATACTACTTCCATCAATTGCCAAAACCATAGAACAACAAGCCCACACAAAACCAGGAAAACTATAAACTATGTTATCATCACATGCATAATTCAAATCAAAACTTTTTATATTTTTTACTATTTCAATATTTGAAAAGATTGAAATACTTCCAATATCTACAAATCTAGTAGGTTGTTTTTTTAGATTTCACGTTCACTAGATAAGGACATACAGTATATAAATAAGTGTAAACTTTATTTCATAAACAAATTTTATAATGTTGAATTAGATTTAAAATTCACTTCTTAATATAGTTTCAGAGTCTTTTAGAGTCTACCATAGTAAAAGTTTGTTTAGTTTATCATGTCACCTATTATCGGATACTAACGGATCATCTCATAGTCTCACGCATGAGTTAGAAAATCTCAACGTGAGGGGTGTTAGAGATCCTAAATCGACTATAGATAAAAAATACTTTATAATATATAAGTGAGTGAAAATTTTATCTTATTAACTAATTTTATAAAATTGAGTTAAGCTTGAAATCTACTTTTTAACATATTTTGATGATAAAATTGAAATTTCACCTAAATTAATGAAATAATAAAATATTCTATTAAATGTTATCAAAATATAAAACTTTGGTGAACAATATTCTATCTAAGTTTTGTAAAGTGATGACATGTATACCTAAAACTCGGAATTTTTTTTTTCTTGAGAATTGTTTTGGTTTGAATCTATTCCAATACTTGAAATTTTGAAAATGAGATTTAAACCTAAAAGAATATATACTCATTGATAGCAAAGGTTGGGGAATGAGGTGTTTGCAAGGGTCGCTAATGGTAACCTAATGCAACAAGAAACCTCAAAGCAAACCTCACTTTTTCATCAAGTCAATGAGAATGTTTCATTTCACAAGGAAAATTTTAAAACGTGATTCTCAAGTTATTTTAGGATATTTTTTTTAGTTTAATTCTAGTAAAATAATTATTTATTCTCATAAATTCTTTCAACTTTTGATAAAACAAGTAATTACTTTTGACCAGATTAAATTAAACTAAATACACAATTAGTCTATAACTTATTTTATTCATCTATTAGTTTGTCTAGTCAAAATAAAAAACTTTTAATATACATTGCAGCACTTTTTCATGGATGACTTGAAATAGCATCTTGTTTAATATTATTATTTAGCCTGTTATTTTAATTAAAAAATTGCTTTTAATATTAAAGTCTTATTTTAATTCTAAAAAAACATAGTAACTTTAATAAAAAAATAATTGAAAAAATATAAAATCCTACTAAAAATATATGTGTCCACGAAATAAAAAATACTATTTTAAAATATATAGTTTAAATTTAATAAAATAGTTTGACATTTTTAGTTAAAATTTGACTTTCATTTACCTTATCTTATCTACAATTCTTCAAAACAATTTTAACACAATAGTGCTTATTTAAGCATTTTATTATTTATCTCCTCAAAAAGTTAATTTAAGAGATCTATATTTTGAGTCAACAAAGGAAAAGTAAAAGGGAAGAAAAGCTGTTCCACAAATGCAGATTTTTATTGAAGAATTAAGAATTTATTTGATGAAAAGAAATGTTTTGGTTTTTGGTCTAAGGATAAAAAAAGTAATGGCGTCATACAAGATACACACACCATCACAACACCATTATTACTTTTTTAATATAGTTTATTTCTAATATAGTTTTTTAATTATTTATTTAAGAATCGATTTTGAACTACTTTTTCTATTATTATATAAAGACTTTAAATTTGTTTGGTTAAGCAAATATAAATCATTTCGAGAAGACGGTGTTGTTTGATAAATTGCTCTGTGTTTCTTATTTATTTTATTTTAATTAAATAGCTTTAAGATTTATCTTTTTTTATTTTAACCTATTTATTTTCTGTAAATCATACATATTATTATAGATGACGAAAGGGATGATTTAACCGGTATTTTAAATGAACTTTGATTTTTTTTGGTTTTATTTTACCCTATATTGAAATAATGAGCTAATGAGTCATTATGGTCCGTTTTATAAAAGTAAAAAATAAATTTAAATTATAATTTTTTTATAATATTAATTTAATTAATTTAATTTTAAATATAATAATTATATGTAAATTAAGTAATACATGTTAAAAAAATTAAAACTTTTTTTCCAAAATATAATTGTTAATTTATAAAAACTGGTTAGATCGTAAGTTTGTGGATTGGACCCATCTAAGCGCATTTCAGTCATAGATTAAATGAATGGGTAAAAAATATCAAATTTGATTTAAGTCACTTTTTTTACTTCATCTAACATGTTTTTCGACTTTATCTTTGATATAAATTTATTTTGAAAATTCTACCTGCTATCACCATTTTATTTTTATTGCTTGTCCAAGTTATCATGCTCATTATTGTTAATTAGACATGTTAATCACTCAATGGATTAACATAATTCATGATTGAACATCACATATTCAATTATTATGAATAATTCATGCAATAAAAAAATTCATGTTCGATCCACACACACACTCTCATATATATATATATATATATATATATATATATATATATATATATATATATATATATATATATATATATATATATATATATATATATATAATAGATGATAAATGTTTATTATTATTTTTATTTGGAATTTTGACTATTGTGGTTTTGTTAGATTATATTCTCGAAAAATTTAAAGGATAAGAATCTTTATGGACTAATCAGAGTTAAGTTTTAGGTAAGTTACTAAAAGTATTTTTCTTTTTGGGTGATTTGTAACTTGTTGAGTGTTGAGTTTTATATAGTTGGTGTTGAGTTTTATAGTTTGTTAACTTATCTGAATAAGTGAATTACTAAAAGTGACAAGAACAAGAAGATTTTTAAACAAATAGGTATGTTACATTCAAGTAAGAGAGGAGTTAATACTTATATCACTACAAAAAAATATTATTTTTAATGGAGATTTTTTAATCGAGATTCTAATAACCTCTGGTAAGACATATCATACCTGAGATTTTCTAAATCTCTTATAAGTACCTCCAGTGTCTTGACAAATTGCACCCAATTTCTTGTATTTTTTAAGTTTTTCCATGTTTATTTACAATTTTCTACACACATCAGACTTTTTCCTATTTTCTACATATTTTTTGGAGCACACTTCACTCCTTATTTTTACACACATTGCCTTCACACACAAATTTTTTCCATATGTTCACACATCCATTTTAAAATCCCCTTTTAGAACTAATCTTCAAATCATCTTCACCCTAGGCTATAGGAATAGGAACTGTGTGTGACGTCATTTTCCCTCTATTTCGAACCTCATTTCACTTTGCTTCCAATTGGTATGTATTTTTGAACCCTCATTTCTTATGCGCTAGATCTCTTCTTCGCCTAACTCCAATGTGTTTGTTTGTTGTGAGAAATTGTTCTTAACTGGTGCATTTTCCTCCCAGAACTATAGTGTGTTTTGTGCATTTTGTGGTTTCGGTGCCTCTGGTCTCTGCTTAAGGATCCAACACTTCTCTTCAGTTCATCTCTTTTTTCGCTCTTCTTTGATATTGTTTTCTTTAATATTAGTTCATCTGCTCTAGAATGACCACATTCGGTTTTCAATGTCATAAAATCTAACTGTGTATTTTTATTCTACTGAGTATTTTTATTATTGGCTAGTGCTTCACAATTTTGTGCTCTTGGTTTGCATTTGAGACACTTAGTTTTAAAAGTGCTCATCTCAGTTGTATTTAGATTCACGAAGTTGAACTATGGATTTTGGCACAATGAGTCTCGAGACCATGCCTACACTCTCCACGATACCATTTTGGACCAATCCTTTTGAGCTCGACATCTTTGAAACCAACCTAAAAATTTGAATATGTGGTAGGATCTTACATTGGTTCATATGCAATGGAGTAGGTCTAAAACATTTTATTAAGGTTTAAAATAAAATCTAGAAACTTGGTGGAAATAAGCAAAATAAATAGATGCTTGTTTGAGGCAATAGGAAAAAATAAACAGGCAGTGTATCTTTGAATATTCTACTAGAAATATCAGATTATAGACAAAGAAACAATAATTTTTTAAGCTCATCTAGACAATGATTGCTACTGCATACTAACAGAAGATGAGAACATCAGCAGGGTCGAGGCATTGGCCTAGACTCATCTATGGATTGACATTTCGCCTAATTGCTATCAATGTCACTGTTGATGATCATAAGCCTTACTATGCATCCTAACCAACCTATTACTCTCCACCACAACATGCAAAAAACCCACCCCACCACCATCACAAATCTCCACTCCACCAGCATGAATCACCTGCACATGCATACAAATCTTCACCTTCCCTTTATGTCTATAAGTCACCACCACCTTCATTTTCATAATATTTCATATTAAAATATAGGCACTTATGAGTATTAATTGCTAATTTACATATAAAATAATCCTTAATTTATGAATTTATACCTTTTTACATTTTTTTTTATCTTTAATTGAATAAGAACATTTTATTCTCAAATTTGGTGTTAATTGCAGGTTTCTAGGGAAATATGGAGATTTGGACTAAAGAAGAATGATGTATGCTAAAAGGAGAAAGTTGGAAGGCCCAAAATGCACAAAAGAGAGAAAAAAAGTCCAACTTAGCAGCGAGAACGTGTCAGATTAATTGAGCTATTTTTATGTTTTTATCATTAAGCTCATGAGCGCAACGTAGGAAGTCACTTAACCCTAGCAACTTAGGTTAAATAGGGAGCTAGAGGCACAACCTTAGTGTGCCAGATTGAGAGGAAAACACCATTGAGTGAATTGTAACCAATTGGAAGAATGGAAGGTGTTAGAAGTATGTGTGGCTAATTCTACCCTTTGGGATTGAGAGTAATCGATTTCAACTCTTATGTATTGAGGTGATATTTAAATATTTAATATTCTGTTCTTGATTGATTATTAGTATTGTTGTTTTACTTCTAAACAATTGTGATAGTTTGAGAATCTTAAATCTAACCGAGAGGTATTTTTAGGGTTCTGACCTAAACAACAATACTTAACATATTTGAGTGCTAGAAATAGACTTGAAATGTTAATTGTCATTAATGTCTGAGTGTCATTCTAAGTTGTTTTTATAAATATGCGAGAAATTGATATTTATGAAACATTCTTAAGAATTTTATATCCGAGAAATCGATATAAATAAATTTTCTATGGGTATCAATTTTAATGAATGAACTTAATATTAATATGCTAATCAAAATACATGAGAGTGAGAAAGATGAAACATAATTCCTGTTTTTCCAATTGAAGCAATTACTCTTGGATTTGTTTTATTGTTAATCATTGTCATTATAACAATTATCAACCAACTTTTATTATTCTGTTTTTATATTTAATGAATTTTGTACTTAATTTTTGAGTTGTTCCTTATGGGATCAATATCCGTCCTTTGGGACAATTATTACTTATAACAATGCGATGCATTTGTCATAAAAAGTCATCAATATCTACAAGTCTCCCCCACAACCATCACCATAATAGAGACACAATATGAAAGAAAAACATATCTAGGACAGTTAAGCTCATATGTTGTGAAGAAACTTAAAGTTTATAAGAATCGTATAATTTCAACTCCATAAAATACTTATACTTCTCATATTTCAGTACTTTTCCAATAAAGATACAGTAGGCTAACTGCATACCTCGTGTTCTTAAAACAAATTGCATGTATTTTTCAAACAAGAAGGACAATAATGGTGGCCCTCCCTCAGCCGCACAAAATAAAGTCCTTCCACAATTTCAAGCAAACTCTAGTTGAATGTAAGGGAAAGGAGAATATAGAAGGAAGGTGGAAATAATAAAAGTAGTTGATGATATGCAATGATTGAACCCATTCATGAATCAAAAATTAAAAAAAAAAAGAAACTAATCATTGTTGAAATATATCCAAGGTCAATCTAAATAAGTGAATGAGATTGTTTCAGAAGAGATAAGAAAAAGAAAAAAACTAAAAACTTAAGCTATTTTACCTCACTGATTCACTGCTGCACGTGGTTTGTAGTTCACTAGGGTGAGTGCAGTTGGTTCATTCAAGCACTGGAGGCCATAGCATCTTCAGATGTCATGTCAGCTACACCATTAACAAAACTCTGTAGCAGAAGCCTGCAACTTTGTGTGTGTGTGTGAACAGAGAGTTTTCTTCTTTTTTTCTTATCAACAAACTAAATTCAATAAGAAAGAGAATGTGGAATAGAAGAGGTTGGTTGTGTAGGGTTTCATGATGAAGTTGTCGTTTGAAGCATAAGAAGAAGAAAAAAGGTGAGTGATAGAGTTTGAGGTGTTAACGTTGAGGATGAATCTGAGAGGAAAAATGAAGAAGAATGGACACAGTTGTCTGTGGATCTGATGCAGTATAAAGAAAAGGAAATAATGTGCAGTGCCATGTGTTTTGTTGAACCACAAGTCTGAGAATCAATATAAGAAGCCAGCTAATATTTAATTAAGAGGGTTAAATTCAAATTTGTAACACCTTTTTCTAAGAATTCATAGTAACACCTGAGACAATTATTACTACTATATTTAGGGGATATTATATCATATAAGTTATAGATCAACATTTGACTGAGTTCATCTTGAAGGAGTGTGAAGGAACTTACTATATGTTGCTTGGGATCCATGATTGACTAGTGGTAATGGAAGGTTTAGAGTCAGGTGGTGGGGTTGTTGAAGTTATGCACTGAGTAGATTCTTCTTGAAGCTGATGCTGAAGATGGAAACTAGCAAATTCCATAATTACTTAAAAACTTGAAGATCCCCAAACAAAAGTGATCGAGCTAATTAGCTAGCTAGCCTATCAAGCTTGAGAGACCTTTCACTTTTTACAATGTAACAAGATGGGATATATTCGATAGCATGCACAAGTTGAAGCTCTTTTTCCTTGTTTTGCTTTCTTCCCTCGTTAAGTCTTTTTGAGATCACTATGCTCACTCCAAAGAACTCTAGTTATACAGGGAAATTCCCAAAGCAACTGCATTAAGCTTTGAAAAAGGGTCCTGAAAGAAGGTTATGGTGCTAGATAGCGAGGTTATTATATTGGGTCCTGATATGTTAACACCATACACAGTAAAATACATACACTTCACATACCAATAAACTAATATGTTAATCATATTTTATTTATTTTTTAATTTAAAATATTATATTATTATAATGGTTTGTCAAGTGTATGTGTTTTATTTTTTGAGTGTTAAAGAAATCTTTTCCTATTATATATATTGGTCCTCTGGGATCAACAAGTTGACTGTGTTTATGCTTTTACGATATACACAGATATGAAACCTAGAGGGAATATGCATGAATATAAGTAAATTCTTTCTAAAGTTGAGCTAGTGGTATGGACCTTTTTCCTCGGTAAAAGGTTAGTGGACCTTTTGTTTTGCTTACAATAGTACATAGTATTTCAAAATGATACTATTTAAATTTGGTTAAGAGCAAATGTGACTCATAGGGAAAATTGTGATTGACTTAATTATTTGAGACATATCTCTGTTGGAGAAATTGTACTTGTATTGTCCAACCAGTGTTTTTAGCCACCATCAATGCTGATTTCGTTTAAGTACTTTTAGCCACCATCAATCAGTAGAAGCCATGCCAATTGGCATGATGGCTTCTACTAGAAAATTTCTTCCTTATGCAGGTCCTTCAGCTGGACCTTATGGCCATGATGGTGTCCCAAAGTGTTTCCGTGGCAACCTCAATCTAAGTGGTTCTCATCTAAGCTCATCGGAGCCACATGTGCCAACTGGTGATTATTATGATAGAACCTCTACTTTTGGTGGTATTGGTCTGCAACATTATTACCAAACATCTTATTACCCTCAATAGATAATAAGTACTGAACTGGAGGGTTGATATTCAAGTTTTTACTCCCAGACTATTTAGTCATCAAGCTAGTCTGCAAGTGTGCTTCATTGACATAGGAAAAGTAGGTTCAGTAATTAAGAATATTGAGGGAATGTCCAGTGTCACAATTTTTTTATTACTTGAATCACTCTGTAATGCATGTATAGAAGTACTTCTAGGTTAACCATGGTTATAGTCCGTGGATCTTCTCATTCTCTCTAGATTCCCCATTCCCTAGGCTTTGTTGTTTTAAGTAATGGGAATTGACAGAATTAGGAGAGCTAAAATTATATGGAATATAATTTTAATGTTTCAAGTGAGAATGATGACTTGTTAAATAAGTCTATTGTTATTCCTGTGATTATATCAGAGTGTGTGTGTTGGCAACATCAAATCGTATCTTACCAGTACTAGGTGGGTCTGCTACATGTATCAGTCATCAACGGGTTTTATGAACTATCAAATTTTCAATAAATTTATATAGAACAAAGTCTTTTGTTAAATGATTTTTTCATATGGTCTCTAGTGTTATTCTACAATTGTAATTAATTTTCTGTTTGTTCCATATTATAAAAGATTCAAAAAGGTTTTACATTGGCTCTTGGCAGCTACCTAATTCAGCCCTGCTCTTTCTTATCCAGACATGAAATGGAGGAGGATATGTGAAGTTTGCTAAAAGAAAAAACATACAATCTTTTTCCCTGGTATGAAAAAATTGAACGCAGACCATCATATTTAGAGGCTTTTATTGTTAATCTTGTCACAAATATAAACTCGATGAAAGTACTGTTCTATCCAGTGTTTTAAAACTGGGTTTAAACCAAATTGGTTGAACCAAAAACTGAATTTGTCTGACTCAGAAACTCATTCCAATTGGCTTTGATAATTTTAATCATTAATTATTTTCCTATCGTATCTCATTGACCTGTAACTTGATCAAATTAACTACCTGTCTGATTTTTAATTAAAATAATTGAATATATTTTATTGAAATAGTTAATAAAGAATTCCTGTAATATTTTGTTTAAATAGTTATTACACTCATTATTAACTTAATAGAGTGGTTATATAGATTATTGTTATATATGATATTATTTCCTTAAAATATGTATCAATCATTGTTTGAACATATCCCATTTCAATGGATAAATCTCGGATAGACTTCTTGATAAAAAAAAATCTTGGATAGACATGTCAAGAAATACACCTGAAAATATGGAATGTTTGAATAAATTTTTGGACTTTGCATTTGCTAATAATGGTGTGAGGGGGAAGATAATATGCTTATGTTAGAAGTACAACTTTAACAAATGGCATTGTCGTGAAGTTGTTAAACTTTTTCCAAGTGGATATAAAGTTTGGCTTCTATATGGGGAAAGAATAGGAGTAAATATGACAGATGAAGCACATGTAATGCTGCAAGAAGATAATGAAAGAATTTGTGCTAATAATTTGGTGTGATATGGTTAACAATGCATTTGGGTATCATCAATATAACAATGACATGGTGAATGGTAGAGAAACGGGTGCTCAGTCAAGCCATAATGTGAATGATGAGATTGGAGATTTTTTGAGTTAATGCAAGATGGTCAAGAGAGTTTATATGAAAGGTGTGATAAATATTCTAAACTTTCTTTCTTGATCAAGTTGTACCACATCAAATGTCTATGCAAAATAAGTGACAAGGCAATAACCATGATACTAGAGTTGTTAGCAAATGCCTTTGAATATGATAAAATTTCACACTCATTTTATGAGGCGAAGAAAACCATTAACAAGCTTGGTCTTCATTACACCAAAATTGATGCTACGAATGCTTGCATGTTGTACTTAGGAGAAGAGGCAAATATCGATTTTTGTAAGAAATGTAAAACATCCAGATGGAAGGCAAAAAAAAGTACAATTGCTTGTGCTACAAGTAACATACCAAAAAAGATTCCTGCTAAGGTTTTAAGGTATTTCCTTTTGAAGTCACGCTTACAGAGGATGTTTATGTATTCTAAAATAGCTGAGCATATGCAATGGGATGCATCGAAAAGTACAGATGAAGGCATCTTAAGGCATCTAAGAGATTCTGAAGCATGGAAGACATTTGACTTTAAACATCCTCAATTTTTCTTAGACCCTCTATGATGTAGTTATGCCTTCATCCTTGAGCTTGATTTTGAGATTAGAAGTGGTTGGCGGAAGCATTCATGGATTGAAACGTGCAAGGCACTCCTAGGAGCTGCAAAAACCTTGAAGGTGAAGTGTTAGGTGTGGAGAGTGAGTGGTGAGGTCATCTCACTTGAGCTAGGGAGAATGTGAAAACTAAAGATCTATCCTAGAGGTAGGAGACAAGAGTGAAAATTGGCACAAAGTTGGTAGCAATTTCACTCAATATTAATCTTCCATTTACATGAGCCAAGCACCTCATTATATAGGAGAGAGGACTGGACATTTTGGAACTAAAATTTGAAAATTCAAAATAAAACTCTCCAATGAGAAGGTGCCATGTGGAGTCATGCTTTCCATGTTTTAGCTCACACCTTTCATGCTAAATCCTCTCCACTCCTAGGCTTCTATGTGGACGTCCATGTGCTCCATGCCAAGGTGATTTTCATCCTCCAATATTACCCTAGACGTTTTAGGGTTACATTAGGCTCAAGGAAGCCTAATTATTACCCTAGCTAGTCACTTTTAACCCTAACTAGTCATATTTTACTATTGGCCCAAATACAAGCCCAAAAACCTATGCTACTTGGTCCAATTATTTTATGCTACTAGGCCCAATACATGGCCCATGAAATCCTAAACAACTTTATACAATTTATTTAAGCTAAAGCTTGGCCTAAAAATAATGTTGACTAGTCAGCAGGAACTCAATCTTCTTGTGTTCTTTTGACCAAAGCTTTAGTTTATGTTTTGATGACTTGGAGGTCTTCTTGGATATGTTTGTACATTCCTTCACCCTAGAGTTGTCCTCTTGATTGGGCCTACAAAAAGAAACAAAAGCCCAATTAAACCCATATTTTGCAAATAAATCCCTAAACAACCTCTAGGTCTTTATCCTCCTTATTATGTGGTTGTGTGTGGCTAGATGGTTTCCATCATCCACCCCTTTAATCTCATTTTTATTCTTCTGCTAATTGAGTGGAAGTACCTAGAATTAGAGTCACTATGTTGGATCCATTTAGCCCTTGCCATTTGTTTCTGTTTGTAGTTTATTTCTTTGTGTTGTCTCTCTATTTTTCTATCATCCTCCAAATTGCTCTCATCATCTAGCCTATCCAACTCACATATTCTCCTAATAATGTCTTGCTTAGTTTGGTTGATGTTTCCAATCACCTCTTTATTTCATACCTTTAAATATTGTTTTAGTTTTTTTAGTATGTCCCTAAGCACCATCTACTACATCCACTCACCATGTAGGTGGTCCACAGTCTTTTCACTAATTCGTCAAAACCCATAGCATTTTATCATGCATCGAGACTTCTAAAAGGTCTTGGATCCAAGTCTACCTCTATGTTCTTTAGGACTATAACACAGTGATCTAACACCACACCTCTCTATCTAACATGTATTGTTTGCATCCCTACCACTTTTCCAACAATTCATTCATGTGACACTATAAGACATCTATCTAATTTGCTTTTTACAGTACCATTTATGAGGCAAGCTTCACACATAGGAAACCCCTTTTACAAAAGAATAGCTCTGATAAACCTAATTGGCCTACGCGGTCCACCTCTTTTGTCGTAGAAACCCACTCTGGCCCAAATCAGGCCAGCCCAAAGCGTTTTGCTTCTTCCACCCCTGCACCTGTGGAGCCTAACCCTTCTCCCCATTTACTTGCAATAGTCGAGACTAGTGTAGTGCCAATCGACAAGCCCAACGCGAAGCCAGTCGTCGACTCTAACACGACGCCAATCGTCGTCCCTAACGTTGCGCTAGACATCGATCCTAACACAGAGCAGTCCCTTCCCCAACACCTCCAGAGTCAAAAATGCAGTTCAATAAATCCATATCACTCCCCTTTCTCCAACCCTACACCCATTGAACCTAGCTTTCCACCTCACTCAATCCATTCCACAACCACCATTCCCATCCCAATCAATCGCACTAATCAAACCACAAATCTCCTCAATCATAAAAATGTAATGCTGGACCATCTGGTTTCTCCTACAGGTTCGGGATCGCCTAAGATTACAAAAACTTATCTCCCTTTTGAAGAACAAGGAAGGGTAAACTTTCAACCGTTACTGTTAGGAACAACTGCCCAACCGGAAGAGGACTGTAATGATTTGGTGATCCTTAACTCCAAAGCCATTGCAAAAAGAAGTGTTTTCTAGAAAAGGGAATCAAGCAAGAACAGTAAGCGGGAAGAACGTAAGCAATTAAGGTTAGTTTTATCTCAAATCAGTAATTCTGCTTCTGACATTTCCATTAACAATTGTAACCATTTATTTTGGTTAAACACATGGTACTTTGGAGACTATTAGATTATGGGAGTTGGGAAAACAACTAGGTGCTACGTGTGGTGACGAAGGAAAACTCTTGGTTAATCTAGAAGAGCTTGAAACTAGGGATAGGAATTTAAAGCTAGAAAGGGAAGTTTGGGGGAATTTGGGTTATCAATGAACGTACTTTCTTTAAATGTAAGAGGGCTTAGGAGTCCTGTGAAGTGGAGATACATTAAGGACATCATTAGGTCGAAAGGTGTAAAAATGTTATTATGAATGTGTATTCATCTTGTAATGTCCAAGTCAAAAGGCAAATGTGGGAAGATTTTAAAAGCAGTCAAAACAAGGGAAGCATGTAACTCTTGGTGCATGTTGGGAGATTTCAACTCAGTAAGAAATGAAGGGGAACGAAGGGGAATAAATTGCGTTAGAAGAAATGGCAAAGAAATGCAAGGTTTTAATGATTTCATTGAAAGTATGGAAGTGGTTGATATCCCCTGTATCGGCAGAAAATATACCTGGTATAGACCTAATGGAAAGGATAAGAGTAGGCTTGACAGGTTCCTTACCTCCTTTGATTGGTTGCAACACTTGCCGGGTAGTAAGCAATATGTCCTGGGAAGACAAATTTCTAACCACTGTGCTCTGATGTTAAAATCAAATTTGGTGAATTGGGGACCAAAGCCGTTCAGATTTCTTAACATATGGCAGGAAGATAACAATTTTGGTAGCTTTGTCAGAAGTAAATGGGATAATTACTTGGTTCAGGGAAATAAATTTCAAATGTTAAAAGATAAATTGAAAATGTTAAAGAGTGATTTGAAAAGGTGGAACAAAGAGGTTTTTGGGTATACAGACAGAATCAAACTTGATATTACAAATAGAATACAAGAGTTTGATTATCTGGACGATGTTGATAATTTGAATGAAAATGAGATTAGGGAACGAAGAGAGCTTTTGAGCCAATTACAAGTTATCAACATGAGAAATGAAGCCATCCTTCAACAAAAGTCAAGGGCATTATAGTTCAAACATGGTGATTCCAATTCCAAATATTAAATGGAGGAGGATGAGAAATGAGATTAAAGGCGTTCAGTGTCATAGTTCCAACACCTAGGTGGAAGAACCAAACTATGTGAAGGAGATGGTCAAAGAGTTCTGCAAAAAGAAGATGTCAACTGGTGCAGATATAGGCGTCAAGTTGGATAATGTTGATTTTAAAGTAATAACATAATTAGATAACAAGTTGCTGATTGAACCCTTTGAGGAGAAAGAAATTAAGGACGCTATCTGGGATTGTGAAAGTAGTAAGAGCCCTGGACCTGATGGAATTTCTTTCAGTTTTATTAAGAAGAATTGGGATATACTAGAAAAGGATGTGGTCGAAGCACTTAGTTACTTCCACGAAGAAGGAAAGATATCAAAGGGTTGTAATGCATCATTCATAACTTTGATTCCAAAATCTGAGAATCCGCAATCTCTAGAAGAGTACAAGCCCATCTCATTGGTTGGATGCTTGTACAAGACTTTGGCTAAAGTACTATCTATAAGGCTTAAAAAAGTTATTGAGAAGGTGATCGATGTGTCACAATCAGCTTTTTTTATCTAATAGAGGGTTATTAGACAATGTTCTGGTTGTGAATGAGGTTGTGGATGATTTGAAAAGAAGAAGGAGAAGTGGGGTGATTATTAAGCTAGACTTTGAAAAGGCGTATGACTCAGTCAATTGGGAATTCTTATTCTACATGTTGGACAGACTGGGGTTTTGTGGAAAATGGATACAATGGATCAGAGCTTGCCTTGAATTTGCTACTATCCCTGTCTTGGTAAATGGTAGTCCAACAAAAGAATTCAAACCCTCTAGAGGTCTTGGAAAGGGGGATCCGATGGCACCATTTTTGTTCCTCATTGTGGTGCAAGGTCTATCTGGGTTAGTAAATCAAGCGACAAGAAAAAATATGCTTTCAGGAATAAAAGTCAAAAATAAGAACGTAGAAGTGAATCCACTACAATTTGCTGATGACACTCTTTTCATATGCGAATCCAGTGTGCAAAATATTGTGACTATTAAGACTATGTTAAGATGTTTTGAATTAAGTTCTGGCCTTAAAGTAAATTTCCACAAGAGTAAAATAAGATCAATTGGAGTAGATAGGAACTTGGTGAATATGTACTATGATATACTTCACTGTAGCCTAATGGATTTACCCTTCAACTACTTAGGACTACCTGTTGGTGGTAATCCATCTAGGTGTTCCTTTTGGGAGCCTGTGCTATCCAAGATCATAATGAAACTTTCGTTGTGGAAAGGGAGGAACCTATCCTTCGCGGGAAGAGTATGTCTTATAAAATCGGTTATTAATGCAATACCTCTATTCTACCTATCCTTTTTTAAAGTCCCTATAGGAGTGTGCAAGAAAATCACAAAATTACAGAGAAACTTCTTATGGGGTTGGGGGGCAGATGGAAGGAAAATAGCTTGGACTAGCTGGGAGAACATTTGTAAACCAAAAAGAGAAGGGTGGTCTTGGCATTAGACGTATTGAATTGTTTAATAAGGCACTGTTGGCAAAGTGGTTATGGAGAATGAGATCCACTGAGACTGGCTTATGGAAGGAGGTCTTAGAATCGAAGTATGGATCGTGGAGGAAGGTAAACTCAGGTACACATGCTAGTAATAAGTATAATTCTAGATGGTAGACTGATTTATCCAAGCTAAGCCTATCAGATCAGGGTAGCAATTGGTTTGATTCAAGTGTGGTTTGACAAGTAGGTTTCGGGGCCAAATTCCAATTTTGGGAAGATAATTGGTTAGGCAATTGTCAGCTCAAAGAGAGATATCCCAGGATCTACAATAATTCCTTACTTAAAAATGAACCTATTGGTAGTTTTGGAAGGTGGACTGGAGAGGGGTGGGTGTGGGCTTTTTGTTGGAGAAGGGAGTGGTTCGAGTGGGAAAAGCCTCTGGTAGATGAGTTTTTGGTAAGTCTTTCACAGGTTACATTACACCCAGATCAGGAGGATTTATGGTTATGGAATGAGCCCCCATCATATAGATTCTCAGTTAAATTCGCTTATAAAAAGTTAGCAAATCAAGGAACATAGGGTGTATCAGAGTCACTTGCATATCTTTGGAAATTAAAGGTTATGCCATCAGCACGGTTTTATGTGTGGAGAGCTTTTCTGAATAGGATAGCAACTAATCAGAACCTATACAAAAGGGGTGTTATTTTGAGGGACACATTGTGCACCCTATGCGGGAGGGAAGAGGAGTCCACATCACACATTCTAATTTCATGTAAGGTATCTTGTGTAGTTTGGAATATGTGCAATAGGTGGCTTGGAATTAGTTCGGTGTTTCATAATGAGCTGATTAACCATTTTGAGCAATTTTCGTATCTGCTTTAATAAAGAAGGCAATAGTCTATGGAAAAGCCTATGGGTTTCGTGTTATGGTGTATCTGGAAACATAGAAACAGGGCCATTTTCAATCAAGCAAAGATAGATGCTGAGGAACTTCTCACTATGGCACAAATCCAATCATGGGCATGGATGAAACACAAGGTAAGGAAAGCTAAGTTCTCTTTTTCTGATTGGATTTTATCTCCCCTTATTTGCATTAACATGGCAACAAAATAATGTGTTTGGTATACAAGCCGCAAATGCAATTCTGTTTGATTATTCTCTGCTTGTCTTTGGTGGGTTTGAATTTAATCCCGTTGTATAAGTTATTATTTTCTATAGTTCTGGCCTTGCTTGAATAGTACCGACGGACTAAGCTTTTTCTTGTGTTGGTGGAGGGGGTATGGAAGGCCCATGCTGTATTATGTTGATGATGCAAAATCATCGGTTAACAAACCAAACCTGTTACTTTTACTACATAATTATGCAGCAATTGAAGTATAACCTTGCAGGGAGTTTTTGGAGTTCAAGTCACAAGGGTCTACAAGCACCAAGCAATTGGACAACCAATGAAGGGTGGAAGCAAATTATTCATGTTTTCACGTTGCTGTGCAATACATAATTATGCATTGTTGGCTATTACATGTTGTTGTTTTAGAGTGTAGGGAGTAATTCTATATTTTGGATGTTTGTTGTATTTTGTAGTTGTTAGTTAGATGGAGAGGCAGAGAGGCTGGAGACTTTTGTATAAGGGTTGGGACACCCCTGAAGTGTCCCTTTTTAATTTATTTAATTTATTCTTTGCTAAAAAAAAAATTGATCTATACAATGTGTATTCTTATCCAACTAAAGATAGATCTATCATCCCCATACTCTCAATTACTCTCAATGAACTACACCTCCCTCCTAATTTATTACACTCCTCTCCCCTGAATTTTTAATAACATTAAAATCCCCCATTGTATATCATGTTTTACACTCTTTGTCTTTATAATCAAGGTGTTGTTCCAATTGTATTTGTCTAAGAATCCCCTACCAATAATGTGCCTATGTATGTGAACTGATTTTTAAACCCTAAAAAAACATAATATAACTATTTTAGAACTTTTAAATAAAATATTGAAATAAATATTCAAAATATTTCACATCAAATGTTTTTGGTCAAGCTATCAAATTCTCTAATGAATTTTTTTTTTCTGTTAAAACAGTTAGTAAACTAAGAAGTAAACAAAATGCATGATTAAGGGTGGTTATTTCCTTCCACATTTAAAGCTAAAATCAATGGAGAGTAACCACATTGGCTAATGAGGGCAATGCAAGCTCCAAAAGCAACTCAGGATAAAAAAAAAAGATGTGAAGCCTTGTATTGCAACATTTATAAAGCTGACTTTGTTTATTTTGGTAACTTAGATCTCAAAACAGATCAAATTTTGTTCGCTTTTCTTTTTAAAAGACACTAAGATGGCGTGAGGACAACTTGTTCCGTGCCTAAATTAATATGGCATCACCTACCCCTTTATCAACTTTATTTAATATTATTAAATAACTTTTTTTTAAATATTTAACATGAACTTTTTATCAACTAAAAATAAATGTTTAGCATGATAATTGCTTTGTATAGGAATAGGTCCCCCATTAAGGAATTTTTAGGCCAAAACTATAAATAAATAAAAAAAAAACAGTCAATAGTAAATTTATTAAAAAATAGAAATTTTCTTTTTGAAACAAATACACTATTTAATAAAAAAATCATTTTCATCGTTTTTTTTTTACTTTATTTTATTCCAATTAAACAATTTTATTTTACTCTAATTTTTTTCTCTCTTTTCATTTTTTTATATTTCTTCAACCAACCAACAAAGATAGGCTTTCCAGAGTGTAAGATTATCTATTTAAAAATTGAATTTAAAAAGAAAAAGTCTTTATTAATAGCCATGTGGGTGGGTGATTATATGTGTTTAAGATATGAATGCTTGCAAAAATGCAAAGCTTCAGATTTACATTTTTTGTTTATTTGTTTACTATGTTTTTTTTTTTTCATATTTCTTGACTGGTAGGTATGGAATTTAAACTTTTTAAAAGTTCCAGAGACAAGATTCTTTCATAGAACCTGGAAGAGGATGTGTGCAAAAAAGAAGTAATTTAAGAATAATATAAAACTCTCGTTATAACTTTATAATATAATAAGTTTATATAAACTATTTTCTTATTTAAAATATAAATTTATGAGCTTAATATTTTAACAAAATATATATCTATATATAATAATATTGCATTTTTAACCCAAACCAAAACCACACAAATCGTCTCAAACATCACAACAGCTCTCTTATGGAAGGAAATGGAGTTATCCTGAGAAATAGTCAAAGCAAATTGGTACTCTTTTTAAGCAAATCTCACTTAACCCATGTATTGAAAATAATGAAAACAACATGGTGAATCACCACATCCGAATAGGAAGTCCGTATTTCCTTAAGATTTTTTTCTTAAAAGTTGAGAAAGAAAAAAATATATAAACTGTCATTAATTTTGATTCTTTAATGATGTGAGACTATATTAACAGTATTGAAATACATGTTCTTATTTATTTATTTTTAATTATTTGATTCATGCTATTTTTATTTTTGTTTCTTGTGTGTTAATGTGATTTACTCTTACATAGACTCCGTTAATGTGATTTGCATGTCAACATCCATTTGTATATTTGAATGTTTCATTCGGTTTGTTAAGATTGGAACTATTCATTTTGGTATCCTCGACAATTTATACAAGTTATGGACTTTTGTTGAGATACTTAATAAAATTAAAAGAAAAAAATGTAAAATATAATTGAGAAGAGTATTTTTATAAATATTAAAAAAATTATTAGTAGAGTTTGAACATGAGATAAAGCTTGTTCACTTTGAGTTTCAATGTCTTACTTTTTCTTTTATTGTAATTTCATTTGCTTTTTTTCTTCCTGTTTCCTATAAGGTTGATTCTCTAGTTGGATTAGGTTTAATGATTCACCTGTCTTATTTTTTTGTCTATTTCAAAAAAAAATCCCAAGTCTGAAAGCAAGTATAAGAATTAGGAACCTCTGCGCATCTTATTTCTGTGCATGAACACTATTTTAATGTCTTAAATTAATTGCTTATAATTATGTTCAAAGTGTTGAACAGTGGAATTAATGCTTAGCTTCTTGAGGCATTAGGATGGTGAAATAACCTGACTTTTGCATTTTAAAAAGTATATTTCTGTCAAGTTCGTGTCTTGCTGTTCCAGTTCGGCAACCATGCTTAAACTCAAACATTACTTGTTTTTGGTTGTGATTTTATGTTACAAGAGTTTTCAAACCCTTTTCCCACTTGTATGGCGTTAAACTATGCATAAACTAAGGGCACCTGACATGAATTTGGATTCATTTTCTGCGTACTTCTGCAAACCAGTACAACTAAGGTTTAAGCTTAGTATGTTTTTATAAGAAGCTGAAAATTTTGATTTGATGTATTACAGTGCTAGATAATCCATACAAAATTTACTCACCAAAGTATGGCCCGGAAAGGTCTCAATCCTTCACTGATTTCCTTGAGCTATTACTGTTCCTAAATGTATCTGAAAAAAATTCCAATATTTAAGTTAGAACTCTCAATTAAATAGGTAAAAGTAATAAATATTGTTTCATATATATCTTTAAAATCTTAATGAGTTTCTGATGTTGAGCCTAAATTATAAGTAATAAATATTGTTCAATATATATCTTTAAAATCTTAATGAGTCTCTGATGTTGAGCCTAAATTATTGTAGATTACCGAGTTAATCCTGAAGTTTATATGTTATTTCGTGCGTTAATTACATTGTGATAATGAGAGTTAACTGAATTTATGAAAGTTGTGTCAGTCACTCATTCATGGAGTGTTCAATCACTAAACCATTTGAGGGGTCCTCTAGTGTATGGTACAACATGGATGCAATGTAGGTTTTTACTATTTAACAAAATAGATTTTTTATCTTGTTATTATAATTAATGGAGAAAATTACTTTTTTTCTTCTATTGATAGTAACAAGAGTTAATATAAAAATCGATTATATACATCTCAGGTTGAGAAATATGTTATTCTTTGTTAATAAAAAAAAAAAAAAAGTTAGAGAAATACTTTCTATGTCATGTCTTACTATATTAACATAGAAATTGGCTCTATATATAAATTGAAGAGCGTATAAATCTGAAAAAGTACAAGAAAATAATTCAATCCATAATCCCTATTATAGAGTTTCTAATATCTCTTTCTTGTTAATTAGGGATGAAAAAGTGGGACAGGTTGTGTGGGCCGGCCCACGACCCTCTCAGAAAAACGTGAGGTGGGTTGTCTATTTCAATTCGTTGATCCGCTTAGATCCGTCCCGCATAATTCCTAACCCGCACGGATCAAGTGTGGGTATGACCCACATAACTTAAAAATGTAGATTTTTTTTTTGCACCCCCATATTTTCTTAATATAGTCTCTTATTTAACATTTCGAAATTTTTAATAACATTTTACTACACATTTCTCGTGAGAATAATATTATAAGATCATTTACCTAATATATATAAATAAAAAAAGAATTAAATTTATTCAAAAATTTTATTTAAACAAATATTTTTTATTAATTTTTTAAAAAAATATTTTTTATGCGGGTTGTTCCGCGGGCCAATCCTTATGCAAGGAAGACTAGAAAAATCAACCTACATATTCTATGCGGGACGGGCCAACGCAACCCGTATTTTACGGACCAAGTGCGGGACGGATCACCCACATTCCCATCTCTATAGTTAATTATCAATGAAGTAGTTTATTTCAATCTTAACATGTACAAGAAGTAGAATTATATCGTTAATTATCAATGAAGTAGTTTATTTCAATCTTAACATGTAAGTAGAACTACTTTGTGCGATTTTATTTGCTTTTTTTTTTTTTATAGAAGATTCTGTTTTTTTTTTCTTATTCTGAACATAAATAAAAACAAAAATAATATTATATTTAATATTTTTCTTCCTATATAATTTATTTATTTATAAAAGGTTGTATTGCTTATTGTATTTGAATAATTTATTAAATCTAATCAAGTTGCAACATTTGTTTTTATTACATGTGTCATAGCTTCAGTTTCTCAATGATACATTATTTGTTTAAGGATATAAAAAAATGTAATAGTCCTTAATTATGTTTTGAGATATCTAAAGGTTAATTATAATAAAAGCAAGTCAAGGTGGTTGGGAGTAGATAATAGGACAATGAAGAGGTTCTCGGTCATACTTAATTGCAGTATAATGGATGTACCATTTAAATATATATTTGGGTTTACTCGTGGGGGCAAATCATAGAAGGAATGAGTTTTGGAAATATATGATCTCCAAAGTTAATAAGAGGCTTGCGGTATGAAGAAGAAAACACTTTAGGTAACCCTTAATAAATCGATTTTGCTGTTATTCCACTCTATTATTTCTCCCTGTTTAAAGCCAATGTGTGTGGACAAAGTCATTAGGAGTGTACAAAGGATTTTTCTTTAGAGATGGGTCACAACAATAGGAAAATATCATGGACAAAATGGGATCATTTATGAATAAAGGACTTGAAGGATAAATGGAAATGAAGACTTGGAAAAGGTGAGACAGGCCTATAGAAACATATCTTAGATTCAAAATATGGGTTGTGGAGATGATTAAATACTAACAATGGTTTAAGCTATGAATCGTGGTGGTGGTGGAAGGACATTAGGAAGGTCTTTTGGGAGGGGGGAGGGGGGCAAAATTGGTTTGACACTAATATAGCTTGGAGTAGAGGTAAAGAAGATTGGTGGTTAGCGGGTAATCCTTTAAAAGAGACATTCCTGAGACTATATAATATTGCATTACTAAAGGAAGGGAATCTAGAACAATTTAGCGAATGGATAGGAGATCAATGACAATAGAGAAGGAAGAGGTTTGAGTGGGAGAAAGGAATGAAGTTGCAACTCATGAGGGAGTTAAACATTATCATTTGGATCAGAAACTTAGAAGTACTTTCCAGTCAAATCTAAATTTTGAGATCATGGTAAACCAAACATTATAAACAAAATGACAATATCAATCATCAATCAAGAACAAAATATTATGTTTAGATATCACCTCAATACATAAGATTTTGAATAGATTACTCCCAATGTCAAAGGGTAGAATTAGCCACACATGATAGTTGTTACAAGTAGGGAAAGCAAGGAAAGAAGATTTAGGATGTTTCTCCTTGACATTTACCTCCTCTAGGTTTTCTAACACCTTCTATCCTCCTAATTGGATTACAATTCACTCCATGGTGTTTTCCTCTCAATCTTGCATGTTTAGGGTTTTGCCTCAAGCCTCCTAATTAATCTAATTGGCCTGGGCTAAGTGACTTCTCACTTGGGTGTTATTGAGCTCGCTTGGACAAGTTGTACAAAAAAAAGAACATCACTAGAGTGATCTCGCCTGGTTGAGATCCTCTAGAGGCGGCTGCCTTAGACGAGTTTGGACGAGCTTTGGTGAGTGTTGGTGCATTCCAACTTTCCCTTTTTAACTTTGTATATTTTTCTTTTGCCCAATCATCTCCATTTCTTCCTTACAATCTTGAAATTAACACAAATTTGGGAATAGATCGTTCTTATTCAAATTAAAATCACATAATATGTCAAAAAAATATATAAATTCATAACTTAGGGGTTATTTTATGTTTATTTTATCAATTAATATCCATAAGTATCTGTATTTTAATGTGAAATATTATTGAAATCTGACACTTATCAGGAAGCTAGGTAGGTTAACCTTAGTCAGAGATAAGGAAGGTGAGTGGATGTCAGTCACAAACATATTGCATACAAAGAAATGCCTAGGTTGAATTCAAATATGATGAATTTTGGAAATCTAAAGCACTACCTTAAGCCCATTTTTTGTATGGCGGATAATACTAAGGAAAGTAGCCACATGAAATAACTTAGAAAAGAAGGGGGTGGAGATGGAAAATGGTCTATGTGTTTTGTGTGGAACAAATAGTGAAAACATCAACCACTTATTTTTTGCTTGCGGGGCGACTGCTAGGGTATGACAATTGTGTGATTTATGGGTAGGAAGGTCCTCTACTTATCATAACAGGGCTTATATACATTTTAACAATTTAACCTCATTAGTATGAGCAACAAAGGTAATAAGATTTGGAAATGTATGTGGATTGCTATTATCTAAGGGATCTAGACACATAGAAATAAGGATACATTTAGGAATACAATGATAGATATGGAGGAAGTATTTATGTTGACACAGGTTAAGACATGTGCTTGGATTAATAATAAGTACACTAAATCATAATTTCCCTATTCTAATTGGTGCATTAACCAAATCAGATGCTTGCAATCAATAAAAAGAGGTTAAAACATGGACGGGTTTGATCCGTAGGCATGCATATATTGCAAATTTAGTCGGTTTTTGTTTTATTGGAACTAACATACTTTTAGTGGGATAATTTTCACATTGAGTAATATGCAGGATAACAAGAAAAAAATGTGGGAGACTATAGACTATGACAAAGTGATGTTGGGTGCCTATTTTGTTCCTTGTTGCGACTGCTCGGGTTTCCATCTATGTACTACATTCTAATCTCTGCAGCGGCTGTCTGGGTCTCCACTATTATCCTACCTAGAGTGTCCATCCTTTTTGTATTTAGTATTGGTCTTTATATAGGCCACGCAGATGGAACAACAAATTGCACATTGTTGGATGTGAAGATTGTTACATAATACTTTTTGTAGGATAGTAGATGGAGAAGTCGAATTGAGACTTTATTTATTATTTTTTTCGTTTTTGAAATCCTGTATGTTTTTGTTTTTTTTTATTTATATATGGGTTGGAACAATCTTATTATTTTTTTTCAGTAAATTGCTATTGTTAATAAAAAAATATTAAATCAAGTATATAATTTTATATATATATATATATATATATGTAATTATATATAAAATATTATCCAATAAAAAAATAATTACTTTAATCTTTACTTGTTATTATTAAAAATTTATATTATAGGGTTCGTTAAATTTAATATTCATAGATTGTGTAAAAGGATTAAATCGTTCGAGTCTTTTAACACTTAAATCGTTCAATTTTCATCAATTTTATAGTCACCAAAGCAACAACATAATTGAAATCAACTATATCTAAACCTTCTTATATAACTCCTCAACATAGCTCTCGTGAGGTAAACTAAGAATTCATATCAAGATTCAACCAAGTTCAAAACTAAACTTCATACAAAGCTTTTACAATCTTCCTTCAACATTCATCTAAGAATCATTCAAGGACCAACCTAACCGAGACTTACATCTTCAAGAACCTTAGTCTAACCCTTCTCCTACCAATAATAAATCATCCAACAACGTACCAAGAATTATCCAAAGTGTAAGGTTCTTCTTAAAATTCGTCCTTTTTATGCCTTAACCTTTTCAACACAATATTTGTAGGTGTATCAAAATCGTATACATAGTTTCCTAATGAATATGTTTAGGTGCCCTTCTTGTATGAAGGTTATTGAGTCCTATTTTTTCTTTTGAAGTCAAGGTATTTTTACTTACGTCAATTTCCTTTTATATTAAAATATTACAAATTTAATAAATTAAATTTGGTAGAGAAGAATAAAAACATAATAACAATTTTATTATTTAACTAGATATTTTATGTAAATAAATATTTTACGTTTAATAAATTTATGTATATGTAAGTTTTTATAATAATAATAATGATTTAAACTTATACAAAACTAAAAACTAAAATTCTATTTATTAATTAATTATAATAAAATTGTATTTTAATATATTATATAAAATTATTTATGTATATTTTTAATAAACAATTATTTCAAATTAATATTGTTTCTTTAACTAATCATTCCTTAAAATTTATTATTTAAACATTTTGTGCTTATAATTTAAGTTTTTATGTATAATATTTATTACTTAAATGGTTAAAAATATTATATTTTTATTGATTAAATATTTTTTTTCATAAAGAAACTTAAAAATAAATCTCAACACAAACTCACCAAATATTTCTTATTATTTTTAATTTTAATTTATGTTAATATAAATTTAATAAATAAAAAATAATTTTAATTGATTTTAATATTTAAATAAATATTTCACTTATATTAACTGTGTATAAAAATAAATTTTATAGTAATAATAATAATTTATATTTACACTTAATTAATAATCAAAATTATATTTATTAATTACATATAATAAGAACTATATTTTAAATTTTATTACATAAAATAAATAAACTAATACTTCTAATCAATAATTCAATTTATTATATAAATTTAAGTATGTGTATTTTCTAACATGTAATCATATAAAATTAATATTATTTTTAAATTAATAATTCATTTAAATTTATTATTTAATAATTATATTTTTTTATGCTATTAATGTGATTTTTTTAATTATGAATTTAGTGATGGAAGGTCTAAGTTGAACTTAGGGACACATCTATGACACATCTATCTGTAATCTCTGTTTGGATTGAGGTTCGGGGAAGGGATTAAAGAGGATTAGAGAGGATATGTCAGGTTGTTTGGATTGAGGGATGATAGAGTGAATTTGTGTGGATAATTTTTTTGAAATTTGTGAGTTATGTGATAATTAGGAGATAATTTAGAAATTATTTTAAAGGTGTAAAATATAAATTTACAAATTTATGCTTGTCATTATTATATTTTAATAATGAGTTATGGTATATTTTTTTGTGTAAGTTTGAATTAATTATTTTTTTTAATATATAATATTCATAATTACTATTATTTTGTAATAAAAAATAATTTTGTGTTAAATTCAAATAAATTTACTAAATATATTAAAATTTATGAAAATAATATTTATTATTATTATATATATATATATATATATTATTTTATATAATTACATATGATTTGCTAATATCATCATTTTATTTTATTATTTTTATTATTTATAATTATATGTTGTTAAATATATTTGAATTTATCTAATATTTAAATTTATATATTGTATATTGTACGTATATAATTATAGTAATAATTATAATATTAATAAAATAAATAATATTATTAATATTTTGAATGATTATATATTTTAAAAATAATGTACAATTTAAACATAATAGCACGATAAAATTCACATATTTTTATAAATATTATGAAATATTGACTAACAACATGAAAAAAAATTATATTTTTTATATATAATTTTTCATTTTAATTTATATTCAATAAAATAAAGAAAATAAAATAACATCTTTTGCTTATCATTAATAAACATTGGATGAACATAAAATAGTCGGTGATTACAGTAAATAAATGAAGTCATTAAATTAGAATCCTAAATGATGTTATGTCATGGGAATTTAAAAAAAATTACAAACATAATAATATCCAATAACACATTAAATTTAATTGACAATCAAAATAAGTTCAACATAAAAAATAATAATAACACAATAAAAATACAATCAATGTTCTTCATTGCCTTGAAGCTAGTGAAGTGTATCTTCGATTCGATCCAAACGTGTGTGAATAGTGTTGATATTTTCCAGTATATTTTAAATTTCCCTCCAAATTTGTGTTAACATCGTCGAATCATGGGGGATTTCGGGTTGAGGATGACCGCCTGCAACATTTTCTTAAGGCAGTGGAATGTCTTCATGTTCTTGTTCATGTTCGTCATCGGGTCTTCCAAGTTGCCACACACCATTGACCTCAAAGATATTCATTTTCTTCATGATTTTTTTCCCGAATAAGTTATTCCACCCTAACGTGATTGATGACTCTCCCATCATGTTCATGCCATATAGCAACACGAGGTGTGTAATTAAACAGCCATATGGAAGAGGCATATCATTGTCACGACATTTTATCATGTGTTGCATGATATAATGAGGCTAATTAATCATTACATTACTTTTTAGGCACCATAACATGAAAATATCTTCATGAACCAACGACGAGAAGTTGCTCCCCGAGGACACAACATGTGCACCCATGTGTAATGAAGTAGTCTGTCATTCATAGTCAAACTATATACGTTTCTTACATTTTGACTGTGCACCTCTTCTCTTATCATGGTTAATAGAGCTTGTTGATGATCAAAATGTATGTCGTCAGGAATAGTACCAGGGGTTAACAAGAGACCATCATATTTCAGATTCGTTAAGTTCATCCAATCCCTATGTCTAATTATAATCTTGTGTGTGCCAATCTGAGTAGCAAGGTAACCGTGTATCGTTAGATGGAGATTTGAATAAAAAAAATCTAACCATATCCTCATAATATGGTAGTCTTATACTAATAAAGTGTTGCAATCCTTGGAAGTTCAAATATTCTTGAAACTGAAAACCAGATGTGGCAAAAAATAGGGAAATCTAAGACTTTTGGAGGTATGACTGGTCTTCTGTGAAAATTTTCCTCAAATGCAAATATCTGACATTTCGTATGGAAATATCGAGAATAATCTAAAGTGCCCTCCCTCCTTTGTAGTGGGATCATAGAAACTTCATCATCATTTCAGGTCTAAAGAAATACAAATACAAAAGACATCATGAGAATTGTAAAGGAAATTTATAATAAACAAACCTTAAAGTATGGGAAAAATCGGTTGTTGTGTAAGATTTAGGGTTGGAAATCAATACCATCTGCTTGTTTTATGAATTGTCCTTCCAACATCAAAATTGCATTTAATATGTTGTGAAAGTGACGAAAAACTGTTTCTCCAAATCAATGGAAAAAAAATGAAACACTTTAATTCTTGATGTTATGTCCAATAATATGAAGAAATTTAGCAACTTATTCTTCAACTGCTGAACGATATGCATCTTTAACAACTTCGGTTGTCCTAATCCATTCACATAATTCAGTGAATGCTTCTGGTCCCATGCGAATAATGTCATGAAAATGTTTGGTGTGCACCAAATACTCCATCAACTCTTGTTTGCGATACTCTTTTCTTGGTTCACTTAGTAATAGAGTTCGTTGTATCACTTAACGTACGCAACAAATTCAAACCAAAAGCAATGATGCAAAGGATCATCACTGATGAAAATTGAGTATTTCTTTTCAATTGTTATTGTATTTTTGAAATTAGATTCATGTCTGCACGAGCAAGATCATTATAAATTACAATTGTGTTCTCAAATTATTGCATGTCTTCGTCTTCCCAAAGTGGTTTCCAGTTGTTCTCACTATCCATATAATCTTGACCTTGTCATTGACAACTATAAAATAGTTTATAGATACCCATGAAATAATTTATGCTACAAATAACTCTAACCACTTTAAATTGGAGTTAATTACTACAATAGCATTAGGGTTAGGATTAGGTTATAATTACGGCTATGTGAAGAATACATGTAGGGTTAAGATGTACTTTAATCATTATAATTAAATCTATACATAACTAATATCACTACTAATAAACAATTTTTTTATAACTAAGAGTGTAAATATTTTTTTCAAAATTTTTGTAGCCACCAATCACTACAAGAAAATCATTAAATAGAAACTAATTTTAGAAACAAAAAATAATTAGTTGTTATATTAACTACATTAGAAACCATTTTAGAAACTAAAAAAATATTTGGTTTCTGAATTAGTTTCTATTATTTTTAAATAGTTTCTAAATTGTTATCTAATTAGCTACCAAGGTTTTAACTACCAATTATTTAAATTCTAAATTTGGTAGCAAAAATTTTGGTAGCTAATTTAGATACCAATTTAGAAATTATTTAACAATAATAGAAACTAATTTAGAAACCAAAAAGTTTTTTAGTTTCTAAAATGGTGTCTAATTTAGTCAATATAACAACTAATTATTTTTCGTCTCTAAAATTAGTTTATATTTAATGATTTTGTTGTAGTGAATATCTTCAATTTCATTTCCAAAGCTCAAGATATTTTCTTTACAAGTCATACTTAATATTTTCTTGTGTGGCTCTCCATATCATTATGAAATTCCATGCTGAAGTTACAAGAAGAATTTTATGCATATTTTTTCATGAATTTTTTTATAAACACAAGCTATGATAGGTTATTTTAGTAACAAAGTGTTGGCAAAATTTGTTATATGTTTTGATTCCTAATGCTTAAAGATAGACTAATTGGTTTTTAGTATCACACTTTATCATTATATTGATTTTAAGTGATCAATATAAGAACACTTTTTTCATTTATTTCAGACAGCAAATATTGAAAGTATTACTTCATCACTCACTAACTTACGAAGGCCATAAGGAAAATATATGGTGATAATAAAATTTGTCAAAAAAGACTAATTATAGGTTGAAAAGTTTTACCTCAATGAAAAAAAGAGTCAACTTTGTAAAACAACAAAAATTAAGGTTTAATAAGGAAGAAAATAAACTTCTCATTCAATTATGGTTGAATATTTCCAAGCATCATCTAATTGTGGAAGTGAACAAGAAAGGATAAAAGAAAAGTAAAATAAGTATCATGGTCATTTAGAAGCAAGGGAAACAATACATTTACTACAAAGTTGAACAAAATAATTAAATTTTTCTCATGATGTTGCAAACAATCTATTAAAAAAATATTAATGATTTTAAGTTTGATATCATAAGAGATGCATATAAAATTTATTCGACTATAAAACATTTATTATGTTCCAAACATGAGCATATCAAGTTCAAAGAGAAAGAATTGAATATGAATACAAGTATTTGATTGTAAAATCCACTCTAAGGATACATCTAGTGTGACAAATACAAAGTTACGATATCATGAAATGTGAAAAAAAATAAAGGAAATAAAGATTTATGTGAGGATATAGTCCAAATAATCATTAGAAACTAGTCGTTGGAAGCTAGCCATTAAGATGATTAGTTGGATACTAATCTTAAGAAACTTGTCATTGAAACCTAATTACTACTCAAATAAGTGTATCTTTATATAAAGAATAATTTACACTTTCAATTCAAACAAGTCTTTTATTTTCAATTTCTCTCAACTTTATAACTTTATGGTATTTTTATTTTAGTGATTCATCTTCTAAAGATAAGCTTGAGAAGGACATCATTAAAGACTTCATAAATGATGACTATGAAGAATTATAAATGAGGTTGGTAACAGAAAGGCAACAACAAAAGATTGATACATGCAAACGAAGACAAATTCATATAGAAAGGAGTCATAAAGAAGGGAATATCCGGTTGTTTAATATGAATACTTCTCAAACAATCCAATAGACACAAAGAAATTTTTTGACAATGACTTCAAATTCAAAAGGGTGTCTTCTTTTTCACAGGACAATCCTTGGGTAATCAAAATGAGTATATTTGTTTCTCTATTGCAAAAATGTATTACTAACATATAAATCACATGTTTACAATGAATGAGAACCACCCATTTAGGTTCTAGGTTGCATTGTGTACACGAACACTACAACAACAATGTTGACTATGTATGGAACCAAACAAAAGGTTGTGTGGTTAATGATTTAAGTAGAGCATCAAATGACTCCATAACCTTCAATAAATAAGCCTTTTAGACACATTTTCAAGAGGAAGAAGGAGATAGAATCATGTTTGAAAGGGATCCAATGACTTTTTGGAAAATAGAGACTTAACCCGACTCATCCAACTTCAAAAGGAACTCTTTAGGGACTATGAGCATAGTCTCTTTCAAGAGGAGAACTTATGATTTCATAAATAACGGGAATAAATGAGCAATTAAGTAAGCTATAATAAGTTCTTCTTTCATACATAAATTATTGTAAAAAAGGGAGAAATATGGTTCTTCAGTCTTTTCTTACTTTTGGGGAATGGTGCACCGACAACGAGAGATTTCAGAAAGAGGCTATAAGGCCTTTCAAATATTTTTTATGTAATAAGAAAGTGAAAAAGATAAATTAGACAATGACATCCATCCTCTTCAATATCATACTAAATTGGATCTTATTTCTCAAGTATATAAATAAGAAGTTAATAATTTATTACTCAAATTAGAGCTCTACAAGGCCCCAAGGTTAGATGGGTTCCAACTAATTGTATTCAAAATGTTATGGAACCAAGTTGGAGATGATGCTTGGAAGTTTGTGGCCTTGACCTTTGAAAGAGGATCTTATAATGAGCAAGCTGACGAAACCTTATAAGAGGGATTATCCCTATTAGGATAATGAATTTTAGGCTCATCAGTTTGTTCAGTGTTTTGCATAACCTTTTGTCCAAGGTTCTTATGAATAGATTACATTCATACCCTCACAATATCATTAACCCTCTACAAAGTAGCTTCATTATGAGGTTTAGTATTAGGGAAAATATTATTATTTTTTAAAAAATAATGCATTAAATGGGTAGATCAAAGAGGAAGAATAAAGATGTGGTTTACAAGCTAAACATCGAGAAAACATATGATCATATCGACTAGGATTTCTTCAAACAATCCCTAGTTCCAAATGTTGAAAAGTATAATTGTCTCGATCATGCATAGGTTATACTCAACTAAGACTTCGTTGTTGAGGAAAGATAACAAATAGGAAAAGTTTATCCTATTTAGTGGTTTAAGATAGAAGTACCCATTATTCTCTTCATCTTATGAATGGAAAGAATCATAATTAACCAAGAAGTGGATAATGGAAGTTGAAAAGTCCCAATTGTCCAACCTTTATTTTTGTGGATGATCTGTTGTTGTTTGGAAGGCTAGAGATCCAAGCTAAACTGGTGGCTAAAGCTTTAACATTTTTGTGCAACTTGTCTAGGTTGAAAGTAAGTTTAGAAAAATCCCATATTATGACCTCCAAAAAGTATTTCCAAGGACACATATCGCAAACTCTTGTAGGTGATCAATATCACATCTAGACTTCTATAAGGAAATATATGAAACAAAACAAGTTAGCTCTAGATAGAAGGTTAAATAGAACTTAAAAAATATTTTGTTTTGTAAACTTTTTGTAAGATGATGGTGATCAAACAATTTAGGGTGATCTAATAGTTAAAATAATATTTTCACATGTGACGTAAAATATAGTAAAATACTAATACATGTACAAATAAATAAGGCAACAAAACACTTTTAACTTTTATATTGGTTCATCCCAACATTGAGCTACTTCAAATTCTCTTTTACTAACAGCAAAGGATTCAAGTAAATGAATATAAATATTCTCACTAACACTTCTAGCTACAACGAGTACACAAGTCACTCATGACTATCTCCTTTATCTCGCCTTGAAATAAAAAACATATGTATAATTTTTTACAAAGTCACTGCTAGCCTTTCCAAATATTCCTTAATTGCCACTTTTGGCTATAACAAAAGAGTTATTTATAAGATTGTAAGGATAACTATTTCATGAGAGGATATACAAATAAGAATTTATTGTGAAAGAATTACTTCATAAAGTGAAGATTTTATAAAAAAAAACAATGTTCTCTCTACCATCTAATAAGGTGTTTCTATAATCTAACACTTAAATATTTGGCAAAGGTGCATGCACAATATATTGATATTTTACATAGAATTGTTAGTTAATTTGTATGACAAACATTCTACTTATAGACATCTAAAATGAGATTGCTATAAGCAATGTGTTGGTCTTCTATTGTATGTTAGAGTTGTGGTACGAGTTAGTAGCCTTTTAGCGGATAGGATTTCTCTTACATTCAACTTGCTACAATTTATAGTATCCTTTATTTTGAACATGTTTTCCTTGTACTAACAACATTATTTTGAGCATACAACAACATAAAGTTGGTGATGCAATTCTAGAAATGGTATTTTCAAATCATTGAAATCTTGAAAGAGATGCGACTAGAAGAAAGGATGAAGAATATAAATATTGTAAAAATATAATAAAAAATAAATGATGTAATAAATATTGTGTTAGTAATGACATAGGATAGCTGAGTGTGCATCAAATTTTTTTGGATAAAGGGTTTTCTTGTCCTAAAATATAATAAAGAAGGAGTGACATCCAAACACTCATAGAGTTTCTGTAGAGAAGAGAACCAAGTGTCACATCCCTCCTTGCCTTGGTTATATCACAACCAAAGGCTAATGTAAAGAAACTCAAGTGAACTTAGTAACACAACTTGATTTTAATTCAATATAAGAGTGTTTGAGCTTTTAGAAGAGTGTAGGTTTTCATCTGTCTATAAAAAGTTTTTAGTCCATGCATAATATTCAAGTGGTGGCTCTCTCCCATGTGTTTTTTTTATGGTGTCTTTTAGCTTATCCAAGCAGGAGAGAATTGTTGCTATTCTTGGTTTCTCCTTTTCTTTCTTTTAAGAAAAACATAGTATAGTCATTCCCTAAGCCAAGCCACCATTTGGCAACCATCATACACCAAATCTTCCAAGAAACCAAACCAAGAAACCAAGTCAAATCCTCCAAAAAAAGTTAAGGAAGAAAATTATTGAATCCAACCCCCTCCCCCTCTTTTTTAAGACCACTAACCATCATTATATTCAAGAAATATACATATTTATTTTTCCTATTCATTCCATAACAAAATCAAAATAAAGAATCATCAAAGAATCAAATGACCAACCTCATAACTTATCTTCATCATAGCTTCTACAAATGCTCACCAATTATTTTGATCATAGCTTCTACAAATGCTCACCAATTATTGGCTTCAAGATTCTTCCAAGATCTAACCTAAACCTTCCTTAACCTTTCAACACCCTTATTCTTCCATAAACATAAAAACCACAACCTACCCAAGCCAAAAATGACACAATAAATCACCTACACCAACCGAGATTAGTTGATTATTCTTCTTTCTTATCTTTGTATTTTGAGTCATAAAGTTTTCAACTGAAAAAATCTAATTTAGGATTCCTTGGCTAGAATCTCATCATACTATTAAGAGAAGATCCATTCCCAAGCTTCCTTATCCCAAGGTTTCAAGAATCTCCAAAAACATTAAGATTTTCAAATAGTGTAGCTATCTAGATCTATCACTAAAAATGATATATGCAATGTAATCTTTGTATCAAAACTTGGATTAATTGATCAGTCAAGTGTTTGACCAAATCAAATTGTGTTTTATTTGTCTCAGTCAAATATATCCACACATTTAAGTTTTACAATAGATAAAATTCGATAAATATAACATATATTTTATATTTTTGACTTCCCAAATCTAATGTTTTTCTTCATTCAAGAATATCTCGAAACTTGATTATTTCTCATAAGTCAAATATTTTCTAAAAATAACCTAATTTTTGTCCACTTTATATCTTGTAATTATATATATATATATACATATATATTAAAAAAGTAGGAGAAATTTGCAAAATTTGCTTCAGAAAGTTGAAAAGTGCTTAAAAAAAATAAAAAAACTCATGGTATGCTGAGTTTTTCCTTCCAACACAGAGTAATGGACAAACCGCAGAGACAGCGAGGTCCTCCTTCTCCTGACGTGACATAGAGTGTTACAAACAGCGCCATGTCTCTCGCACGTGCCGCACGTGCCATCGCCGCAATCTGAAATCCGTTTTATTTCTCTATAATAATACCAGAGATCGCTGCCTAAGACGAAGGAAGAAAAGGCTTAAACCAACTCACGGCGAAACCCGACCCGAACCTCAGGATCCGAACCCGGATACTCTCAGCAAATGGAGTCAATACTGGGTCGGGCTCTGGAGTACACTCTCAAGTACTGGCTCAAATCCTTCTCCCGAGAACAGTTCAAGTTGCAGGGCCGCACCGTTCACCTCTCCAATTTAGGTACCTTCAAATCCAAATCCAAATCCAAATTTCGAATTCCAATTTCATTTCACCGACTTCAATTCGATTCTCGCTCTCAGATATCGACGGCGACGCCTTGCATTCCAGTATCGGATTGCCGCCGGCGCTCAACGTTGCCTCCGCCAAAGTCGGCAAACTAGAGATAACAGTTGAGTCGCTTACGCTAACTGATTATGTTTCACTTCTTCGCTGTGTTTCCGATCGTGAATTGTGATTTGCTGTTTGTGGCTTTTTTGCAGCTTCCGTCTGTGAGCAATGTGCAAACGGAACCAATCGTCGTGCATATTGATAGACTCGATCTGGTTCTCGAAGAGAATTCTGATTTTGATGCATCGCTTAGTTCGAACTGGTAAACAACGAAACGAGGTTGGTGATGCTTTATGCTTTTGCTGTCGTTTGTTTAATATTTTTTGCATTTGTCGATTATTGCAGTTCCACGCCGTCGGCTGCCTCCGCCAAGGGAAGTGGTTACGGTTTCGCTGATAAGGTTTGAGCTTGATTCTGCTCTTTGTTTATCTAAGCATGAGTTCAAATATGCGCATGCTGATAAAGGGTTGGTCGTAGTCAAATCATGCTTTGGTTGATTTTGTAGTCAGTTTTAACAATGTTTGGGGGATTTGAATTTGAACAGTTATACTGTGGGGAAAATTTCTAGTAACATAGTAAATGTAGGCAAAGATAATTTATTGACTATAGGGAGAGATTACTAATTTTAGTCCATTATCGAGCCTAATAGAGGACAAGGATGCAATGAAAGGTTTCAACCTTTCAATGCTTCAGCCTAATAATTTGATCCTTTCTATTAGGTTTGAAATTCCTAGGCTGATCAATTGTCCATAAATGCAATTATCTTGTTTGAGTGTACTAGTTCATACTGACTGGGGGTGATTGTCAGATTGCAGATGGCATGACTATACAAATTCAAACAGTTAATCTATTACTTGAAACTTGTGGTGGTTCTCGTCGCCAAGGGGGAGCAACATGGTAAGTTCTTGATACCAGCCTGTGCTCTCTATTCAATATCTTCTTTTGCATATTTAATAATTTAAGCTTTACCTACCCTATCAAGTTTTTATATCAGTATCTTGTTCCCAGCTGGGATTGATGCAATAGCTAAACTATGTTTCTTGCAATGGCGTTAAAATATAGTGGGTGATTCAGTGGGGGAAGTCTTAATTCCTTAGCATAAACCTGATGGATGGTAGAATTTGCTGTGTTTGTCTCAGACTATTTATAAATGAAACTGTGTGCGACTCAATCTGGTTCCACCTCAAATCTTTTTATAACATCCCCATTCACTACCTCTGGTTGCAGGGCACCACCTATGGCATCTATCACCATACGCAACCTTTTGTTGTATACTACAAATGAAAACTGGCAGGTAATTATTTCAAAACTCAGGCTTTCTGATTCTACTTGCATATAGAACTTCATTGAAGAATTTTTCCTATCAGGTTGTAAATCTTAAGGAAGCGCGGGAATTCTCCAGTAACAAGAAGTATATATATGTCTTCAAAGTAATATATCTTTCCCTTGATTAGTTTTAATCTATCAGTATTTTATGTCCTTTCACATCTCTCTTTTATATTATAGGTTTCATTTCATTTTAAGATTAACATTCTTTCACAATAAATATTTTGTGCTATATTCGCAATGTTGATGGTACCGTGTTGCTTATATGTGTATTACCATATGACAATTCTCACGTTTTTATGTCCTTCCCAGAAACTGGAATGGCAATCCTTGTCTATTGATCTTTTACCTCATCCCGACATGTTCACAGAAGCTACACTAGACCACTCTGAGGAGGGGTCAAACTTCAGAGATGATGATGGCGCAAAACGTATATTCTTTGGAGGAGAGCGTTTTATAGAAGGAATATCAGGAGAAGCATATGTAACTACTGCAGTTCCCCTACATATTTTAATCTTCTGTTTTATTACAGTATATTGTGAATCATGAAATATAGCTTGACTTTATTCTTTCCAGATCACAATTCAGAGAACTGAGTTGAATAGTCCGCTCGGGCTTGAAGTTCAATTGCACATCAATGAAGCTGTTTGCCCTGCATTAAGTGAACCAGGTTAGTAAAAGAGCACGTTTTGGGTTCCTTGAATATTGAATTGATATAAAAATGGCGAGATATGACATGGGACTGGTTCAAATATGAGCAGGACTGCGTGCACTTCTCCGCTTTATGACAGGAGTATATGTTTGCCTAAACAGGGGTGATGTTGACTCCAAGGTCAGCATGTTTCACATTGTCTTAACTTTTTCCACCTTTGAGAACACCTCAGTAGTTTTTTAAGCACAATATTATCATATTTCATTTTTTGGATTTCTCTAAATATGTATATAACTGTATCCTGACAGCGATCCACTGAAGCAGCTGGGCGTTCTCTTGTCTCAATTGTCGTAGATCATATATTTCTTTGTATTAAAGATACTGGTTTGTCTTTAGCTTGCACATAGTCTTCTTATGTTGATCTTTTTCTTCTTGAATTATTACTAAAATCCTAGCTTTAGGTATATCATTGCTAGCACAATGATCCAACTCTTATCATTAATTTGCAGAATTCCAGCTTGAGCTTTTGATGCAGTCCCTCTTTTTTTCTCGGGTATGTCTTTTGATGATTTTTTTTCTGAGACCATCTTACACTTTTGCCCACATTTTTTTTCTTGGCTACTTGCCCATATTAATCTCGATACTGATGCTGGTTAGCCTTATCTAATAGGTAGAATATAATACCTTGAGCCAAAAAGAAAATCATATAGAGCCTTATATTTTCATTGAAGACTTTCTTTGGGGGCTTAAGACACCTTATATATAGTTTATTTCAGTCCATTGGATGCTCATGGAGTAATAAGATGTTGAGGCTAACCCTCTCTAGTGGGTGTGTGGATACATGTTATTTCTACATCTGATATGAATAATCCAGAAATAAGAAAAAAATTGTAAACATAAAATATATGCAGTGTATGTGATTTTGGCATGATAAGTTAGTTTTTTTAATTAGCAACTAAGAATTTATAGTGCTATTTATGAGCTAATTATTTGAAAAGCTTAAGCTATTAGGTGAAGGCACATCAATGATATTATATCCAACATATCCCCTTAAGCAAGAACCCTTAGGGCTTGAAGCTTGGATAATGCAAATGTCTACTTTTTTACTTCGAGGCAATAAGAACTGAAGTGTATATATTCATAAAGTATCCAATAACATGTCATGGATCAAGCATACCAAGACCTTAATCTGTTGGACAAAGGCATTCTAATGGTTTTTTCTATGTAGCACATAGAAAATAAAGATGGAAAGCTCCTTCTTTTCCCCCTTTTCATGCTATGGGTGTTTGAATGCTGCATTTACTTACATGATGTAAAATCATTCCTATGTTTTCACCCAATATAGTTTAACCTTGCTTTTGGGATTTGTCAGTTTATGACACACTATCAAAGCTTCTCTATAACCAAGTAGTATAGAGTTCAATACTTTTTACTCCCATTCTTTTAATATATTTTTTAACAATTTCAGCCCAAGGTAGTCTGCAGTTTTTTCATGCTTCAACCCCAAAGAGCTCTTGCACAATGGTTGCCTTAGAAAAATAATATAAAACCATTTATGTGTCTTCATCCAATAGCTTATCCTTTTGGGATTGTTGGCTTATGAGAATGCCATTTGCTAATATTCATATCTTGCCCACTCTTCAATGTCATATCTCCATGTTCGTGACTGTCTATTGTGGAATGTTATCAGGCCTTCAGTTGTAGTAGAGTTATGTTGTTTGTAATGATCTAAAAATTTAAATGTTCCCTGAATATCTTACTTATCTAAAATGAAAAGGTCATATAATAGAAAATTCATAGTAGTCAGACCTCGGACGTCGCCAAGAGGTCTGAGGTCAGCATGGTAGCGGTCGGTTGGTAGTCAGCATGGTAGCGGTCGGTCGGTGGACCATAGTGGGTTCCAGAAATCACATGTATCAAGGTGTGATTTGAACCTTAGATGCGCCATGCATGCAGAATAACTGTGGAACTTTATGCTTGGGCATAAGAGATTGTCCTTAGTGTTGCATGCATTGGCACGAGGGGAGTTGGTACCGACCTGTCCTCGGGCAGGAGAAGCTCCCGACGTCACCGAGTCATGTGGGAGTGATACCACAGACTTAGAGTAGTGGGAGGACGAGCCCTCAGCAGGGTGTGACGATGTGGCATCGGTCACCAAAGCGAGGCGATGTGTCCTCGCCACACACAAGGGCGATGAAAGATCGTCAGGATGAGAGATCGCCAGGACGAGAGACACACGGTCATCGCCAGGATGAGACATCGGTCGTCTGCCAGGGTGAGACATCGGTCGTCTGCTAGGATGAGAGACACATCGGTCATCGGTGGATAGTTGAGAAGCGATCAGTCATCGGTGGCTGGTCATCGGGGGTCCTGTTACACGCAGATAAGCTGGGACCCAGGCTCCCCGCGAGGGCGTTCTGCATGCGCGACACGTAGACAGTAAGGGCGCCCAGAGTCGTGGGCGTCAGAGTTTTGGTAGGGCAGGTAACCCAGAGTTGGTGCGCGTAGAGACACCCCGTGGCCATCCTGTCAGAGGAAACTTGCACGCAAAAGTTCTCCCAGAGAGTGGGTGATGGCAGCGAAGATTTATGGACGGTCCTCTGAGGGATTAAGTTCATTTCGGTTTCCCTTCTACCTTTTCCTCCTTCACTTTACGACGCGGCCACCCTCCCTCGCCAGTTAACGATCGACGACCTGCCATTGGACTCCTGGGGAAGTTACTCTGCAAGTTTTCTGATCAAAGCCTTAAAACAGAGTAAGTCGTTTTGCTCTGTTCTTCGAGTCGATTCTGAACTTGAGAGGGTTCCCTCTGCATAGGCTTTGCATGCGACTCTTTTAGCTTCAGAAATCGTCTCTGTTAACGTAGAAAATGAGTAATCTCGTTAGATTTGTGATCAAGACTCTATGGTGCAGGTTAGGATATCCTTAGGTCTTTTCGGTGGGTTTGGAGCATAGTGAGATTTTACTCAAGTCCAGGTAAGGGAAGCTAGTTTTATTTTCAATAAAAACCTTAGGCTAGAAGATTCTGAAGTTGGGGGTGACGTGGTCACCAGTTTCAAATTGTTTTGCACGATACTCTGTTTTGTGTATATCGGAATCTGTTTGAGATTGAAATGTGAAATGTATATGATTTTCGAAATTCTAGACTTTGGTGCGATTGGATTTTTTTGTGATTTGGATTGTTTAGAAAAGGTTTAAAATATGTTATGATTGACTGGTTCATTTACGTGTTGTATGATATGCTGAATGATGTGAAAGTATGATGAAAGCATAGTATTTTCAGGAAAGGAAATACCGTGTTGAGATGGTTATTAGGGTGTTTTGATCTGTGAGTATCCTGTGAATGAGACGATCCTGACTCTACTGATATAATGGAATCACATAGATGAAGTTATTCAGTTGGTGAGAGTCGAAGGAGGTCCATTTGGCTGAGTCTGAGGTTCGAAGGAACTGATCAGAGCAGATCAAATGGATTTACCCTGTCATATGAAATGAGGAGACATTGAGATGAGTATGCGCATGGCTGTGTGGATTTCACAGCGGGTAATATGGCAGGTGCAGGTCTCTGGATGCTAAGTTCAAAGCACGAGTCTTCCGGAAGTAGAGTCAAGTGTCTATATTTGTGAGTCAGTAGAAATCTGACAAGAGTAATGTGGAAATTGAATATGATAGACACTTGAGGAAATTTTGAAGTGTGTGAAAAAGAAAAATGATGGTTTATGATGATATTAAGTTTCATATTTAAAGTTTTTAAAATATCTAGCTTACCCTGTGTTTTGTTTTGTGCTTGTTTTTTTTTAAATCTGTGATGATCGTGTTAATTTACACGGGAGCAGATAAAGTTGCAGGTGGCAGAGCTCCTCAGTGAGCGTGTTGGAGGATGGGATAGATTTAGTTATAAATGTTTTCCTTCGGTTGTTTTAAAACTTTTTGATGGATATGTATTAAAACCCCTAGAAGATAGATGTTCTTTTGAGATACAATGTATGGAATGGATGTATTTTATTATAATACATATGTTAATTTGATATTATTGTTCTACCGCTATTTTATTTTATATGTATGAGTAGAAAATTCCGGGCTGTTACATTGTTGACTGACTATCCTTGCAGGCCAGTCTTTCTGAAGGAGATAATGATAATAACTTGACGAGAATTACAATTGGTGGCTTATTTTTAAGGTTTGTGTTTATGTGCCCTCTTTGAATAATAACTATTAAAAGAATTCAGTAAGCTTTGCCTGTGTGTATGGGCAGGTGTTAGTGTGTATGTCAATCTATTCTGTGCTCATAGGATTTGATTAATAGCTGGGTGTCTGAATATATTGGCAAAGAGATACCTTGGTTGAATTGGGAGAAGTTATTGCGATTGAAAATGAGAAAATGAAAATTTAATAAGAAATTCTTAGCAATGTGCCCTACTTATTAATCAATTTGGTTGCACTTGATTCACAACTATTTTTTGTTTTGTGCTGACTGTAGTAATTGTTAATATGGAACTAATTTGTACTCGGTGCATGCTGGAATGCAGGGACACCTTTTGTAGCCCTCCATGTATCTTAGTGCAACCATCAATGCAAGCTGGCACTAGAGATGCTTTCCGTGTGCCAGAATTTGGTATTAATTATCAACATATCCCTGAAAAGAAGCAACCACTCAGGCTATACATATATTATTTGCTCACTTACCTTTTCTCCTTTCGTTTGCAGCCAGAAGCTTTTGCCCTCCAATATATCCTTTACTAGAACAACAGTGGCAATTGATTGAGGGAACCCCTCTAATATGCCTCCATGCTCTTAAGATCATGCCTTCTCCACTTCCACCATCCTTTGCTTCTGAAACTGTTATTGACTGTCAGCCACTTGTGGTAAGTGCAGATTCTTTCAATAAAGGGCCTGTCATAAACTTAAAAAGTGAATTGATTCTGTACTTTTGCCAATGATATAATTTGATAATCTTTCCATATTTTTAGATTCATCTCCAGGAAGAATCATGTCTGAGGATATCCTCTTTCTTAGCGGATGGTATTGTTGTCAATCCTGGTGATATTTTACCAGATTTTTCGGTGAAATCTTTTATTTTCAATCTCAAGGGACTGGATCTTACAGTTCCTTTTGAGAAGACCAAATTGGATAGTTCCAAAAATGACACGGACAATGCAGTCCAGACCTCCTTTTCTGGAGCAAGACTTCATATCGAAAGCCTTTTCTTTTTAAATTTGCCCTCACTGAAACTGAGAATGCTGAACCTGGAGAAGGATCCTGCTTGCTTCAGTCTTTGGGAAGGTCAACCAATTGATGCTAGCCAGGAGAAATGGACTGCTAGAGCATCTCAGCTTACCTTGTCTCTGGAAGCAAGCATTGACGGACCTGGATGTCAAAATTCTCTTGGACAGACGGCAGGATTGTGGAGATGTGTTGATCTGAAAGATGCTTGCATTGAAGTGGCTATGGCAACTGCTGATGGCAGTCCATTGTTACAAGTTCCCCCACCTGGGGGTATTGTCAGGGTTGGAGTTGCTTGTGAACAGTATCTGTCCAACACTTCTATTGAACAATTGTTTTTTGTCCTGGATCTATATGGTTATTTTGGGAGTGTTAGTGAAAAGATAGCAATGGCTGGAAAAAGGAAACAATTGGAGGACATTAGGGCCAAATCCTTTGGTGGAAAGCTGATGGACAAGGTTCCTAGTGATGCTGCTGTCAGTTTATCAGTGAAAAGCCTCCAACTTCGATTTCTGGAGTCATCTTCTGTTAATATTGAGGGGATGCCTTTAGTGCAGTTTCTTGGAGATGATCTATTTACCAGTGCCACTCATAGAACCCTTGGAGGTGCTATTATTGTTTCATCTATTTTACTATGGGAGAGTATTGAGATAAGTTGTGTAGATGCTGAGGGGCTCTTGCCATGTGAAAAGACCTCTTTCTTATGTTCTAAGGAAAATGCTCCCTCAATGAGTGATAATGGATATCCTCAGCTAAGAACTGTTTTTTGGGTGCATAAGAACGAGAAACATCTATCGAATGGAAGTGCTCATTCAGTTCCTTTTCTAGATATAAGCATGGAGCATGTAATACCATTGTATGAACAAGACTTGGAATCTCATAGTTTAAATGTCTCAGCTTCTGTATCTGGTGTTCGCCTTGGTGGTGGAATGAACTATGCTGAAGCACTCCTGCATAGGTTTGGAATACTTGGGCCTGATGGAGCTCCTGGAATGGGTCTTTGTAAAGGGTTGGAAAACTTACAGAAAGGACCATTGTCAAAACTTTTTAAGGCAACTCCTCTCATTGTTAATGATTCAGAAGATGGTATGAAACAAACTATGTTATCTAAATTTCTGTAGTTGGTTAATGTGCTTAATACATAAAACGTTTTTTCTTGATTCATCTTAGGCATGTTTGTTTGCTCTATTTAATTAATTTTCCTTCCTATTTTTTCACCAGTTAGAAGTATGATAGAAGGGAATGAAGCCACTTTTCCCCAATTGAAGAAGCCTGATGATGTGGATGTAACTGTAGAATTGAGAGACTGGTTATTTGCCCTTGAAGATACACAAGAGACAGCTGAAAGATGGTGGTTCTCCAGCCATGAAGATGAAGACAGAGAAGAGAGGAGTTGGCATGCATCTTTCCATGGTTTACGATTAAATGCAAAAAGTAACCCACCAAATGTTCCAGATGGAAAAGTACAAGTGCAAAGAATAAAACAACATCCAGTAGAACTGATTACGGTAAAGAAAGATGTTTCTTTCTGTTTTTAATATTTAATGTTTATGTTTATAAATTTCCTCTCCAACCTTCTGCAGAATCAAAAATTTTATTTTTGCTTTCAAGAATAATATTTTTTGGTTGACTCTATAAAGGAGAGAAAGCAAAATTAACACTACTAAAGAAAATAGCTCAGCATTCTGTCAGGCATCACATCCAAATGGAACTCTAAAACTTTAAAAACACCCTATTTTTGTCATTGGGAGGGTGGAGGATAGCTTAGATGGATAATTACCAGTTACATTTTTCAGTTGACTAGTAACTATTGGGGTTAAAAACCGAACATCTATTGGAAGACATATTTATTCCTAGGTTTTAATAAAATATCCTGTTTGTTGCTTCTCATGCCTTGAAGTGAATCATATTTCTGTGTATATGTTATTTTTGTTCTTTCCTGAGCTACCTTTTTTAATTTCTTCATGTTGTCGAAATCAAAATAAAATGTTTTATTACGTGGCTTAAATGGACAGAACACATCTATGAATAAAGACTTTGCTCATAATGGTCAGAACACATTTAGTATCTACTTGACCAGTAAATTTTTAAATACCATGCAATGTAGGTTTTCTCTGATTTATATACTTAAATATGCTAAAACTCAGATTCCTTATTAGTCGGTTTATTTTTGTATGTTTTCATTTCTGTTTCTTGTCTTTTAAGATGTGTTCTACTCCTATCACACCTCTTATATACTGAGGCGACACTTGCAGGTTGGAGTTCAAGGTCTGCAGATCTTGAAGCCTCATTTACAAAAGGACTTTCCTTCATCAGTGCTAATTGCAAATGGGGGTAAAGAATTCCCCAATGCAGTTGGAGGAATTGGTGTTGAAGTTCGCTTGATTTTAGGTGGGGAGAATGTTGATGATGAAATGGCTAATTGGGAAGTGGAAAACCTAAAATTCTCTGTCAAACAGCCGGTAATGAGAATTTCATATTTATGGCACGTTGTCTCTTTTTTATGTGAAGGTTGTGTTTGATATGCTTTCTTCATGCAGATTGAGGCAGTTGTAACGAAGGACGAGGTTCAGCACCTTACTTTTCTGTGCAAATCTGAAATTGACTCAATTGGCCGGATAACTGCTGGAGTTATACGGTTGCTGAAGTTAGAAGGTTCTATTGGTCAGTCTGTTATAGATCAACTTGGGCACCTAGGTAAGTTGTCAAATTATGCATTGAATTGTTTCTCATTAGACATAAAATCTCATCATTATAATCTATATTAGTGAAACCTTAGCCTTTCCTAAATTTGGGAAGTGTACCTTCAGTGTACTCTACGGTTAGAGGAATACATAGAATTGAACTTAGTAAAATAAGAAATTGAAAAGCTCATTTGGAAATTTTCCAAAAAGGCAATCATAGGTTCTTTCAAGAATTAGGCCAAAAAGTTAGGATACGAGAAAACCTTTATTATTTATCATTATTTATATTTTTTATATTAAAATGTGTGGATTTGCTCTTTTTTTTTCTCTTTTTTCTTTCTATGGTGGAGATAGTATGACAGATCACGGCCATATTATTTAAAATTTGGGGTAAAAATAGATTTGGTTCGAGTGCCTAAAAATAATATTCCAAAGCTTTTAGTATGTTCTCCGTTAAACTGCATTTTCGTGTGTAGCGCAGAAGATGGATTCAAGACTTGAGGTATAATATTCTTAACTAACTGGTATAGCATATAGATTAAAGAGAGGAAATGCGCAGGACTAGAAATCAAATTTATAGCTAATGGATAATGCTTTAAAACCTTAGCCGACTACTAAATATAATAGTCACATACAATACAGTCCCCGACTCTGTTAACACTAAAAAAACTGATGTTTGATCGAGCTAATACCAGGAGTCTAAGGTTGAAGATTGTATCACTTGAACAAATTTCAATCCATAAATGCACAATAAATTATACATGTATTAGTAATTGTCAGGAGTTCTCATGAATTGGAGACTTAATTGTGGTTACTATTCGAGAAATCACATGACTTTCACAGACTATTCTTAATTTTGAGGAGTTTGCAAGCTGAAGCACTTAACGCCTGTTTCCATTCAAATTTTAAAGTCCAAAAAAATTTTCTTTGACAAAAAATGAGTAGGAAAATGTGGGTTTATATGGGAACGCATTCTGAGTTAGACAAAACAGAACCTTAGTTATATCCTTCTTTCGTAATCTTATAATAACGGTGTGGTTATTTGCAGGAAGTGAAGGTATTGACAAGATTTTCTCTCCGGAAAAGGTTAGCAGAGACGGAAGTGTTTATAGCAGAGGAATTTCTCCTCTGCCAAATCTCATAAATGAGGAATCGCACAGAAGTTCGGAACAAACATTAACTTTGCTTGAGGAAGCACTTGTGGAATCACAGGCTAAGGTTAATGATTTAATAAGTGATATGGGTACTTCAGAGTCTTCCTCTCAACACCTTACCATACTCCAACTGAGTCAAAAGATAGAGACTATGCATGACTTATTGATGCAATTACGGAATCAACTCTAAGTTCCTCTCTGCCATTTTTGCTGTATATTTATAGTCAAAATATTTTCATTCACATTATAGATTACAATGTTGTGTATATAGGATATAAATCTTTGTTGAGTGTTGTACAAGCTAGGCAGCCGCCATGGCTCTTCATTGATGTAACAAATTTTGTTCCCTTTACCAAACTACCTCATCATTAGTTCAGATATCTTCGGAAAAGGGAGAGATCCATATTTTCTGAATATTTTGCTACCAACAAAAATCTTTCCCTATCTAATTAATTCTGAAAGAGATTTAGTTACACTGCCATACAGAAATTACTAAATACTCACACCATACAGAGTAGAACAAAATTAGCAACTTTAACGGCACAAAACCAAAACTTATACTAAAACCTTAAACGGTAAAATTTTGACTAAAACCACAATTCAACTTATTAAGTTTTAACTCCTCTTGAGAATGCAGATGACAACATTATACAATGTTTTAAAAGTTAAAATAAACTTACGACTATAAAATAGTGGCTAAATAAAATAATATTTAATATAATTTTAATTTAACTAGATTACAATTATTAAATTCTTAACTAGTGATTAAAAACATACTTTATTTTCTGTGTATTTCTCGTATTTCAGAAGAGTCAAATCTACGCTAATAGTATTTTTAATTAAAAATGATTTGCTTAGTAAAAAATAAATAGCAATTGTTAATTACCAAAATATATTACAATGTTTAAAATTTCAATGGAGGTCTCTTATCATTGCTAGTTAAACATGAGCAAGGAGAACATATCCAGGTATTCATGAGTTTGTTTTAAGGAATGATGTTAAAATTTATTGAATCACATCACAAGTACTGTAATCAGAAGTCATTCTGAGATCAAATATATTGGGTAAGGGTAACCTTCAAATGTTTTTTTGAAATATTTTATAATTTTAAAATGAAATCAAAAAACAAACAAACAAACAAAACCTTATCACTTAACATGGGAATAAGAAAATAATACATTATAATGTTACTACTATGGAAAGTCAAAATATCTCAACAATTTCCAATCTAAAAGATAACTTCTAATCTGAAAAACAAGAGACTACAATTAAACTAATCAATAAGAGATCGTAATTATGACCACAGCTTCGGCGAAAAAGGAAAATGATTGAGCACTCACTGCATATGTCGAATGTAGAAAACATTGACCACTCATAACCAACGTTTAAGATCTAAGCTACAAAACAATTTAACTCACTTTCTAAGTCGTCTCGCAGAGAAGATAGATGATTATGACCTTCACACACAAAACCATTTCGAAAATATTTTCGATTAAATAACATATTAACGGGGAAAAAACCATTGGACTGTAAAATTATTATTCAGTTCTCTAATTCATATAAACCGGCGACATGTAACACAAGCATGGCTCAAGGTTTGGCTTTCTTTATTTAAACAACTTCTAAGTTCTAACTGAGTTCTCAGTTGAACCTTTTACATTATAAGGCTTACCGAACCAAAATAAACAAACAAACAAGCAATGAACCAAGTTCCTGATGAACATAAATGCCCTCATGTTTGACATGCCCGTCAGATTGGTATTGCATGAAATACAAGTTAGGTTGAAGAGTTTGAAACATCATCCCAACGCCATATTGTCCCATCCTCACAGCAACTCAATATAGTACTACAACATAACAAGAGAGGACACTGCAGTTATAAACTAAAATAATATTGCATTTTATATGAGCAGCATCATCAAATGTATGAAGCATTACCTTCCGTCAAAGGAAGTAGCAGTCTGCCTGATTGGAGATTTTGATTGAGGATGTGACAACCTGAACAAGGTGACTGAGTATAAGAATCTCATAAAATACAAGACCACTGAAATAACAACAAAACTTAGGTACAATTTTTTAAAGTGATGTTTGAACTGTTTTACAATCAGAATTGAAGTTCATCTCAGAAATTTGTATAATCTTTTAATGCAATATTTATTTGCAGACTGTGGAGATAAAACTTAAATTCTGATTGAGAACTACACCAACCACCAAAACAACTGTCTAAGTTTTGTTCTTGAAATAATGAGTTCATAGACAAACTTTGTAGCAAGTACAGGAGGACACGACTGCAATTCCCAAACAAAAATCTTGCCTTCCCTGTTACCTGAAAGACCCAGAAAATAAATCTTGAAATTACAAACTTGCCAGCAAAAGCACAAGTTCAATTTGTCAGAAATCTGTATTGAACAAATTGTGCAATAATCCATAGTTAATGTCACTATAGGACTTAAGCTGCAGGTGATACTAGAGAAAATAATAAATTAAAAAAAATTGCAATCATTCTTACCTACTGTAGCTATGTTGAAATGGAAATCACTAGAAAACTTGATGAACCAGATATCACACTCGGGAATGGGGTATTTCTGAAGGACGTCAACTACACCCTAAACATCCACACACAGCACAAAAAATAATCTGAAGCTGATTTTAAAACTTACATAGTATAAAAACAAATGAAAACAGATAACAATAATAATAATAATTATAACTAACCACTCCTGTAATTTCTTCCTTCACTTTAGGTTCCCACAAGATAATTTCATCATCAACACTCTGGAAATGTAAAATGATCCATTACTTAAGGAATGGGCAAATCGATACTATGATTAATTGTCAAGTGCCCAAAATGGAGGACTTGCTCAAAAACCTTCATAACTTCGTCTCTCAATTATTAAACTTTTTTAGACAAAGAAACTTCATGAAGATTATTTCCCACTTAAAATGAGCATCAAGGAGAATAGTAGAAACATCAAATTCAGCAAAGCTACCTCAGCTCGTCTACCAAAGAAAGTCCTTAAAAATTTATACCATAAAAGCATACACCAAAGTTTTACCATAAAAATTTTCAAAAAAATAATTTACTGTTTTAATAAAATTGTATTAGAAGCAACTGTTTTACATAAGATACTTGAAGCTGATACTATTTCCACAACAAACCTAACATTTAATTTCCTCCAGGAAGAGTAGACTGATACTGAGCAATCACTCACCTTTGAGAGGATAAAATCACCCAACCACCTATTACAGTCAACATAATTTACATGAACTGAAGCAGTGTATACCTGAAAATAGGTATAACTAGAATTAGAAATTACATAAAGATCAATGATATGCACCAAAAATAAATTGTTACTGACAGGATATTGGACAAATTTTGTTGGGAACTTTGAAGGAAGATCTGCCCATGTGAATGATTTTTCTACATATGTCCAGAACTCTGCAGAAACAAAAGGGACATGATGGATTAAAATGAAAGGGATAATAGAGTTGGTAAATTTTAATTGACTAAATGTGTAAACAGAAACGGGTATAATGTTCCGCACAAGAATTTTTTACAAATTACAAAAATAATTGTTACTTGCAGCATGTTATCATGAAACAAATATCAGAGATACCAAACAAATGCATATCAAATCCATTGAGAATAATTGATTAAATGTAAGATAGGATAGATGAATAGACAGAGGAGATGGAAGATCAAGGAACCATTAATAGCTTTCCTGAAAACATTGAAACAATGGTGTCATTCAATCCATGCAGTCAACTCCACCTAGTGGAAAAAGGATCGCTTTTATCTTATTCCTTCATTTTCGTTATAACTGATGAAACAGCTAAAAGATTGTTTCACTCTTCCCTCTTACCAATCTAGTATCAACCATTACTTCAGTTTATGTTTTCACTCTGCCATCTTTAAATATCTTACCCTTCATAGACCATATTTTTACAGTATTATCCATGCCACAACTAGCAATACGATATATATCCGAAGGATGAAAGTCCTACAGTAAGCAACATAAAATTAGTTGGGGTAATCTCCAAAATCCAAATATTATATATTATCACTAAGAATTGGTAGGTAATTAAACAAGAAAAAGGGAGAGACACACAGGATGGGGAATACACTTACAACACTTAGGATTTCATTACGGTGTCCTCCAGCTCCTGCAAATATCAGGATACATATTCCAGTATGAGCATTCCACAACCGGAGAGATTCATCCTGATCAACATTAGATATCATTAATGAAAGATACAGGATTCCTTAAATAGTTAAAATGTGGAGAAGCCAATTACTTTGCTTGCAGATATCACAAGTGATGGTTTTAATGTTTGAGTCCTGACTTCATTTATAGAGTCACCATGGCCAACAAAACTCTGCAGAGAGGAGATGTCAAGTTATGTAATAGCAGGGAGGGATTAGAACACAACCAATACATTTTAAACATTATTGAAAAAAAATACATTCAAAGGCATTTAGCTTGCAGCAATGCCCTCAAAACTCTAAACTAACAATCAACACTAAGGGCACATATGAGTAAATAACTTAATTAAGCATTGATTCAGTAAGAACTTAAGGTGCATCAAGCTAAACAACTTAAGCACTGGTTCAACAATAAAAAGCTTATCCATGAACTTGATTGTGAACAACTTTTCTGTTAAGCTTCTTAAAATAAGCTAAAAAGAATGAATAGTAAACACATGAACCTCTTTAACAAGCTCAAACTAAACTTCAACAAGGACACCAAAATTTTTTTCTATGAACACAAAATTCAGAAAAATGCTGCCAGCTATTTAGATAAACTTAACCATAAAAATTAAAAGTAAACACAGCTACCATTAATCAAAGACCACCTTGAATGCTTATATCATAAAATAAACTCACATAAGCTCCATATAATCTCTTACAAATGCCAACTAAATATAAAAATTTATAATCACATGTTCATAAGCCTCAAGCAGTTTATCACGAGTTCATTACTGTAACCAAAATACCCTGTATATCTTCTCACGGCCAGCATCAATGACTCGGACTATCCCCTTGCTCCCTCCAGCCACAATAAATGGACTCCCATCATCACTGCATGCCCACCCCACAGTGTAAAAAGACTCATCCTTCTGGTCCACATAAAAACACAAAAATTGAAACAAATTTATGTACACATGCATGTACAAATGAAACCTTAACAAAAAACAAAGTTAGAGAAAGAAGAGACTGAAAAGTCACTGTTCACTTACATCCTCGTCCACATAAGACTGTAAAACAGCAATAACCCCTCCTTCAAGGCATTGATAAACAGTAATCTAAGGATTAAGAAAAAAAAAAAAAGCATTAAAGATTGAAACTTTTTGAATAAAATGAAAAAGGGAGGTGGAGAAAGGTTAGAGGGTGTACCCTGTTGCCACCAACAGTGACGAAAACGTTGAGGTAACGGGAGTCAAGGAAGTTGAAAACGACAGCGTATATAGGGCGTTTCCCCTCTTGGAGGCGATTGGTAACTCTGTATTCCCTCTTCTTCGCCGTAGCCAACGATCCCACCACAGGCTCACACCCTAAGCCAAATGTTTTGCCCCTTTTAGCCCCTGCCACCATCTTTTTTATTTTTCTGTATTCTCTCTCTTAGGGTTTCACACAAAGAACATGAGAGAGAAAGTGCATAATTTTTCAATTTCTCACTCAAAAATTTAAATAAATAGATAATTTTTTGGATTATCAGATTATGATTCAACTCAACTCAACCCGACTTATCTTAAGAAGTTAATGTTTATATGTCTTCTTAACTTTTATCATAATTAAATGGGAATATTTCACAGACGCGTGTCAGTATCTCTAAACTTGATGTCAGACATTTTGTAAATTTTATATAAATTTACATTAAGGTTAAAATAAATTATTTATTACATTTTTACAATTAGTAAAAATGTATTCGAGTATATGAAGAAATGTTTTTATATGTAAAAGATCATAATTCTAACATGTTTGAGGCGAGGGTGCATATGGGAAGCGGGTTAGACGCATTTTGTTTTTTTCTCACATATGCAAATATTACTAGGGATGTGAATGCATGAAATGAGATTGGTCTGCACCACTGTGAAAAAGGAATCAATGTTACACACTATACCACATAGACTATGCTACACATTACACCACAGAGAGACTATGAGGAATCTTTTGACTAATTTGAATTTTTTTTCTTCAAAAGCTTTAGTCCATGAATAGTGTGCTTTCACTCATTCATTATTTGAGTGTTGGTATTGTGAGAAATAAGGGTCTTGTCAGAGTTGTGCCATAAGTGAGAGTGAACTTAAAGTTTTTTTGTTGTGTTGAGGACGAGCCAAAGAAGGCATACAAGGTATGCATGCACTGTTTTTGGATTAGAATTGATTTTCTCTTAGTTCATTTTGGATTAGAATCGATTTTGGTTGAAGTATAAGGCAAGGAGGATCGATTTTCATGCTTCTATAAAACAAGGCAGAATCAATTTTTCTTGGTACACGAAAGTTCAGAATCGATTTTGAATTATATATAGGGCAGGGAGAATCGATTCTCTTTGTTTTGTGATCTGCTGAATCGATTTCTATTATTTTAACTATATACAAAATTGATTCTCCTTCCTACTATGTGATGTATTGAATCGATTTTCAATTCATTCTAACTATATACAAAATCTATTTTCTTCTATTTTTTCTGTGTTTTTTTCTTTCTATGAATTCAATTTGTTATTCTTTAAGTATACTCATTCTTAAAATGGGTTCATAAGCTCTTTGGAATGAACAATAAAAAGGAAAAACATAATCTCTTGGATAGAGTAGTATCAAAATATGTGTCTTTAACATGAAAGTAAAATATGTTAGAGAAAATTAATGTAAGCAACTCACATCAATCATACCTACCATAATTTATCATCAATATCAACAATAAAAGTAGATTACTTTATGTTTTAAAAAGAATGAAGTTGGTCAAATACATTAAATCACAAGAAAAAAAAACTAACAAGAAATTTACAATATATCTCTAATGACTATTTTATTAATAAATTTTTTAAATAAATAAGAAGTCTTTAAAGAAAATAAAAACACACAAGTAGTCCCTCATTACCTATAGTTTTGCACTAAATTGAGAAGATTTTTATATTTTTTTAACATCCTTTACTTTCTTCAAACACTAAAAAAAATTAAATAAAAATTAATTTAAAAAAGCGAAATACTATAAACTATTTATTAATAATAAAATCTATTTTATATATTAATATTTTAAAAATAATATTTAATTTAGTTAATATAATAATTAATTATTTTTTATCTTAAAATTAATCTCTATTTAATATTTTTTTTGAATGAGATTTTTTTTTCTGGCTTAAGGACATTAGTACAGAGATTACTGGGTTTTACTATCTAAAGTCTCTCTTATAAATTAAACAAAATTAAAAGAAGACATAATATGATTATGGGGACATAAATATATTTTCATTTCTAAGGGTTATAGAAATGTTTGAAAGGCCTCAATTATCATTTCTTGAACTTAAAATGACTTTACATTAAGAAATTTAACAAGTTCTCTAGCATATAGTTTGCTTCTTCATAGTTTTCTTAGTCTACTCCAATGTTTCACACAACATAATTAATTTGAATTGAAACTTGTCCATTTTGAACATAATAAGAATAAGACCATTTAGATCCAAAATACCCAACAAAACATGAATCTCTCCTACTCTAATTACTATTTGCCTAATCAACTCATCCCTGAATACTATCACATTCACCTCAACCCATAATCAACTTAACCCTAAATACATTAGTCTAGATCAACCCTATCAAATTTACCTAAATCACTTTCTCTTTGGATCTCTCTAATCTAATAAAGATTAATACAACACCAACCATAAATATTTTAATCTTCATTTTCTTCAGCAACTAACATAACAAAAGTTTACACTAATAAAATAATAAACTTCTTAATTTCACTTAAAACAATAAAAAATATTTTTTTGTGTGTTTAGCCCATTAAATTAATTAAAGATATGACATTCACATGTGTGCAATTTTGAACAATTTAAAAATACCAAAAACATATTGAATTTTATAAAAAAATAAAGCACCAATTTTTTTTTATTAACTTATGATGTTTATATATTATAGTTAAAAATATTAAAATTAAAAAATTTATTAATGATGTCCAACTTAGTAATTTTTTATTTTAATTTTTTTTGAAAAATTAAATGTTATATTAATTATTATAATATACTTATTAATACCAATAACAGTAAAAATACTATTGTTACTATTATCATTTGAATTTAATTATTTCATCAATATTAATTTAATATAATATACCAGCATTTATATAACATAATTTTTACTATAATATAAAATAAGTATAAATAGTATTTTCTTACGCTTTTAAATAAGTATTATATAACATTATAATTTCATAAAAATATTTATAATTATCTAAAAAAGTAAAGAATTACATTTAAATTTTAAATTTTTTAAATCTAGAAATTAATGTTATAATTTCATTAAAAGTTTAATTTTTTTTAAAAAAATAGATTTATAAAAGTTTATTTCTCATGATGTGTTAATAAACTTTGTACCAACTTTTTGACAGTGTAAATTCCAACAATTTTGATAGTAGGATTCAATCCTTCCACACATTATAACAGGTGTTTTGGATTTTACACTTGACTTCTTCCTCATTAGATATTTCTAGATATCATTATTTGTGTGAAAAGTGATTGATTTCTGTGCATGTAACCAACCATAGTCCAAGCCTTATCTTCATTCTTCTTTCCAAATTAGCATGGCTTCCACAGTGTTCACATATCCCTCTCTTCATCTTCACATCTACTCACATAAAACATCAAATCCGTCAGAGTTCTCCATTCACAGCCAACCCAGAAAGCACTTTTCCATCAGATGCAAATCTCTGGAGTCCACTCCTGAGGGTGAGTTTCTAACCCCAGACCCTTCCTTCAGCACAGTGAACAGTGAGGAGTCTTTTCCCATTGAGAAGAGAAGGAGGTCAGAGATAGTGCGGGAGAGAAGGGGAAAGAAACTTGTGCAGCCTGAGCCTCCAAACTTTGAAATTGGATGGAAGAGGACCAAAGAGATAAAACAAGAGGTGCCAGTAGGGTATGTCATAGCTGACTTCTTGGAGAAGCTAGAGACCCTCATGGAGAAGGAGTTTGGATCAACAGAACTGCTGGCAAAGGTGGGGGAAATTGTGGCTGAGAGGGCAAGAGAGGAGGCAGAGGTTCTGATGGATGAAGGGAAAGTGGAGGAGAGAATGGTGACAGAACTGTTTAGAGTGTTGAAGTTGATGGAGATGGATTTGGCTATGGTGAAGGCTGCTGTCAAGGAAGAGACATTGGGGGAAAGGCTTGAGCAGGCCAAGGCAAGGTGCAGGCAAGCCATACTTGTTGCTTATTCCTTTTGAACTCTTTCGTGGAGATTGTGTGACATTGGAGAGATACACAATGTCATAGTGGTGAAGAACTTGAAACAACTGATAAATATTACTTTTTTTGGATTCTGCCCCAATTAAAATTTTAATAACCATCACAATCTTTTAACAAAAAGATATGTGTGTTTGGATTACTAAATTGATTTTTTGTTTTAAAATGATTTTGAATTTATATTAAAAGCAAATTTTAGTACAAAATTTTAATTCTTTATAAGAATTAATTAGAGTAATTTCATTTCAAAATTAATTCTGGATTAGTAATTAATATCTTGGTACAGAAATAAAACATGTAAAAAATGGTTTAAAATCAAGTGTTCAGAGAAACACTCTTTACTATTTGTATGGTTTGAATGGCATTGTGTTACTTGAGTGGCATTATTATTAACAAATTTTAATTTTGAATCAATGCCTAATTCTTTTCTTTTTATTAGCTGTAGTATATGTACCTGTGAGTAACTAAATAAAATAGGAAAAATTGCTCCTACCTAACATATATTATGATGAATAATACTTATAATTTTAGTATTAAAATAGACATTCATATTTTTTACTCTTAATAAATTACACTTATATATCATATATTTTCTTAAAATAATAATATTTACTTCTCTTATTTTATACAAAAATACCATATTGATTATAACTTAAATTAAAGAATCTTTTATAAACAAAAATTAAAAAATATAAGTAAAATAAAATATATGGTTATACTTCATTAAAAACATCTATGAAAAGTAAATATTCTTTTATTAAAAACATGAGATAAGTGAATCTATTTAAAAATTACAAAGAGAATAAATTTTATTTTAGTAATAATATAAGAAAAATAAGTATTTATTTGAAAACTAAAAAATTGTAAATGTCTAATTAGTATATAGGAAACTGGAATTTCCCAGTAAAGATGCCTAGTGATGATATGATTTCCAGACTGGTCATCAAGTTAAAAAAATTTGAATGTCTTCTACTCGAACCCGGCCAATATTGTTATTCTACGCAAATTTAAATTTATAAACATTATATAAATCTATTTCAGTAGAGATAAAGTGGTCTTCTAATTAATCTCAGCATAGAAAAAAATGTATCAAATAATTAGGGTAAAAAATTATGATGAATTTGTCAATGGAATTGAGAGCTTGCATATACTATCTAGCTTTTTGGATATGCATATTTATATTTTCTTAAAAAAATCTCAGTTTCTTGCACCCCTCTCTCCCATGTACAAACTTACTCATACACATATACCTTCTCTCTCTCACACATGTATTATCTTCAACATCTATATTAGTAGCAAACTTGTCGAAAAAGCACCAAACATGCTCTTCTTGTCACATTATGTAAATCAGTGGCATTAGCACAGACACTTAAAAAAAAGAATCATCACTACATTTCTGCGCAGGCAAAAGCCCAAGCTTATCCTTGATTTCCTAAAAGTGTGAAAATGACTGGAGTCTAACTCTTCGAACAGAGAAAAAAATACCTACACACATAAAAGACAAATGTTTTCAATACGAATGTGGACTAATGGCACAAGCATCGTAATGAAAGTGGTAAACCCTGAAAATCTTTCCACAGCCTACTTACAATACTTCAAGGTCCAAACACAACATAGCTATTTGAAATAGTCTCAGACTTACACAAGCTAAAACAATAACTCAACATAACCAGCCATGTTTCTTGTATCATTGAATTATACAAATAAAGTGAAAAGGAAGTCAGACCCAACCTTATCATAGAGAACTTGCATAACCTGCTCATCATTATGGAACTTATCCAGCAGAGTGCACAATTTCACCGCAGAACTGACACAAAATACAATGAACATAAAGTAAATTGCAGAATATATTTAGTTCATAGAAATTTAACAAAGTGAAGGAAAAGAAGGAAAACCTTAAATGCTTATTCCAAATAGAATACAAGATGATCCTGCAGCAAACATAATTTCAATTGTCTGTATCATCTAATTCCTCCAGTAGAAGGAAGCAACCTATCAACTCACTTCGGAATGAGTGTGCTCCTGGGAATGTCCAATGGCTTGATTGTGAAGGCTTGCAAGTTAAAAATTATATAAGTTACTGATATATATTCAAAACCGTAGAATGAGACTCAACGTCTTTTGCCACCAGATATTTCCAGCTTGCTTGATTTCCTCATAAATAACAAGAGCCTCAGACAAGAACAGCCTTGACTTGGTTCAAGTTCATCCGCAGTATCAATGGATCTAAGATCACCTGTAATGTTAAAGATTTACAAGATCAACATAAAATCACAAGCTTTCAACAGATATGCAGACAACATATCTTGATTACATGATTCAGTTTATCAAAACTGTATATATGTAAACCCAAAAATATTGAAGTGTAACATCACAACATTAGCATAGATAAATAAAAAATTGTATACTTAGAGGAATACATGAACTTGAAACATAGTGAAGAAAAGATCAATAATACAAGATGCAATTTCTTTTAAATGGTATTGGTTCTTTTGAAAGGAGGGTATGAATATATGATCAATATAACTCAATTTTTGTGAAGTCTAAGTTATCATCAGAAGGAACAATGGAAGAAATAACCAAACTTTTGGAGACATGTTGGATTAAAGATCATAAAATGGTCAAAACGGAATAAATGAATTTACTCTTGATTCAGATAGATATGTAAGAATCTATTATATGGCTATTAAACATAACTTACATTCACTATATCCTCTTCATTTTTAGAGTTTCTAACCAGGTAGCTGAAACTCTATGAATCCATCTTTATATTATCAGCACATGGCATCTGCTCAACGACCCTCACCCCCATCACTAATGTTTTTCTGCAAAATTGTGTAAAAGGGTGAGAAAAAAATATATTGTTTGACGCGAGAAGTTTATTTAAATACACCTTAAAAGGTAAAAATATTAGAGAATAGAGTCTTGTTCATCATTGTGGCAATAAAACTATCGGCATTATCAACAACAATATTCCAATCAAGAGAAAACATTCACATGATTTTTGTTACACTGAAAACATACTGAAGCCAATAAATTACTTCAATACCTTGCCTGAGCCCTAAAAATACAAGGATTTAATGGCTACAATTTCTAGATTTGGTGAACATGGTGAGAACTTCCTTCATCTACATGCGTGGGAGTGGCCTTGTTCAAGGATTTCTATAATCTATATAACTATAAAAAAAAAAGAGCCATGAAACAAAAATATGACAACTAAGCATGGCCTTAACTAACATCATTCCAAGATTAGCCACCAAAAATAAATAAATCAAAGAAATAAAAAACAAATTGCCAAAATCTGGTTGCTATTGTAGACAATTTCATAAATCCTCTTATGAAAGTTATGATAGTGAACTTTAAACCTAACTCAATCAACTTGTAAGATGAGGTTTACACCCACTTATATATGAGATCTCCAACATGTTCCCTCATGCCAAAGAGGAGACATCTTGAGTGTGAGACTAGACATTTTTATATAGTTCGATAGCCACCCGATAGTGGGTGACACAATATACTCAATAAACCTTGCTAAAATAGACCCTTGATATTCTCTAATATCATATTAAGAAAGTGGACTTTAAACCTAACTTAACCTTACAATATCAACTTCTAAGGTGAGGTTTGCATCTACTTATATATTAAAATTTGGTCATATCTCTAGTCGATATGAAATCTTCAATCAATCCATTAATTGTTATATCATTTTTTTATCCTTAATACTTTCAAATGATGTAACTCAATGAATTTATCTATATTTCCACATTTCAATAATTGGTTATTACTTTAATTAAATTAAATGTAAAATTTAAGCAACTAAAAAGTTATAATTTGTATAAACCATTCCATGTATTGCATTAGTAACATGCTATTTTGGAATTATAACAGAATTTAACCCTCTTCAAACCTATATCTAATATTTATAAATCCATGTACTTGTTTTATTTATGTGGATGAGACAAATTTCCAAGCTGTATTATTTTTTAGCCATCTAGACATGCATGTACAGAGTCCATTTGATCATTCTGTCAAAGGCAGCAAAAAATTTCAAGAAATCATATTTTAAGTTCAAGCAAACCATTCCAAACTCATTGAAAAAACAGTTAAAAGTATACAAGAGTGGAAATAGAGGCATCCTCAGTAACCAGAACAACACCTCTTGAAAACATTCTGCCATTATGACATTGTACATCCGAGTTGTTGGCGTCAAATTTAATTCCTCTAAATCATCAAGCATCTTATACGCACCTTCAAGCTGCATTATGAAACCAAAAAAGAAGTTTGATGAAAGGATTATGTCCATATTAATCAACCAAGTTACTATTATTATCTTTGTTGTCAAAATCGGACTAGATGTTCAACAAAATACTGGCCTATGCTTAGTCCATTAGAACCACAAAACTTATCTTCTATTGAATGGTCCAAAATCCGATGAACCGATTCAAAGAAGGTCTACAGTTTTTTTTTTTAAATAATTTTTTTATGATACTTTGATTTTCTTTCCTTACAAAATTGAGTATGTCATTTTCTTTCGGAGAAACTAGTCGTCTTTAAAGAATATTATTATGTAACCTTAAACTTAAATAGTATGATATATTTTATTTTTCTGGGTAATTTGAATGATAAATTGTTATTTTTAGTTTTTAGTATTATTAAATTAGGATATTATACTTTTCAAATGTTATTTTATATATTATTTAATTATTTGTATCATTTAATTAATACTAGCTTAACCAGTGAACATTGAACCGATTCAATGACCAATCTAGTTTTCAAAACATAGATCATGATAGATGTTTAGCACGATGCAGTCTTAATTAGTAAAAAGACTGGTGAACAGAAGCATGTAAATGAAATCTGTACAACTTACATCTTTCATCTTCAAGAACAAGTTTATCATAGATCTGAATGTTTCATCATTTGATTCCAAATTGTAGCGACATATGGTAAAGAAGATTTGATGGACCTTTAATTAAGAATATACATATGAAAAAACAAACATTACATAGCAGAACAGTAAATGTGTTAGATGACATAGGATAGAAGGCCTCAGTAGAAAGGCCATTTCAGCATATACTCATGAAATATTGCTTGAAATTCTGCCTATATTACTTGTCCTTTATGCTTAAAATATAATGAAAAATTAAAAGCATACAAATAGAGAAAGGAAACATAAATATGTAATCCTAACTAATTATGCTTCTCTTGTCCCCCTAAAAAAATGCCATCATTGTCCCAAAGGTGAAGGCGGTTGTTTTTAGTAGAAATGCTTGAAACTTAGACTAAAGTTAACTGAAAGATGAACTAACCAATTCTAAGCAACCTCTGTTAGAAATTTACCGCCAATAAGGATAAAATATATGAAATATGACACTAAATAATGCAGCAGAACAACCACCAAATGCTTCCTTATAACTGAGCTTTCAGCTAGTTAAAGACAAAACATTGTTCCACTTAATATATTATTTTTATAAAACTCATGTTAGGCATCACCATAAAACCTGACATCTTTGACTTAATATATTTGCTCTTATGTTAATTGATCCCTTGACATGGTGACATTTGTGGCCAGAAGTAACGATTTTAATTTGTAAATCTCAAATTAAATTTTAGTATAAGTTAGTGATGACCTTATACTTCATATTTTCTTCAAAGCACAGGACTTCCACTTGACGGGTATATAACAAATAAAATCATTCTTTTTATTTTAAAAAATTAAGATCATCCTTGGATATTCACCAAATAGTGATACTATTAACTTTCAAGTCAAACAGTTCACAAGCAGTAATTAATTCAAGATCGTAAGCTTAGACATAAAGACCATATCATGTGGAGAGAAGATATGAGCGCATTAGCACGCATTATGACGAATGAAGAAACAAAGGAGTAATTATATGGAAGATTGGTCATACCAAATTATATTCAGATGTTTCATCACAAATTTGTAATATCGAGTGTAACACGTCAGTTGATAGAGTTAGGCCTGCTTCACACATTTCATTGACAATATCAAGTGCTACATGCACCTGCATTACAAACCAACAAGAATTCATCTTAAATGCAAACTCTAAGCTGTTAATGGAGTGACTAGAAAATCCTCAATTATAAATATGTGTGTGTGTGTTGACTATTGAAGCCCATTGCTAACACTTAATTTCAGGGAGTTGAGTATTATTGAGTACCCATGTTCCCCATCAAATGGTATGGAAAGTTCCATCAATCGGTTCTCCGTCTTAACAACTAGCTTTTAAAGGAGGGTTTCCCAAGTGCTTGGGTGCTTTTCTCCTCCTCTCATGGCAATCTAGCTCTTTTAAGTGTAAAGATTAGTAAATGATTTTTATTTAAAAGTGGAAGATTAGCAAATGATTAATTGAGAAGAAAATATCATTTTATTGGTGAGTGTCACTAAAGTGCAGGCAAGATTCAAGAGAAGGGTGCAAATTATTGACAGATACTTTGTAGTTGGTGGAAGGAGAGCAGTTAAAATTTTAATGCAAGCCAAGGAGTAATTTATGCAAGCAGAGAGCAGAATGGTTTCTGTTATTCTATGTAGCAAGTGATCAGAAGTATAATTATGAAGAGAAAACCAAATGGCTGTTCAGTTGACAAGAAATCTAGGCCTAGTGTCACGCCATTTACTGTGCAAGCCTACAAAAGATTTTGAAGAAAGAAAAGTCCCATTGAATCAGGGTAGTCTGGGCAAGATTAAATAGAAAAACAAGAATGTTTCATGAATGCAATCCCAAATATTGGTTAGGACAAGTCACGTGTAGCTTACGAGAGGCAGGGTGAGGAAAGTGCCCTGGACTACGAGTGTTTCTTTACTTATAGTATATATGCCAGTTGTTGCAGATAGGATGGAGTGTTGCAGAAACCTTTCTATGGACTGTAGGAATATCAAAAGCATCATTCTCCAGTCAAGTAAATTTCAAATGACCAGCCTCTCCAGCAATTAAATAAAAACATGAACATTATGGATAAAGATTATAGTGCATGGCAGGCTTAAAGGTGACGAAAGTATGGTGATATGCAAAGTGACAAAACATATCACAGCTTTCAAATGAAGATATAAGGACTAAGGAAGTCAGGAATCTATGAGCAGAGAGCAAATGGTAGACAATATCTCTCTTTTTTCCTTTTCCTTTTCGTTTGACTTACTTTCATAAATAGTAAATTAGTAACCATTCTAATGATTTTCGGATATCAGTGGACAGGACAAGTCATTGGATAAGATCTTCAAGTTTATTTATCAACAACAAAGGAATATATTAGTTACAGCACAAAATAGAACCAGTAAAGTCATTATGGTGACAAAAAAACTTAATTACTTGTATGCCTAAATACATGTGTTTTCTTTCTATTAAATAAGAATGCATAACTAACAATGAAGAGAAAGTAAATGCCAGTGGGTCCACAAATAAAAATACACACTTTTGTCAATGGTTCAAAATCTGTTCTTTAGGAAAGGGTGAGGAAATTGCAGGATGCTCCTTCACTGTCCTGTCATCTTGCTAGAAGGGACAGTTCTCATACCCTTTTCTTGTGGATTTATTTTTTCTTCTTATAGAGAAAGTTCTGGTAGTCACTTAGTAATCATTAGAAAGCAATAAGGAAAATTGTACCTTGTGCAATGCACAGCTATGTAAAATGATCTTCTGATATGATGAGGATGAAGGTGAAACTTCTAGTCTTTGGTGCAAATCTTTGAACTTCTTTATGACATCCTCAACCTTCAAGAACACCAACAATACATGTGAGAAAACTGACATACTACATGCACAAAGAATTTTCCCCGCATAACAGACAAGTACTATTGAAAATTATCATGTCCAACAACATATATGCAACAAAACAGCTATGGACCTCTCTCCAATGTGATCGAATGCTAATATGCTACTATGCACATTTTAGCATACAAGCACAATGAAGCAAGAAATCATTGGCTTTTAAGTTTCAACCCCAACAGAGGTATGAGTTTCAACACTTTTTTTGAGACACATTTTAAAACAACTATTCTATCTGTACCTGATAATTCACCTTAGCGCACTGCAGATGATAACCTCCAAATGCCTCTTTATTTAGTTCAACTTTAATTGAGAATTCAAAATTTATTATCAAGAAAATGTCACTAAAGTATGGTGATAGAAACTAGAAAACTGGCTTTGGTACTACAACAATCACACTAAAGTGTGAAGTAGCATAAAAACCGGGGAAATGGAGACTTAGTTTAAGGATGAAGCAAATTGCAAAAAGGAAGAAGTACATAAAGAGTATCATGGCATCACAGAAATTATTAGCACCATTTGAGATATTGCTTTACCGATAAATTTGGAATGGTAACAGCATAACAAGCAATGAAGTTTGTAATATTATGTGCTTCATGATCTGCAAAATGTAAGAAAACCTCAGTATGTATATATACAAGAGAGAAAGATATATAGGAAACAATGCCTAATCCCACTATATGACTACAATACTACTTCAAATACAAATGGGTAGAATGTAAGAACATTCTTAATTAAATACATTTACAATTAGACAAGAAAAGGAAAGATCCATGCAGTCCAAATTTTGGGCCAGCTAATACATATAAAATTATGTGAAGCAGAATTGGTAGATAGAAAGGTCCATATAGCATATACAAATTCTAATTCTTCTTTTCCAAATGCAACTCAGTGCCATGTCTCCGCACATCACCCACGGTGAAAAAATATAAAATCAAATTACCACTATTTTTTAAGCAAAAAAGGAACTTCTCTGCCACAGGTTCCAGTATTAATCTTCCTAATGCCTGAAATACAACTGCTACTGATTCAACAGATGAAAGGTTTTTGATGTCTATGATTTCCAACAGCTTCAAAATCTCCTCTGTCCGTTCACTTTCACAAAGAGCCAACAAATAATTTTCTGCAACATAGGTTAAATAGTAATTTCCTAAAGTGCTATATGAATGAAACAATATTTTCTATAATTATTAGACATCAAAATGCAGAAAAGGTAGCATCATGCTAGTAGCACTGTTAATTGCTATGCAGTAGCATAAAACATTCGTATCTGAATGATCAAATACAATTAGCCATGTAGATTATGTCACTTCAAACAGCATGGGCTAAATAGTTTCGCCTCAAATGATCCCAAAAATTTGCAATAGAAGACATCAATAATGTCTCTGTGTAATGAAATCATCTGCTATAGTTTAAATCCAAAGCTAGACGTTCTTCAGCAGAACATGTTATGGCAAAATAATGCAAGTGGTGAAAAACAGAAAGAAGGTTCTCCTACCTCGTATATGAGACATGTCCTCACTGTCATTCTCTGCAATATAATTACAAATACCCTGAATCTTTTCTTCATTATTAACTCTCAACCACAACAACATTTCATAGTAACCCAGCCTTGAAACTGAACTGGGATTCCCCTCTTTGATAATAACATAGAAAAACTGAAACTCCTCAACCATATGCATATCAATTATATACAAAAGAAGTGGGCGATACGTTTGCTCCTGTAGCTCTAAACCTTGTTCCCTCATTGATTTAAAAAGGTTAAAAACCTTACCCAGTTCTATTGGGATGTCTTCATCATCCGTTTGCCTGGCTTTGTCTATGCACATTTCTACCAATGCATTGTATCCTTTCACGTCTGTTTCTCGTCCCAGTTTACCAAACAATTCAAGGGTAGCCTCTGGTCCTAGCATTTTTCCACAGACTTCAACTAACTTCTGAAAACGGTTTTCTTGAGTGACTTCAAACACATATTTTTGTTTCTTTTTATGAGATTGCTCTTTCCGTTGCAATAATGTATTGTTCTGAGAGATGCTCGACAACCACGATAGATTTGGCACTCTTTCAAATTCCTTTGCACCATCAATTTTCTCAGAATCAGGTTGCTTGACTGACTTACCAGCTGCAATCAGTAACAATAACCCGATATGATTAACCTTTTAAACTTTTTTTTTTTTAGAAAACCACAGTACAGGACCTTCATTCAATTACACCTCCCCTCCCACCCCACCCAAAAATAAAGACTAAAAATTGAGGGAAAAGAAATTGTAAATAAAAACTAATAGTTAAACCACATAGATTAGACCTACTTCCAGCTTCCTCAGTTTTCCTTGTTATCCTAGAGAAAATGGATATATGTCTCGGTCATATAATCACAAGTATGGTCAAACTTTCTAATTTAGTTTTAATTTTAACAACTCATTTGAATTATAAGTTCCTCTCACTCCACACAAGCTCTCGTTTCTCACTTGACACCCATCCTATAAATGTCTGTATTCTCACAGAAGTTTCAACAAACACTTACCATGGAAAATAGAAGAAATATGCTTAAACACCCCACTAGCCGAATCACCTGCACCAAAACATTCAAAAATAAATAAAAGATTCTTATAAACCAAATTGTCCAACAATGCAGCACCGTCGGAACAGTTTCCAACATCAACGCAACGAATTGGATTCTAAAGTACACTAAAACCACTTCGGTCAATGTTGGTGAAGGGAGAGGGCTGTGATTGAAAATACCTGAATCAGAGAGTCGCTTAAGCTTGAGGCTTGAGAGCGTGAAATCTTCATGAAGTTCCGAAAGGCATAACGAGGTTGAAGAAGAAGATGAAGGTTGAGGTTTGGAAGTGGCGCCTTTGGTGGCTGAACGTGAACGGAACCCGGTGCTTAGATTTCGAACGTAGCGCATTCGCATTGCATTTACGATCAAATTAAAACGCTACACCTACAAACACATCCTTTTATTCTATGGAAATGGAACCACGCCATAATTTAACCCAGTGTTTCGCACAGGTACCACCCAAGTTATTTTCTGGTTAACAAGAAGCTCGTAGCTTATGACTACCTAACTTTTATTGTGTAAATAAAATTATGTATTTAGATAAAAATTATATTATTATGTAATTTTAAATTTTAGTTTTAATTTTAGAATAATTAAACATTTCAGTTTTTTAATTTTTTATTAAATTTGTATATAACTTTTTTATTTGAATAAATTATTTTATTTAAATGAGTTGATATAATGAGTATTAATTTAATTTATTTTAAAAAAATCTTTTTCAATTTAGACTACTGTTACAATTAATATGTTCTTACAATGTTCATAATTTTGTACAGAATAACATTTGCATTAATTTATAATGTTAATTTTTTAATTTAAACTACATAAAAAATAGAAAGAAATCTATCAAATATTAAAAAAAATGTAATGATTAATTGTATCTATAAAATTAAAGTGAATAATAATAGGTACAAATAAATTAAAGATAAAAAGATAATATATTAATATATATAAAATATAGTATTAGAAAGGGGGGGGGGGGACATTCACAACTCATGCAATTAAAAAATAGAGAAATGTGTGTGAATTAAAACACCTCTTTGCATCTTATGCAATAGAATATATTATTGTCCTTATTTATTTAAGTGTGTAAAAAAATCATTCTAATCTTTTATGCATTGTGTGGTGTACATCATTTACTATTTTTAGGATTGATTTGGGAGAATTGTATGTTTTTGATTTAGGTGATTTTATGATGATTATTTTAAAATTTAAAAAAAATAGTGTGAAATAAGGAGAAAATAGTAGATTTGTATGAATTGTTTGATAAAATTAATAATTTACCTTTATGTTAATTTGATATTTTTTTTAAATAATGTTATATATTGGCTTTAAAAAAATTATAATGGTTATTGGAGATTAATAAATAATTTTTTTTCAACTACTTTTTTAACCTACACCAAAAGGGTCATTTTGACATTACACTATAAAACAACATACCAACCTTACCTTAGTTAATTCTATCAAAATACTCAACTTCATTATCTTTTTATTAAATCAAATCACTTCATTCTCTCCAAATCAATCATCCACTTTCCACATTTCCAAACCAAATCAAACCAATTCACTTTCTATTTCATTTTCTCTCAAATTTAAATTAATATTCTTCTTTTGAAAATAATTGTTTTTTCTAGCATTATTTTATTTTACTGATTTAAAATGCAAAACTTATTTTAGTAGATTTATCATTAAAAATTTATCTACTTCCTCCATTTTCATTTTATGTGTCGATTCTTTTATAATTTTTCAAATTCACTATCATTTATTAGATAAAATTGTATCACCATTTATTAGTTAAAATTGTGTCACCATTAAGAGAATATTAGTCAATAATCATGCAAATTTATAAACTAAATAGGTAAGAGAGTTGTTTTGAATTGTTTACTCGAGAAAGTTATACTATGTAAAATACAGAAGAATGTAAAAAAAGTGTTTCTATTTTAAACAAGTTCATTGAAAATATCAATAGAGTCAATCCTCATATGTACTATCTATTTTAAAGTTCGAAGTTTCATCATAATTTTATTTTTAAAAGACGTTTCAAAGAGTTAAAGGAGGAATATCTATTTGAATTTGAATTGTTCTTTATTATGACTCTTGAATGATGTGAGACTATTGAACATACGGAAAATATATTTTAATAATTTTTTTTATTTATTAATTGATTTATTGTGTGTTTTTTAATATGTGTGAGAAAATTTTAAATGACAAATAAAATGAAATAAAGAAAGTAACATTTAAAATTAACATAAAAAAGGTAAAAGTTAAGTAAAATGTTATTCATGTAAATAATGACTTTGTGTAATATAAAGTATGGTATGTGATATTAATAAATATTTTTGTGTAGTGATGGAAAGAAGTGAAAATGAAAAATTGTGTTAAGGCAGATTAAAGACTAGAGGGGAGATCATATAATAATGTCACTTTCTTACTAAATTTCAAAACTCCTTATTTATTATTGCCGAAAATATAAATGTTGGCTATTTTCTATTACATTATTTTATTTTAATGAATTAAAATGTAATATTTACATTAATTTTAAATGAATATGTAGTTGTTATATTTTTAAGGACACAATATTTTATGTATGAAGAAGTGAAAAAAGAGAGTAAAAGAGACAACGTAAATTAAAATTAAGAAATTTTTATAGAAGATGAAATATAAAAACTTTCTATCTATTTTCTCAACTAACTGTATTTGTTATATTTTGTAATAAGATTACATAAAACATGACAAAAGTATGGTAATGAAAATTTGGAAATGAGGAAAAGTTAAAACAAAGTAGGGAGTAATTTATGATATAAAAAAGTGTAAATCAATCAAGACTTCTTTATTAATGTTATACGTAAGATATTGTTCGTTTTTTAGTTTGAAATTTGTCACCGTCTTGTTCTTAAAAGATACCTCAAAGGGTTAAGGAAGGAATGTGTATATAGATTTTCTTTGACCTCGACTCCTAAACGATGTGGAACTATATTAGGTATCTTGAAACAAACCCCATAGTCGAGATTTAAGGGGAACAGATTCCCCCTAGTTAAGGGACTAAGGGAACGAGGGTTCATCTTTGAAACCTAGTTTCATCCCCACAACGCCAAATGTTCTTATTGGAAATGGATTTGGAGAGTTCCGAGGTGGAAGAGAAATGACTTCTCTGTGGACCAAGCTTTGTAGTGTTGATCGATCACAATGAAAGAAGTGAGGTACACTTGCAAAAGACTTTTCGATGCTTAAGTCAGTAAGAATATAGAATATTTGTGAGTAAAAGTATGAAGAGTTTAGTGTGTCTCCTTACTCAAAGAGTCATCACCTATTTATATGGTCTGATTTATGTGTCTTAAATATAATATTAAACAAGTAGTTATTAGTCTGAATGTATCCTGTTACAATTGGGGGTATGTATATAAGTCCCCTCTAGCTCGAAATCCAATAAGATGTACAAATGGATTAATTTGAAGGATGAACAAGCTCAATTTGGATTTAGCATAGGTCAACCCTTAATTTCGATTTTGAGTAATGCTTGTTAATTATTTATGATAATCATTTGAACTCGAATAATAGTACTTGACCGTTTGGTTCAAGTTTGATATAATTTTTCGATGTTTGTTTGAACTCGGATTGTGACTTGACCGTTTGGTTCAAGTTTGATAAAAAAATTTCGATGTTAGTTTAAACTCGGATTGTGATTTAATTGTTTGGTTCAAGTTTGATAAAGTATATCAATGTTATTTTGAACTTAGATTGTGGCTTGACCGTTTGGTTCAAGTTTAATAAAGTTTTCTAATGTTCATTTGAACTTAGATTGTGACTTGACTGTTTGGTTCAAGTTTGATGAAGTTTCCCGATGTTCATTTGAAATAAGATAATATCTTATAATAAGTATTATTGTAAATTGTTAGGTGTAAAAAGGAACTTTATTTCAAAAGAATAAGCCTCAAACCTTACCCAAAAAAAACCCTCCATAGGGATAACAAACCGAGATAAAAAAAAGATTGTTTAATCACGTTCAAAGGGAACCATAGAGTTTGCACCTTGTGTCAATCAGAAAGATGTTTCTCTTGTAAATATTTGGGGAGTGTCCTCCAAAAATCAAGTTATGCTTATTGTACGAAGTGGCCAAGAGCACCTAATCGGATAAGTTATTCGATAAAATCTCGTACCTTGAAGCATTCTTTCGTAGTGTAGTTCGAGTATGGTTGTCATTTCTTGCCACTTATTGATCTTGTAAAACTTGTATCTCTACTCGATTCTATTCAGCTTACTCCCTGTGTTGCTCTTTTAGGGATGTTATATCCCTTTCAATCTTGTCTTGTTGTTTTGTGAAGAACTCATATTGATAAGATACATCTAGTTGTTATGGTGGTCATAGGGAAAAGTTTTACCAGGGTCTCACGGTAATGTTCCAATCTCAAATTCCTTGAGATAACATCGATAAAGTCAATTACCATGATAAGGTACATCTAGTTGTTATGGTGGTCTTAGGGAAAAGTTTTGCCTGGATCCCACGGTAATGTTCCAATCTCAAATCCGTTGAGATAACATTGATAGGGTGAATCACTGCATGTAAAATATTGTCCGCTTTTGTTCATTCAAGGTAGTGTACGCTTTGGAGCCCTAAGACAACTTTATCCTTAAAAAATATTTAAAAAAAATTAATAAAAAAAATTATATATAAACTATTCTTGACTTGACTCTAACTAATATAAAATTATATTGAAATCCTAAATAATATGAAATTATATTGAAATTGTCAAAATATTATTCTTCATCTTATATTTAATATTGGATAAGTTATTTTTCTCTAAATAATCCATATGATTACCCACTTCATACAAATTCAATTTTTATCTTTAAATCTTTAATACTTTGTTTAAATCACTTTAAATCTTTAATATTTTTAATTACTTTATAAATTTGAAAAAGTGAATTTAAGATGATTTAAAAAAAATGTGAAGAAAATAAAATTATTTAAATTAAAATAAAATTTATAAAAATTTATAAGTAATGTAATGAATGTAATTAAAATTATATTTTTTAAATATTTTTCATAATATTTATTATTTATTATCTTATTTTTCGTGTTTCACTTTTTTTACAGTAAACCTATTCTTTTCTTCAAACGGATCAGAACTTAAAGAAAATAAAATAAACAATACATATTATAAGATAGCAAATATCTCTACGACCAATCATTTATAAAAGAAAAATTAATAATTAAATAAAATAATACACACAAAAATGAAAAAAGTGAAGTCAACTAAAGCCATGAACATTAAGCAGAAGAACAAAAGCAGCCACACCAAAAGTGACAAGTGCACGATAGCATCCACGGAATTCGGGTGCGCCGGACGGGATCACCTCCGGGTTTTTACCGCCAAGCCTGACGGGTTTTCTGTACACTTTCAACCCGGAATTGTTCATTTCCACATTTGCCCCTCCCCACAAACGGTGCCGTTTCGTGTACCACCAAACAATCTTGTACTTCACCGCCGTCGTGAAGTCCACGCGGTACACCACCTTCTCGGCAACTGCCGCGGTGAGGTTACCGTCGCCGTTGAGAGAGCCAGGCTTGAAGGTCTTCTTGTCGTGGCCCTGGTAGAAGCGCTCCACGGTGGCGTTCCCGAGGAGGCGCGTGGCGTTGACGCTGACGAAGATCTTGAAAGAGAGGTGAACGTCGTCGTATTTGATTCCGGAGTCCTTGTTGCCGTTGACGAGCTTGAGGTTGAAGAGGATGGTGGTGTTTTGAGGGGAGGGATTTAGGGTTTTGTTGAGGGCAGGAACGTAAATTTTGTCGAGGTAGAAATGGGGCTCGTCCACACTCATACTCAGCCACAGAAACAGCGCGGTTAGACCTATGGTTATAAGGAAGGTGGTGCAGCGTATGCAGCAGCTCCCCTGCGCCGCCGCCATCTACGGTGGCCGGAGTGTCGTTTAGGTGCTATTTTCTGCTATAATGTGTTGTATTGAGTTAAGGTGTTGGTTTTATTTATAGTTTGCAAGATTTGTTGGGAAGTTTCCAACTAGTCTTCTTAGATCCTTCTACCACCACTACATACTCGGAAATTTTCATGAACACGTTTCTCACATGCTTTCTAATACACGAAGAAAACAAAAAGGAAAAAAATGAACATTTTTAAGCACAAACTTTATATTTATCTCAGTTAAATAATTAGCTATATATAAACCTATATTCGTTTAGAGAAATGATTTTTAGACAACCAGTTTCCTCATTGCGCCAGAATACAACCTTGACGTGGCTGAGATTCATGACATGTCAAGGGTATTTTTGTCATTGTAGGAAAATAATTAAAATTTGAAAGATTGGAAACCGTGAAGGGTGTTTTTTTGTCATTATAGGGAGATAGTGAAAATGTGGAAGCAGAAATATTTAGGTTTACAATGTTACCAAGCACTCTCTTGGTTCTGCTACGCGAAGAGAAGAAAAGACGAAGGCGAAATGCGAATGGAAGACGAAGGAGAAATGCGAATGGAACTACGAAGTCTAAACGAAACTACGAAATATAAACGGAACCATGAAGTCTGAACGGAAGGCAAAGTGCGAACGAGTTTATAATTTTTGTGAAGAGGAAAGTGAAGCTCAACAACCAAGGGGGAGACAAAGGCATTTGGAAAACAACGAAGGGGGAGACATAGACATTTGGAAAGAACGAAGGTAGCCGTAGGGTGTGGTAAGAGAGAGTGTGTAGTCGCGAATATTGGTAAGATTTATTGGCGTTTTTTAGAGTTTTTTTTTTTTTTTTTTGATTTTTGGGATTGCTATTTTGTTTTGGGATTTAGTGATAATTTTTGTTGGTGTTGCTGGTGGTATGACTCTAAATACTATACTGGTAGTTATTTATTTATTGAGAAACTTATGAAGTTTGTGGGTATTGCAGACTTAAGTTATCTAAGATACTTTTGTGCCATATAGTTAAAGGTCCTGATATATTAATGTATAATTTTTTACTTCTTCTTTACATGTCTACTGAATACAAGATTAAAACTCTCAATAATGATTTGATATTTTAAAAGTGACTAAATTTGTTAGGACATGAATAAGATGAAGTGTATTAGAATATGTAGTCTTATATTAAAAAAGTGTAGTATTAAAAGTAAGTTTGTATTATTTCATATATGCCATCCCAGAAATGAAAATTAGTAAAGGCAGGATGATAGTGATTCTTAATTAGTTTAGGCACATATATTTATTTATTGTAACGTAAAATGAAAAATTATAAAATAGAAAATCTCATAATTATTTTATTAAAATAAGATTTTATTATTTCTTGATTTTTATAAAACAACATTAAACGAACAAACGGAAATAGTACGATCTTATAAAAAATACGAAGATGTTGGACTTAGCATTATGCCATAAGAAAAAAAGGGTACAATGAGGACTTGATTATTTATATAAGATTGATTAATTTAATCTTAATATCTTTCTGGTGTCATAACACATCAATCACTAAGGTGAGAGGTTTGAAATGGGTGTGATTCTGAGGACCTATCCTTTGATTAAGAAATGTACATTATTGAGCCAACGCAGAAGATTGCATGTAGGATTAACAGTGAGTTCTTCCAAGTTCCAACCACTATATAAGTAGGTGACCACATTCCTAAGCTTCCATTCATCCTCTTCTGTTTGTTGCCACAACAGCAAGAGAGAAATCAAGAAACTATTTACTCACACATAATATGATAAACACATTTCCATTTCTGTGATTCATTCTTATGTTGATGTGTTTTCAGGGTCTTCAAGAAGAGATGATGATGAGGAAGAGCTTAAGTGGGCTGCTGTTGAGAAACTCCCCACGTTACGCATGACTCGGGGAATTCTCACCGAGGCTGAAGGCCAACCTCCTACAGAGATTCATATAACTTGGTGGAGAGGCTCATCAAGATTGCAGAACAAGATAATGAGAATTTCTTGTTCAAGTTAAGAGACCGCATTGATTGGTAAGCTACTAACATGTGTGTGTGTTTTAGTTTTGATCTCTTAAAACTCAGGTACGGAAAATTTATAATGAGTGTTGAAAGTGCAGTGTTGGACTTGAAATTCGCACTATTGAAGTCTGTTTTGAGCACTTGAATGTTGAGGCAGAAGCTCATGTGGGAAGTAGAGCACTACCCACAATCTTTAACTTCTGCATTAATTTGTTGGAGGTAATTGTAAATGGTTAATAGATTTGGATGCTGTCACGAGAGTTGTTTCTGAATCAGAGAACACTGACCAGTTCATATGCGTGTGTGTGCATTTTCTCTTTCTTTCTGAAGGGGTTCCTCAGTTCTCTTCACCTTATTCCCAGTCGAAAGAAGCCATTCACAGTTCTTGATGGTGTCAGTGGAATCATCAAGCCTAGAAGGTAAGAGGGTGGAGTTGACCTTTGTGGAATTAGTATGTAGGATTGTTGAGGAACTGAACTGAACTATTTTTTCTCAACATAATTTTGTTTTGGCTTATGCAGAATGACACATCTTATAGGCCCTCCAAGCTCTGGAAAGACCACATTATTGTTGGCATTGGTTGGAAGACTTGGGAAAGATCTAAAAGTAAGGACATGTGAGTTTTACTTTTGTCTCAGTAACGGCTCAGATGAATAAGAATCATTAAAGATTTGTTTCTCAGAGAACATCAACTTACATAAGTCAAACTGATCTACACATAGGAGAAATGACAGTCAGAGAAACATTGGCCTTTTCAGTAAGGTGTCAAGGGATTGGAACTCGTTATAGTCAGTAAGCCCTTTGAAAACAACAGTCATCCTTGATGTCAGGTCTAGTGGACTTTGAAGGATTATCTCACTTAACTTTGATTGAACTTTGAAGGTTCCAAAATAGTAGAATAAACAAAAAGGGCCCAAGCCCAAGAAGCCCAAGCCCAATAAAGCCCAAGTCCAAACTGAGGCCCAAGTCCAACTCAAGATTTTATCATCCAGCATGTCTCAGGGAATTACTAGTAATAGGACAAAGATTTGATCATCAATTGATATCTTTTTTTGTAATTTCTTTAGAGTAGTTTTTAGTAGAACATAAAAGGAAGGTGTAGATATAGGAATAAGGGTGCCAATGTTTGCCGCAATAGTAATAAGAACTACTCAACCACTCTAAGAAAATCTTCTTTCCTTAACCAAGCCTCTCTTGTGGATTGGATGAACCTCAAGTGAAAGATGCCAAAACAAACTACACTTACTCAAAGAACAATTTACCACAAAACTTGAGGAAACAAAGAAAAGACAAGTAAGAAAAGGTGTAAATAATAAAAGGCTAAACCAAAGTGGAAGTAAAGATATGAAAAAACTTTGGAAAAGAATATTGAATGAAAATGACAAGCAAAAAAAAAAAAAAAAGGCATTCAATAAAAGATAATACACAAATTGAACATAGAGAATGACACTAGAATTGGATTAACAAAACCAAAACAGTACTACAGAATATTAAGGTTTCAAAATGTGACTTAATTGATTTATGTTGAGCTGGATCTTTCAAATTTGAATTTGAATTTTAAACCAGAGACAATTCAAGATCTTAGCTCAATTTTGGCGCTGGAATTATGCTAAAAGAGTGCATCAATTAATTGTGATAAATGAATGGATGAATGGATTGGATGAGCCTCAAGTGAAAGATGCCAAAACAAACCACACTTACTCAAAGAACAATTTACCTCAAAACTTGAGGAAACAAAGAAAAGACAAGCAAGAAAAGGTGTAAATAAGAAAAGGCTAAACCAAAGTGGAAGTAAAGATAAGAAAAAACTTTGGAAAAAAATATTGAATGAAAATGACAAACAAAAAAAAAAAAAAAAAGCACTCAATAAAAGATAATACACAAATTGAACCTAGAGAATAACACTAGAATTGGATTAACAAAACCAAAACAGTACTACAGAATATTAAGGTTTCAAAATGCGTGACTTAATTGATTTATGTTGAGCTGGATCTTTCAAATTTGAATTTGAATTTTAAACCACAGACAATTCAAGATCTTAGCTCAATTTTGGCGCTGGAATCATGCTAAAAGAGTGCATCAATTAATTGTGATAAATGAATGGACGAATAGGTGCGGAACATAAAAACAAAATCAAAACAGAGCTAGACAGAATTAAAACGTAGCAAACAATTCAAATGAAGAACATAAACCGAATTGAATTAGAAGACACAAAACAAGACATTTTGGAATTGAATTGGAATAGAATTGGAAGATGAAAGTAAGAAGAACTTATGTGGTTGAAGACATGAAAGGGAAGAACACACTACTTAGAAGGTGATTAATCCAAGATAAGTACAAGAATGCCGCCACTTGAGAGCTTTCCAAACACTCACAAGATGAGACAAAGCTAAGAGAAACAATTCTCACTACTCTCACACAATTTGTATATAGTAACTTTACTTCAAATTCAATATAATTTTACATGAGCCAAACACCTCTATTTATAGTGTGAGAGGGCGGAAATTAATGTGAAAAAATTCAAATGAGAAGCATTTTTGAATTTGGCGCCTAAACACATGTCACAAGGAAGGTGTGCATTGGTTTCTCACTTTGGCACCCCCTAAATCTACACCTACACCTTCTTTTTATGTCACATAGAAGGTGTGACTTAGTTTTGTAGATTGACACTCTTTATTCCTATATCTACACCTTCCTTTTATGTTTTACTAAAAATTATTCTAAAAAAAATTACAAAGAAAGACATCAATTGATGCTCAAGTCTTTGCCCCATTACTAGTAATTCTCTGAGGCATGTTGGATAATGAAATCATGAGTTGGGCTTGGGCTTCTTGGACTTGGACCCTTTTTATTTATTTTACTATTTTGGAACCCTGAAGAGAGCCTCAATTTATTTACACAATCTTCTAATCTTTAAGAAGACTAGTAGGAAGAACTTTAGGTGCTAAGGTGGATGACCCCTTCTTCCTCTTGTGAGGTCCTCCTTTGATTGTTGAGATGACCCTTCATATTTGTCATTCTTGGTCATCTTTATGTGGTCTTGACTTGCATCAGTTTTCGACTTGCGTAACATGCAGAGATGCTGGCAGAACTATCAAGAAGAGAGAAGGCTGAAAACATTAAGCCAGATCCAGATCTTGATATTTATATGAAGGTGACACGAGATCAAAATTAAATGTCAATATAACCCCTCGCGGTTTCTTAAGTCCACAATGAATGTTGGAAATGTACGTGGCTAATCCAAAAGTTCTAAATTTACAAGTAGTAGCGCTAGAAGGCCAAGAAACCAATGTGGTTACAGATTATATAATGAAGGCACGACATTAAATTCAGCAAATTGTAGATGATTTTAATTTTGAAGAAAACAGAAGGAAGAAACTTAGTTGTTCCTGTTTCTAACATTTAGCAGATTTTGGGACTAGAAGTTTGTGAGGATATCATGGCTGGGGATGACATGATTCAAGGTATTTCTAGCGGACAGAAGAAGAGAGTCACAATTGGTAAACAAAAAATCTTGTTTTCTGTTTAATGTGAACTATTTTAATATTTTGTGACTACCAATTACAAAGTCCATATTATTTGTGTCTATGAATTATAGGTGAGATGTTAGTTGTCTTGGATATGAAGCCAGGACCAATTGAGTTAGGCTGAGTAGATACTATGTTTTAGTTAGTGGGCTTAATCATTGTGTCCTCTTTATCTCTATTTAAAGAGATCATTGTATTTGTAATTGGTGTGCAACAGGAATGGAATAAAACATAATAGTTGTTCGTGTGGATGTAGGTTGCAGTTGGCGACTGAACCATGTTAAATCCTATGTCGTTTATTTTCTTGCAGTGATTCGTGATTATATGTATTGCTTCCGCGTGTGCATTTTTCCCATCAAGATGGATCGATAAGAGCACTTTTCATGGATGAAATTTCAACTAGTTTAGACAGTTCTACCACATTCCAAATGGTTAATTCTCTAAGACAATCTATCCACATTCTGAATGGAACAGTTGCGATCTCTCTTCTCCAGCCAGCACCAAAAACTTACGAGTTATTTGATGATATTATTCTCCTCTCAGATGGGCAAATTGGTTATCTAGGTCCAAGGGAAAATGTGATTGAGTTCTTTGAATACATGGGGTTCAAATGTCCAGAGAGGAAAGGAGTAGCAGAATTTTTACAAGAAGTAACTCTAAGCTTCCGTATACTTGTTTTCCTCTTTTTATCTTTAAAGGAAACACCACTCAGTTCTTCATGCTTATATGTATGACAGGTAACATCAAGAAAAGACCAAGAACAATGTTGGGCAAATAAAGATGAGCCATACATCTTCATCACTGTTAAAGAGTTTGTTGGAGCATTTCAGTCATTTCACATTGGACAAAAACTTGGTGATGAACTTGCTACACCCATTTGACATGTCAAAAGGCCACCCTGCTGTGTTAACAAAGAAGAAGTACGGTGTTAGCAAGAAGGAGCTCTTGAAAGCTTGCGTGTCCAGAGAATTCTTACTTATGAAATGGTGTTCGTTTGTCTATATTTTCAAGATGTGACAAGTAAGCACTGTTCTAGCTTCAATGTTTTGTTTTCCTTAATCAACTACACCGACTAGTTCATGTAGATTAATTCAAGTTTGGTTTCTTTCATTTGCAATTGATTTTAACGGGGCTCATAACAGTAAATATGAAGCACATTAATTGGTTGCATTATAATATGGTTTTCGTAAGATAAATTCTATTGTAGTTATTTTCACATTATCAACAAGTATATAATCTTGATGTTTCATGTTATATATATATCTTTTATCAAAATTTTTAATAATGTTTACAAAATTTAACACTATTTTTTATTTTTTGCAGTTTGTGGAGAATGAAGACAACAATGATAATATTGCAGAAGAATCAAGTTATATATTTTATGTACAACAGAAATAAATTTAGACATGAAATGATATGACTTGTACTTTTAAATTTGATGGCTTGATCCTTACATTCTTGAAGACAATGTATTTTTATTATGTAATTTGAACACCATTAAAATATATCAAATATGTGTGACTTATAGATTCAAGAACATGCAAATAATTTCTTGGATAATTATTGGACTGTGCATAAAGTTCTAAAGATATTATCACATAAAACGGTAGGGATCACCCTTTACCTTCACACACTACAATTTAAGCTCTTTTTACAAAATTTAATTACCTAATCTCCAATGACGTCACTTTACTCCCATCTCAACCCTCACAACACAAAAGAACATGCAAATAACTTCTTCATTGGTCACTACTTAAAAACAAAGAGGTCATCACTTACCTTCACTCATCACATTTCAAGCTACCATTATAGTATTCAATTGCCTAATCTCCAATCATCTCACTGGACTCCCATCTCAACCTTCACAACTCCTGAAAATAACATGCAAACATTCACTTGGATGGTTATAGGACAATGCATAAAGTTCTTCATAGGTCACCACTTAAAAATAAAGAGGTCACCACTTACCTCCACTCACCACATTTAAAGCTACCTTAAGAATATTCATTTCTCAAACCTCCAATGAGGTAATTGAACTCCCATCTCAACCCTCACAACACCTAAGAACAACATGAAACATTCACTTGGATGGTTACATGATAGTGCATAAACTTCTTCATAGGTCACCACATAAAAAGGAAGGGGTCACAACTTAGATTCAAATCTCAATGTGGATGAGGTGTCTGTAAAGTACCCTTATTGGATGACATTAAAAGAAGTTCTCTAATCTCAGTGGTAATGTAGTTAGTCACAGTAAATGGTGACCTATGTATGAATAAATGGTGACTTGCTAGGCTGCTACCAACTTTTGCACAATCAAGTAATTTTAAAAATTTGGAGTTGTGTTGCTATTATGTGGGGGTGGTGAATGAGCTGTGTGTAAAGTGACCTCAGTGGAGGATAACAAGGTACAATTATCTAATCTCAGTGTCAATGTAGTTAGTCAGATTAAGTGGTGACCTGTTTAGGAATAAGTGGTGACTTGCTACCAACTTTCTGCATAGTTAAGTAATTTTAGAATTTTTGTGATTTGTGCTATTCGTGGGCAGAGTGGTGAATGAGGTGTCTGTAAAGTACCCTTAGTGGACGACACTAAAAAAATTTCTCTAATCTCAGTGGTAATGTAGTTAGTCACAGTAAGTGGTGACCTATGTATGAATAAGTGGTGACTTGCTACCAACTTTTTGCACAATCAAGTAATTTTAAAAATTTGGAGTTGTGTTGCTCTTGTATGGGGGTGGTGAATGAGATGTGTGTAAAGTGACCTCAGTGGAGGACAATAAGGTACAATTACGTAATCTCAATGTCAATGTAATTAGTCAGACTAAGAGGTGACCTGTGTAAGAATAAGTAGTGACTTGTTACCAATTTTTTTCATAATTAAGTAATTTTAGAATTTTTGAGATTTGTGTTATTCATGGGTGGGGCGGTGCATGAGGTCTCTGCAAAGTACCCTTAGTGGAAGACACTAAAAAAAGTTATTTAATCTTAGTGTGAATGTAGTTAGTCACAGTAAGTGGTGACTTATGTAGGAATACGAGGTGACTTGCTACCAACTTTCTGCATAGTTAAGTAATTTTAGAATTTTTGAGTCGTGTTGTCCTTGTGTGGGGTGGTGCAGTGCATGAGGTGTGTGTAAATTCACTCCACTGGAGGAAACAAAGGTTAAGTTCTATAACCTCATTGTTAATTTAGTTAATTAGTTGCAGTCACATTAAAGGGTGACTTGTGTGGGAATAAGTAGTGACCTGCTACCAATTTTATGCATAAAGTAATTTCAAAATTTTGAGTTGTCTTGTTCTTGGGTGGGATGGTGCATGAGGTGTGTGCAAAGTGACATTAGTTTGAGGACACCAAGGTATAATTATCTAATCTCAATGTCAGTGTAGTAAGTTAGACTAAATGGTGACCTATGTAGAAATAAGTGGTGACATACTATCAAATTTCTTCACAATTAAGTAATTTTAGAATTTTTGAGCTTTGTGTTATTGTTGGGTGGGTGATGCAGTGCATGCGGTGTGCGTAAAGTCATCCCAATAGAGGACACAAATGTTAAGTTTTATAATCTCACTATTAACATAGTTAGTCGCAATCATATTAAGTGGTGACTTTTGTAAGAATAAATAATGATCTATACCAACTTTTTACACAGTGAAGTAACGTTAGAAACTTTGAGTTATGTAGTTCTTGTGTGGGGTAGTACATAACATATTTGTAAAGTGATCGTAGTGGAGGATACAAATGTTAAGTTCTCCAATCTGACTATTAATGTAGGTAGTTATAGTCAAATTAAGTGGTAACTAATGTTTTTTTTTTCAATTTTAAATTTCTTTTTCTGAAAAAATAAAAAATTGATAGATGATATGTATATATAAATAATTTTAAATTAACATTTTTTAATATATATATATATAAAACTAATTTTACATAAAACAATTAAGTAATTGAAACATCCAAAAAAAATTGATATGGTTGTTATAATACTTATTCAATAGAGTCCACTCACAACTACAATTTATTTAGAAGCAAACTCCGAATTAGTGGCCAAAATAATCCTCTTAACATCCTCCCCGATTACAAGCTACTCTTAACAACTACATTGTTCAACTATACAACTTTTAAAACCAAAAAATGTACTTATAAATGTTTACAAGAAACATATATCAGGTTCTCTTGATAGGTTCAAACGCCTTAATAATGACCACACTATTTCCTCTAATTATCTGCAAAAATGGAGTAAAATTATCAATTTAAAATCAAAGATCATAATCTACTAACTACAATATCATGACCATTGATGTTCAAAAGAAAATGCAAAAGAACTCACCACCATTCCTATGTTAGTTTTCTCATTTTCATTCACTTCCACATTGTTTGTCAACAATTAAATTCATAAGCTGGTCAAAGCCATGGAGAGTATAAAAAATTCATATGACACAATTAAGAAAAGAAAACACGAAAACTTTAAGACAAAAAGTAAGAGAGGCGACCAATAAAGAATTGTGAATATAATATCTTCTTTATATATAACTAACTAGTTGAAACAAAAACATCTACATTATTTTTTATGATAATAAAAGTTATAATTAAAACATAATTATTATAAAAATTATCAAAAAAAAACTAGTTATTAAAATTTATTTTAAAATTGTGAAATAATATATACATAAAGAAAGTAGTTAGAAAAATATTCTATTTTATTAATTATTATAATTACAATGATTATTATCTTTCATCATGGTAATTATTACGGGGGTAACTTCTTAAAGATTATAAAATGAAACAAAACAGCAGATTCAAACAATCGGAAATTCCGTTTCAGGACCATCAATTTCTTCATGCTCATAATTGTTTCTCTCTCTTCCTGAATTGCATGTAGCAAAGACAATTATGATACTTATAAAATAAACTAAACAAATGAGATAAAAATGAAATAAAACTCCATATCTAGATAACAAAGTAAAGTCATAGAAACATAAAAAGGTGGAGGACATTAAGCATTTGATAACTGTCACAGTTTCATGAAAAAAATGAAATCCTCGTAAGAAAACAAAGTTTCCTTATTTGCATCATCATAGGATAAATATATTCATCAAAGAGAGGGATAAAAAATAATAAAATAGGGATAAAAAATAATAAAATAGTAATAGAAAATAAAAAATAAAACCAACTTCTTCATAATTTAAAATTGATTCTTATATAAATTAAAAACAAAAAGTAATATTAATTTATGAAAAAGTAATTTATTTATTTTTACATATTATTTATCCATCTCAAACCATCCTGATGGTATTATTATATTAACAACAGTTATGCTTAAGGAAAAAAAATAACAATTAAGAGTAACATACCCTATTTTAGTATGCATAATTTTAATTAGATTAATATATTGATAGTTAACAAAATAACAATTTAACCATGATCAGAAGTTTTATTTGCAATTGTTAATAATCCATTTAATCTTTAAAGATGAAAGTTACGTACCAATTTATTTACCTCAACACACGAGCAAATTGTAGAGGTATTTTAAAGTAGATCCTTTTTCACGCAGTTTTGCAACTTCTTGCATCAAAGAGAAACTAAAACAAGTGTGGACATTTTGAATTGAAGTTGTTACACGAGTAATTAACCTAAGTCTCCAAAAATGATCAAAGAGAGCATCCATTATTATGATATTACAATTATTAATAAAATGCAAGCATGAAATTCTATTTTCTCTTTGAGTAATTTTAGGTAGGCAAGCCAAGGCTGAGTCAAGCCAACTACAATATTCTATCCCTTCTAGGAAGGAGAGACAGTATATATAAGCATTTAAAAGCATTATCTGATAGAAAATTTATTTACAAAATTCAAGGAGCTACAACAACCCCTAAATGCAAAATAGAAATCAAAAACAAAAAATGCACAAAACTTAAATGCAGATACTACAAATACGTTTCAAACAAAAAAATCCCGCGACACTAAAAACCCACAAACCCTAAATGCAAAATCAAATTAAAAAACATAAAACCAATCCAAACTTCAGTCAACATATAGTGAAACAAAACACCAAATTGGAAATGGAGAGACAAAATCCCATTTCCACACTCTAACCTCAAAACAAAACCCTACATAACCTGTAAAATCAAAATCCAAAATAAAATCTTAAATAATCCCTAAAATCAATACCCAAAACAAAATCTTAAATAACCCCTAAAATCAATATCCAAAACAAAATCCTAAATAACCCCTAAAATCAATAACCAAACCGAAATCCTAAGTAGGTCCTAAAATCAAAACCCAAATTGAAAACCTAAATAACCCCTAAAATCATAACACAAAACACAAAACGTAAATCAACAAAAAAAAAAAATGCACGCCACGAAATAAGAAATCAATGGCATCCAATCCTAAAACGACTGACCAAAATTGCATTTCCACACATCAACCCTGAGAAACCCAAACATCAAAACCAGAATACACTCAAATAAATCAAACGAAACCAACCTCGAAAATATTTAGGCCCAAAACCGCAATGAAAAATGCACTGGAGTTTGAATTCTGTCTGCAACCCACGCTTCAAAAGTGCTCCAAATGTAGAAGAACCCTCAATTTAAATTCTCTCTCTAACTCACGCGTACTCCAAATGTAGAAGAACCTCAATGTTACGGTCATATTCAATTTTAAATTTTGAATTTGTCCATAATAAAATATGGGTCCCACACTATAATAAAAAATTATTTTTTAAGCCATGTCAGCAGTTGTATTTTGGAGCAACAATATTGTGATTGTCTAAATATCGATACTAGAATTCGAAAATGATTTTTCGACAACCTATTTTCTCTTAAGCCATAATACAGTTTACTTAGATGGTCGGATTGTTTGCGAGATAATGACATTTTTGTAAATATGAATAAGACATAGGAGAAGAGGTAATTTGAAAAGAGGAAACTTACCTCTTGGTTTTAATTTTTGTTTAAATATTTTGTTTTAATTTTCATCATTTAGATTTTTAAATAATTATTTTCAGTCATTAATATTTTATTTATAAAATAAATGAATCATATTTATTAAAATAAAATATGTGGGTATTATATTACAATAGTGGTATTTATTATCTGCAATGATTTAACACATAAATAATTCATTCTTGTTATATAATATTAGAAAAGTTATCATTTTCAATTTTAGACGAATAGGGAGCAAAATAAAAATTCACATTTTAGGATATACTTCTTTGTATAACATTTGATTTTTATTTCAATTTTAATTTCTACTATTATCTTCCACGTTGAAAAAATTTGGGTTAAACAAAACTTTACTTAATATATTACCCTGTTTAAAAAATTCAAATATCGAATTTAGTTTAAATTTTTAAAAGTTTAAGACACTTAAAAACCTAATAATATATGAAGGGTCTAACTGAATTGATTGAAGGAGTGAGTTATTGTAAATCCTAAACACGTGTTCAATTTTCACTGGAAAAAAATTCTTAAAAAGCCTAATTCATTTTAAAATTTTCAGCTAAGTTTATGCTATTTCTTAATAGGCTAATAAAGTGCCTTAAATAAGCTAATTAGTTGATAGCTCAAATAAAAAAATTTATAAAAAATGGAAACTAAAATTATAAAACTAGAGATAAGAATGAAAATAGTAAGCTACGCCTCGTAAGACTCGAGTTTAATCACTTTATATTACATAAATGTAACCTTCATGATATTTTACTTCGTATTTGTGCTAACTTTTAGTTTTAAGTTTCTAAATTTTAAAATCTCAAAGTTATGAATTTTAGAATATAAAAAAAAATGTGAGCTTCTTCACATTAAATTATGAGATAATTTTGGAGAGAGGATAAAAAACATAGAAAGAAAACATCTACATTACTTACAAGCTTTTCCATACTAAATTTTATTATGACATGATTCAATCAAACTATAATTATTTAGGTTTAATTTCTACTCTAAATTTAAAATGCCAATCCTATATTTCATTCAACAAATTGTAAGCTCAATTAGATATCAACTTGATGGAGATTGTGTGTTATAATATATCAGGATAAAAGGTTGACAATAAATTTAACTACGTAAAAAGAGTCCAAATTCAATGTGTAACATCCCGCTAAATCCTTTTCATATTTATATAATGAAATAAAGGTAAAACAATAATATCGAAGTGAATATATATATATATATATATATATATATATATATATATATATATATATATATATATATATATAATGAAATTTCTCCTCACAGGGAGTTTAATACATATCCAGTCAGTTTCCAAAACTTAAACAAAATACAGCAAAATAGAAAACAGGCGATCTCCTAACAGAAACAGAAAACAGGCGATTTCCTTCCGGCGACCACTCACTGAGGAGCTCTACTTTCTGCAACATCATCTGCTCCTGTGTAAATTATACACGATCATCACAGGTTTAAGAAAACATCCACAAAACAAAAACGCAGGGTAAGCTAGATATTTTTAAAGAGAATTTAGATATGAAACTTTAAAATCAAGATAAAACAAATTTAAGACACCCACGTAAAAACCATCAACTTTCTCATTCCCTTCACATGACCATCAAGTAATCACATATTTCACAATTCCCTCAAGAGTCGTTCAATTCACATAATCCATCAAGTGTCTATCAATTTCAATGTTTCTCATTTCTCACGTTAGACTTCCACTGACTCATCACACATAGACACTTGACACTACTTCCGGAAGACACGTGCATTGACTAGACTCAGAGATCTGCACCTGTCATACTACATTGCTGTAAAGTTCCCACAGCTATGCGCATAAACATAATCTCAATCTCAATCTCATCACTCTCTTAGTATGACAGGGTTAATCCATACAACAGGTCAAGTAGTTATCTTTCAAACAACTTACCCATACGTATGAACCTCCATCGACTCTCAACGCCTGAATAACTTCATCTATATGATTCCATTATATCAGGAGAGTCAGGATATCTCATTATAGAAATCACCGATCAATGCACATCCTACATGATCTTACACGGTATTTTCTTTCCAGAAAATACTATGCCTTGATCCCACATTCACAACATTCAACACATCATATAACACTTAAATGAACGATTCCAATCACAACAACAACCATTCCAAGGTTCAGATTTTCGAATATCACATTTCAATCTCAAACAGTTTCAAACGACACTAAAACAGGGGAGTTCGAAATCAACATTAAAACCGGCGATCACGTCGCCCCACACATAAAAACAGAGCATTGTGAAAAGGAATATGAAAATCGGCGACCACGTCGCCCTCACTTCAGAACCTACTCGCCTAACGTTTTTATAAACGAAAATGCTAGCTTCCCTTACCTGGACTTGCGTAAAATCTCACTACGAGCTCTAACCCACCGAACTCTGTTTTAGCGTCCTGATCGGAAAACTCGTAGAGAACTTCCCAGGAGTCCAAGGGCAGTCGTCGCTCGTCGTACTGGCGCTTGAGGATGCCTGAATCGCAGCGCGAAGGGGAGAAAAGAGAAGGATGAAGGTAAACTCACTCTGTCACTCTTGAACCACAACAACGTTCTTTGCCTCTCAGAAGTGAGTTTTTGAATCTAACCCAACTTGTCCACAATTGCCGCTGCCACCACCCACTCTGTAGGAAAGCTTGCGTGCACACTTCCTTGAATAGTATGACCACGTGGGTTTCTGCGCATACCAACTCTCTGACGCTAACTATTATGAAACACCCTTTCTGTCTACGTGTCGCGCATGCAGGACGTCTCATGCTGGGAGCCTGGGTCCCACCTTATCTGTGTGAAACACGACATCGCGCGATAACCTTCCACCGATGACTTCTCGCGCGCTGACTATCCACCGATGTCTCATCCTGGCGGACGACCGATGTCTCTCCCTGGAGGACGACCGATGTCTCTCCCTGGAAGACGACCGATGTCTATCCCTGGCGATGACCGCATGTCTCTCGCCCTGGCGATGCTCGCGTGTCTCTCGCCCTGGCGATGCCCGCATGTCTCTCGCCCTGGCGATGCCCGCATGTCTCTCGCCCTGGCAATGCCCGCATGTCTCTCGCCCTGGCGATGCCCGCATGTCTCTCGCCCTGGCGATGCCCGCATGTCTCTCGCCCTGGCGATGCCCGCATGTCTCTCGCCCTGGCGATGCCCGCATGTCTCTCGCCCTGGCGATGCCCGCATGTCTCTCGCCCTGGCGATGCCCGCATGTCTCTCGCCCTGGCGATGCCCGCATGTCTCTCGCCCTGGCGATGCCCGCATGTCTCTCGCCCTGGCGATGCCCGCATGTCTCTCGCCCTGGCGATGCCCGCATGTCTCTCGCCCTGGCGATGCCCGCATGTCTCTCGCCCTGGCGATGCCCGCATGTCTCTCGCCCTGGCGATGCCCGCATGTCTCTCGCCCTGGCGATGACTGATGACACATCGCCACGCCTTGCTGAAGGTTCTTCATCCCACTATGTTACGTCCAAGGTATCACCTCCACATGACTTGGTGACGTCGGTAGCTTCACATTTCCAAGAATAGATCAGCACTACTCCTCGTGCGCCCATGCATGCAACACTAAGGACGATCTCTTATGCTCAAGCATAGAGTTTCGCATGCACAACATATCTAAGGCTTAACCCACACCTTGATACGCGTGGTTTTTGGAACCCACTATGGTTGATCCAGTATCTTGACCACATACTAAGTGCACTTTCGGCGATCATGTGCACCATAGGCGATTGGCGATCATGTACCAGAGAAGTCGGAGATCGCCTCCGTCTTCAACAACGGCGATCTCGTAGACTTCTAAGCTACACTTTTCTTCCTTTACTCTTCTTGATCCACATGTCTTCCTCGAGCACACCCACGTGATTACCTCACGATAAAGTCATCGCACCTGACTACTTGATTAATACAATGGTCAGCCAACCGACCTCTACCAGCTGACCCCAAACCTTGGGCGACGTCCGAGGTCCGACTACTACGAAACTTCTATTACCAACTCTTTGTATTTTAAATAATAACATCTTCTGAAATTATTTAAATATAACACTTTCATTCCAATTAAAGTTTCTAGGTCCTTACACAATGAAAATCTATTGATGGGCAAATTAAAGTCATGATTGATTTAGTCTATGATGTCAACTAAAACATAATTTCTTTGTAAAATAAAAGTTTTGATTTTGTATAATTTTGTCAAAATAGGTAATTTTTTTAATTTTTATAAAAATAAATGAATTGTCACTTTACAAATACCTCATACACCATTCCACCCAAGAACAACACTTAGCTCTAAATTTCAAAAATTTGTTCAGTGTACAAAAGTTGGTAGCAAGTCACCATGTATTCCAACAAAGGTCACCATTTCTTGTGACTAGCTACATTCACACCGAGATTAGAGAACTTGATCTTGGTGTCCTTCACTAAGGTCACTTTATACACACCTCATTTACCACCCACCAAAGAACAACAATTAGCTTAAAATTTTGAAAATTTGTTCAATGTGCAAAAAGTTGGTAGCTAGTCACCACTTATTCCTATATGGGTCACCACTTACTGTGACTAACTACATTGACACTAAAATTAGAAAAGTTTACCTTGACCTCCATTGAGGTCACTTTACACACACCTCATGCACCACCCACCAAAGAACAACACTTAGCTAAAAATTTTAAAAATTTATTCAATATGCAAAAAGTTGCTAGCAAGTCACCACTTACTGTGACTCACTACATTGATACTAAAATTAGAAAAATTTATCTTGACGACCTCCATTGAGGTTTACACACGACTCATGCACCACCCACCAAAGAACAACACTTAGCTCAAAATTTTGAAAATTTGTTCAATGTGCAAAAAGTTGGTAGCAAGTCACTAATTATTCCTACATGGATCACCACTTACTGTGACTAACTACATTGGCACTAAAATTAGAAAATTTTACCCTGGCGACCTCCATTGAGGTCACTTTACACATACATCATGCATCACTCGTCAAAGAACAACAATTAGCTCAAAATTTTAAAAATTTGTTCAATGTGCAAAAAGTTGGTAGCAAGTAACACATATTCCTACATGGGTCACTACTTACTATGACTAACTACACTGGCACTAAAATTAGAAAAGTTTTCCTTGGAAACCTCCATTGAGGTCACTTTGCATGCACGTCTTGCACCACCCACCAAAGAACAACAATTAACTCAAAATTTTGAAAATTTGTTAAATGTGTAAAAAGTTGGTAGCAAGTCACCACTTATTCCTACATGCGTCACCTCTTATTTTGACTAACTATATTGGCACTAAAATTAGAAAATTTTACCTTGGTGACCTCTATTGAGGTCACTTTACACACACCTCATGCACCATCAACCAAAGAAAAACAATTAACTCAAAATTTTGAAAATTTGTTCAATGTGCAAAAATTTGGTAGCAAGTCACCACTTATTCCTACATGGGTCACCACTTACTATGACTAGCTACAATGACACTGACATTGATATTTGAAAATTCGTTTAGTGTAGAGAAAGTTGGTAGGAGGTCATCACGTATTCTAACAAAGGTCACCACTTTCCGTGACTAACTACATTCACACTGAGATTAAAGTTCTATAATCTCATTGTTAATGTAGTTAGTTAGTCGCAGCCACATTAAGTGGTGACTTATGTGGGAATAAATGGCGACCTGATACCAAGTTTATGCATAGTTAAGTAATTTTAGAACATTTTAGCTTTGTGTTCTTGTGTGGAGTGGTGCATGAGGTGTGTGCAAATTGACTTTAGTGGAGGACACCAAAGTACAATTATCTAATCTCAATGTCAATGTAGTAAGTTAGACTAAGTGGTGACTTGTGTAGGAATAAGTGGTAATCTACTATTAACTTTTTGCACAATTAAGTAATTTTAGAATTTTTTAGCTTTGTATTATTCTTGGATGGAGTGATACAGTTCATAAGGTGTGTGCAAAGTCATCCTAGTGGAGGACATGAAGGTCAAGTTTTATAATCTCAATATTAATGTAGTTAATTAGTTGCAATTACATGAAGTGGTAACCTTCGTAAGAATAAGTGTTGATCTGATAACCATTTTTTGGTATAGACAAATTTTTTCTGATTCTAAGAAAGAAAGAAAGAATAAGTGTTGATCTGTTACCAGCTTTCTATGCAGTTAAGTAATTTGAAAAATTTTGAGCTATGTTGTTCCTGTGTGGGGTGGTGCATGAGATATATGTAAAGTGACCGTAGTGGCGGACACAAAGGTCAAGTTCTCTAATTTGACTATTAAAGTAATTAGTTATAGTCACATTAAATGATCACTAATGTTTTTCATTTTTCAATTTTAAATTTATTTTTCCAAAAAAATATAAATTTGATAGATGATATGTATATATATAACTAATTTTACATCAACATTTTTTAATATATATATATATTAACTAATTTTACATAAAAAATTTAAGTAATAGAAACATCCAAAAAAAAGTTGATATTGTTGTTATATAACTTATTCAACCACTCACAACCGCAATTTATTCAGAAACAAACTACGAATTAGTGGCCAAAATGACCCTCTTAATACAAGCTACCCTCAACAAATACATCGTTGAAATATACAACTGTTAAATTTAAAAATTGAAGTAATAGAAACATAAAAAAAAAATTGATATTGTTGTTATATAATTTATTCAACCAATCACAATCACTATTTATCCAAAAAGCACTACAAATTAGTGGCGAAATGACCCTCTTAACATTCCAATTACAAGCTACCCTCAACAACTACATTGTTCAAATATACAAATGTTAAAACCAAAAAAATGTATTTAAGTGTTTACAAGAAACATGTATCGGGACTCTGTAGATGGGTTCAAACACCTCAACAGTGACCATATTATTTCCTCTAATTACCTGCAAAAATGGAGTAAAATTATCAATTGAAAATCAAAGATCATAATCTACTAACTACAATACCATGACCACTAATATTTTATTAATTATTATAATTACAGTGATTATTATCTTTCATTGTGGTAATAATTACAGTAATTATTATCTTTCATCGTGGTATTTTTCATCTATTTTATTAATTATTATAATTGTAGTGATTCTTAAAGATTATAAAATGAAAAAAAAGTTGATTGTATTGGCAAAAAAAAAGTAATAAAAATATAAAAAGGTAGTTATAAAAATCAATCTACATTAATTAATTATTATATATTGTAAAATATTTTATAGATAAATTTAGTTAAAATTTATTAAAATATATACAATACATTCACTTTAAGACCCCACAATTCAACATTCTATCATTTCATTGTCCACGTCACGAGGTGTAATTTGGCACATCCATTTCTTTAGTTGTCAAATAATCAGTGCTCAAATGAATTCATCCTCATACCTATTCCAAATACACGTCTTGGATCTTCCACATTCTTCAACTTCAAATTACTAAAATATATTTAGTTTATTAGATAATTTTTTTTTGAATTTTTAGTTTTATAACTTATTTATTGATAAATTATTTAATTATTTTTATTCTTTTCTAATTGTTTGATATTTATTTAATTATTATTTGATAGTGTTATGTTTATATAATTTTAATTTTTTTCTTCATATTTAACACTCGAACAAAGAAAATTATTTTGACATTAAATATTTAATAATATTAGTTTTTTTATTGTGATTTTTATTTTTTATAAAAGAATTTATTTAATTAATTTTTACAACATTAAAGGCGAATACAAATATACATGTTCTTCGATAAAAATGGAGATGAAACAAAAATTCTACTTGTTAGATATGTTTATGCCGGTTAGATATGAAAATAAAAATTACAATGAATTTTTATTTCAAAAATTGAGATGAGATAGTCAAATTCGTACTTATTCTCACATATGAAAAAGATATGAAAAGAAAGCACATACATTCATGATAGGAAAGAGAGCACATATATCTTAATAAGTAGCTTTTCTTTAATCATTTAATCTAAAATTAAGTTATTGAAAATATAATTTTAAATTATATAATTTAAAATATAATTATAACTTATTAAATTAATATTTTAGATGACGCAATTTGTAATCATATTTTAAACTAAACTGTATAGAATATTTTAGATTACATTGAAATTATTTTATAAATTCCACAATTCATAACTATATTTTTTATTTTCTTAAATGAAATTATATTTTGAATTCTGTAATTTAGATTATTCAATTTAATATATATTTTGAATAATGTAATTTAAAGTTATATTATGTTTTATAATTTAAAAAGTATATTCTCATAATATCAAATTATAATTTTATAATTTAAAGTTATATTTTAAATTATGTAATCTAAAACAATGTTTTAATTTTTTAATAAAAATTATATTTAAGATTTCATAATCTATAATTGTATTCAAATTTTGTAACTTTTGAATTGTATAATTTATAATTTTAAATATAATTTAAAATTATGTAATCTAAAATATATTAAAATATATTATAAGTTAATTATGTGTGATTTAGAATAAAAGAAATTCATAATATAGTTTAAAAAATCATTCTAGATGGAGAACTCCAAAATTTATGAGAAATATTATTTTTTTTATATAAAAAATGATTCAATACAATAAATAGTAATATATTTTGTTTTTAATATAATAATTTATTTTATAGATTTAGTATAAAAGCTATAATTTTATTAATTTTGATTAAACTCAATTAATAGTTGAGACAATTGAAGATGTCTTTAATGTTTAATAATTATTACATGTATTTATTAACTAAGAGTGTCTCATAGGAGAGGTAGAGGCTTCCTGAAGGATGATGGAGGATACAACTCGTGTGAATGAGGAATTGCAAAAGACAAACGAAGAGACCATGCATAGACATGAGCAACGTAATACCCGAGTGCGCTCCCTAGACATATCCTCGAGGGAGAACCCCCAACCATTTTCACAATAGATTATGCAAGAACTGATCCCGCCTCACTTTATCACACCAAAGATCACTCTTTTCTCTGGTGTGGAGGATTCTGAGAGCCACCTAAAGGCGTTCAGGGATCAAATGATTATCTTGGGCGGGTTGGATGTTGCCCGATGCTAGATGTTCATGGGCACGTTCACAGGAACGACCCTCCAATGGTTCAATGGAGTTTCGGATGGCTACATCACATCCTTTCAAGAATTCTCAAGAATATTCAAAGAACAATTCTCGGCTAACAAAGTTAATCCCCCTCGGTTGCCCGATCTCTTTGATGTCAGACAAAGGGAGGGAGAACCCCCGAAAGACTACCTGAACTATTTCTGCGTCGTCTCAGTGCGACTCCATACCTTGAACGAAGAAATGGTGGTTGTTGCCTTCGTGAAAGGGCTGAGAACCAACCCTTTCAGTGACTCGCTAATTTGGAACAGGGTAGTGTCCATGGCCGAAGTAAAAGAATGGGCAACAGTGCACATCGAGGTAGAATAACCTATACAAAGAGAGAAGGTAAATGAGCAATCAAAGTAAGAGAGGTACAAAGAGAGTGGACAAGAACGCCGCTCAAAGAATGCTGAGGTACCCACAAGTCGGTGAGCACAAATGAAGACGTGATGAACAAGTTGCGCTTCCCGAAGAAGACAAATCAGACAATAGGTGGGCGGAAGGATGCCTGGTACGAATAATACCGAGCTCACAGCCATGACACCGAGCGGTGCCTTGTGCTATTCTATCAACTGGCCAAGCTGGTGAAGGAAGGTTTTCTGACCATACACCTTAAGGACGACCGAGAGAAAGAACGAAATAGGGGAGGTGCGACGGAAGGACGAAGCATGAAACCCCAATTTTGGGAGATTTCAATACTACAGCGGGGGGGATTCTCTGGAGGGGGGTCATCGACATCCAGCCGAAAGCGTTATTCTTGAGCCGCAATGACCTTGGAAACTCAGGAACCCGAGTGACACTCAAATCCATCTATCTGCTTCACAACAACAAATTTCGAAGATGTTTTCCCCCATGAAGATGATCCCGTGGTGCTATCAATTATCACTATGGGGCGAAACGTGCATAGAGTCCTAATAGATTTAGGAAGCTCAATCGATGTTATGTTTTGGGATACCTATTTGGGTCTACAAATTCCCCTTGATCAATTGAGGCCCTTTGATGGTTGTCTCGTCGGCTTAACAATCAACCAAGTAGAAGTTCGAGGGTATGTTGAGCTAAGGACAACCTTCTAGGATGAAAATGCGGTGAAGACCATAACGACTAAGTACATTGTGGTAAATGCCCCTTTTTCTTATAATTTACTTTTAGGAAGACCATCACTAAATAGGTTGGGTGCTGTGGTCTCCACCTCACATTTGAAGCTGAAACTGCCCTCACCCGAAGGCAAAGAGATCACTATGAGAGTAGATCAAAAAGTGGCACGTAAATGCTACGAGAATAGCTTGAGAAGCCGAAGGGGTACGTATACAATCACCACCCGCCTAGGGAGACCAACTGTAGAGATATAGCCCCCCCATTCTGGGGAAAGACACCTCAAGCTACTTAAAGAAGTTTGGGAGGTGGAGATAAAAGACAATAAGTTTAAGCTCGGTGCATCATTACACAAAGAACTAGAGGACAAAATTGTGGAGATCATCTCGAAGAACATGGATGCCTTTGCGTGGTCAGCTCTCGACATGTCCAAAATTGATCCAGATTTCTTATGCCATTGTCTCACAATGGACGAGAATGTAAAGTCTGTTTCCCAGAGACGAAGAAATTCAATGAAGAAAAACTTAGAAACTCCTTACAGTTGGCCATGTAAGGGAAATTTAATATCTCGAATGGGTAGTGAATGTGGTGATGGTAAAAAATTCAAGCGGAAAGTGGAGGATGTTCATCGATTTTACCGATCTCAACAATGCCTATCCCAAGGATCCCTATCCCCTATCAAACATAGACTCCTTGGTAGACAACGCATCTGGTTGTTGCTTACTCAGCTTCATGAACGTTTTTTTAGGGTATAATCAAATTCGCATGCACTTGAGAGATGGGGACAAAACAACGTTTGTAACCGAAGCAGCCAATTATTGCTACAAGGTCATACCATTCAAACTAAAGAATGCAAGGGCGACCAATCAAAGACTTATGGGCTGAATCCTGCAACCCATGCCGAGAGGTGATGTCCAAGCATTTGTTGACGACATGGTGGTGACATTGGAGAAGTCAGAAGTACATATAACTGACTTGGAAGAACTCTTCAGGACTATAAGGAAGCACTATCTAAAGCTTAATCCTGAGAAATGTGTTTTCGGTGTTCAAGCTGGGAAGTTTCTTGGTTTCTTATTGACTGAAAGTGGAATCGAGGCTAACCCTGATAAATGCACAACGATAATAGAGATAAGGAGCTCAAACAACGTGAAAGAAGTGCAGAGGCTAATTGGACAGATGGCCGCCTGTCTCGTTTCTTGTCTGCTTGTGATAATAAGGGGTATCCATATTTTCAATGTCTTAGGAAGAATGATCGCTTCATCTAGTTCGATGAATGTGAGGAAGTCTTCAAGAAACTCAAAGAGTACTCGGTGAATCAATCCGTACTCAGCAAGCCCATTCCAGAGCTCCCCATTCGACTATACTTCTCGATCACTGACCGAGCTATCAGTTCGGTTATTTTGCAGGAAGAAGAGAAGGCTCAGAAGCCAATATATTTCATTAGAAAGGTACTACAGAGCACAAAAACCTGATTTCTAGCTATTGAAAAGGCTGCCCTAACAGTAGTCATCACAACTTGGCGACTGCGACACTATTTCCAAAGCTTCACCATAGTGGTAATGATGTAAGTTGATTTTAGGATTGCACATTTTTATAGGTTTTGCTTTGTTTATGAGTTTATGATTAAGCAGAATATGGTGATAAGCCTAGACAAGATTGCTATTGGACAAGAACTTAACCAAGTGGTTAAGTGTGAAGGTTCTCTTTTAGAGGGCAAAAGAGAAAGCACAATATAAGGTGATGATGATGATGAGGTACGAAATTTAAAAATGAACAGGGATGAATAAGGCAAAGTAAAGAACGAAATTAATAAGAATAAGAACATAAAAAGGAATGGAGAGTGGAGCAAAGAAGAAAGGAAAAGATGAAGAGATAGAGATAGCTTATGGAAAGGAAGGTGAATTACGCCACTTGAGAGGGTGGAAGCTTCCAAGATGAGTGGTGCATGTTGAACAAGATGCTTCGATGTCTCCGAATCCATAAGGAAAGCTTGAAGACTTTGCTGTTGGGTGTGTGTGTGTGTGTGTGTGTTGTCTAGTAGTTTTTGATTTGTTAATTCACTCCTTAGACGATCTAAGTTCATTTGAATATTTATCCTTTTGAAAAAATGTGTTTCTTGAAAGACTGTAAAATTTCAACCTGTTGAAATGTCAAATCAACCTATTGTTTGACACTTAGTGATTTTTATAATGGTTTGGAAAAGCTTAGCTTTGTTTTGTCTTTGTTGTCAAACAGAATCAACCGGTTGTTTTGATAAATCAGCTAGTTATTTTTGTGAAAACCTTAACAAAGTTCTGTTAAGTGGTTTGAATTGGTTTTAAATAATTCCAACTGCTTTTGGTTTTTGATTTAACTACTTTGACCACTTGATGGAGGTCATATAAAGGTTATTTAACGCTCCTTTGCATTAGCTAAGAAAGAGAGATTAATCAAAAACGTTTTTTCAAGATTTCAAAAAGCTTTGGATCATCTCAAGTGTGTGGAATAGGATTGGGTTTTGTACTTTTGAACTTTAAGATTTTATTTAACCAAGTGTATTCTATTCCTCTTCTTCTTAGAACATTGTATTTTTGTAATGGAGTGTAAGGCAGTTTTAGAGAGGTGTTTTCTAGAAATTGTGTGGTGTCAAAGAGTGGTATGTGTTCTTGAGGGGTTCAAGATCATCATTCTAGGTGTGTGTTTTGTAATCTGGGGTTTATTACATAGTGAATCCTAAGTGGTTAGCTGAGGACTGGATGTAGCTCTTGGTTAAGAGTAAACCGGTATAAACATCTTGTGTGATCCTTTCTATCCCCACACTCATACACTGTTTTAACATTTTTTTGCATTCTGCTAATATAAACAGCCGGTTGTTTCGTGAAAACAACTGATTGATTTTTTGGAAACAAACTTCAAACTAAAATTTTATTGAGTTGAACAGAAAATCAATTGATTGATTCTTCATAGCTTTTCACTCTACCTTCAAACTTTGTGAAAATCTTTTGAAAACAATTCACCCCCCTCTTTTGGGCCACTAATGTTAGAAATTATGGCTTTAAACTAGAGGGGGGGGGGGGTGAATTGTTTAAAGAGGTTTTCGCAAAGTTTTTGAAGCTAGAATGAATTTGTTTCAGAAACCAATTGATTAAGGAATTCAGTTAGCCAAAACAGTAAGCAAAACTGCACTGCCAGGAAAACAATCGGTTGTTTCTTCGAAACAATCGGTTGTTTATATCAGCAAATAACAAACAAACTGAATTTAAAGAGTAAGGGATAGAGAGATTGTACACAGTTGTTTATACTGGTTCACTCAAACCCAGAGCTACATCCAGTCTTCTCAGAACCCCTGAGGAAATCCACTAAGCAATCACACCTTGATCACTTACACACCAACCAAGAGAATGACCTTGAAAACCTCAAGACACACACTCTCCTTGGCCAACACTAAGATTGTTGATCTTGAACACCTCAAGAACACATAGCCAATCTCAGCAACAACGTACAGAAGAAAAGTTTCAGCAGTTTACACAGATTACACTTGTTACAGATGAAGATCTGAAATCAATACAAGTAGAATCCTATTCCAGCACCTTGATCAATCTCTTTAGCTCTTAAGCAATCTCAACTCTTTGAAAACTCTCTTTGAAAAACTTTGTCAAAAGCATTCTCTTATTTAAAACAGTTTTTATGAATTTATATAAAGAAAGTTTGTTGTCAAATCTTAACAAACCCATAATTGCTTTCAAAAAGATTGGTCAAAGCATTTAATGACTGGAGCGTATTCAGTTTCAAATCATTTAAAGCTCAGTCAAAGAAAACAATTTTTCTGTTAAGGTTCTAGAACAAACAATCGGTTGTTTCCTCGAATCAATCGGTTGTTTTGTCACTTAACAGTTTTCTTCATTCAAAAACAGTTTTCAAACTTTCTCAAAACATCTAAGTATAAACAATCGGTTGTTTCGACAGAACAATCGGTTGTTTCAACTTAGTTTGAAAAACACTTTACTTTGTTTAAAGATTGAGATGCTAATTGCTTTGAGATTTAATCTAAGGGTGGATTACAACATTAAACTACCCCAGAACAAAACAATAAACCAGCACAGCAGCATCAAACAAAGCAGAGGCTTCATCATCCTTCAAAGGATTTGGATTCTTCAAAACCTTGAACACCACTTGGTTCAACAACTAATTCTAACAGTGTAAAGCCGCCACTTGAAGTGCACTGCACTTAAGATAAAACCCAATAAACTTTAGGAGACAGAGCTCACTAAACACACACGTAGAGTTTCTTTTCTATAATCAAAATCAAGTGTGAATTACATGAGGCAAGACACCCTATATATAGGAGAGGGGTGCCTTGGTGGGCAAGATGATAGGAGAGAGGAAAAGGAAGAGGGGAGGGGTGGCCTAGGGTTGACTCTAGGTCAATGTCGCCCCCTTAAACCTAGTTTCTAAAAGCTAGGTCAAAATCCCTATTCCTAGGTGCACTTGCCATGAAATGTGGACTTGGCACAAGCCCAATTTATGCTAAGAACATCCCAAATTGAGCTACATACACCTAATCTACTGAAATTAAAAATAAAAAAAAGTTGTTGGTGCTCAGCTCCCATCATGTGGGCTATGCTTCTGGTGTCCTATGAGGAATGGTAGGCTCTGAGACACTGGCTATAGAGTGATCCTGACCTAGTTATGTGTCCCGTGTTATGCTCCTGGTCATGCTTCTAGAAGGTTGGGCTAGCTTAGTGGGTGCTCTATCTCTCAGGACTTCATCATGTAATGACCGATCTTCTAATAAGGCAAGTCCTTCAACAGCTTGATATGGTAGGTAGGATGGTTCGGTGGGCCATAGAGTAATCAAAATTCAACATTCACGACGAGCCATAAGGCCCCATGAAGGGGCAAGTATACTCAGATTTCGTGATAGAACTCACCCCCAAAAGCTTTGAAGCCGACCATGACGACTTCCTGTGGATCCTTTTTGTTGGTGGATCCTCTAACCTTCAGGGGAGCGGGGCTTGCATCATACTGGAAGGCCCGAATTGCGTTCTACTTTAGCAATCACTCAAGTTTGCATTGAAGGTTAGCAACAACCAGGCTGAGTACGAGACGCTAATAGATGGAATGTTATTGGCGAAAGAACTGAGAGCATGCCAATTACTAGCAAAGAGTGACTCCCTACTCATAACATGGCAAGTATTAAGAGAATACCAAGCCAAGGACCCACAATTAGCCTCATATGTATGTCAAGACCTTAAGGGAAAATTTCTTTATTTTTGACCTTGTCCTTGTTCCAGAGAAGAAAACTCTAGGGCAGATCTACTATCCAAGCTTTCCAGCTCGGGAAAGGGGGGAACACACTGATCCGTAATTCAGGAAACCCTAAAGATGCCAAGAGTGACCACGCGAGAGCTACACGAGGAGAAAAATTTTGAAGTCTTTCAGATAACCTCGGGGGACACTTGGATGACGCCATATGCCCAATATCTAACGAACGAACTGCTCTCCTTCGAGCCAATGGAGGACAAATTTGTCAAAAAGAATGCAAGTCGGTATACCTTAGTAGACGATCACCTTCTCCGGTATGGATATACTCACTGATGCAAACCAAGCCCACAAGATGATGACAAAGGATGATAAAGGACACAAAGAGAAGTCATCTCAAAGTAGAGACCTCAGAGGGAGAATTGGAAGAAGACCAGAGCATCTAATGTTCTTCCTGCTAGTCTTCTTAATGAGTAGAAAATATTATAAATAAGTTGAGCTCATTTGAGGGGTCCAAATAGCAATTATAGGCTAGAATAAGGTACCTTTAGCATAGTAGGGGTAGTGGGTAGCATTCTAGCTTGTTCCTAGCCCATTTGAAAGCTTTTTGACCTATTTTCTAGAAGGATAAGCCTAGAATACGGGATTGACTTAGTCAAACCCTATGGCTGCCCACTTTTTCCCTTTTCCCATTTTACCCTTTAAGCTTGCTTTCCAAGGCTCCTAAATCTATAAATAGGGAGGCCTACCTCATATACTCACAAGTTGAAAATTAGAGTAAAGTTACTATACACAAATTCTTGTGTGAATTGTGAGTGAGTGAGCTCCTCCAAAATTGGTCTTATCTTGTCGGTGATGATGCTCTCAAGTGGCGGCCTCCCTTCACTTATCTTGGTGGTTCCATCCTATCAAGTGGCGTGATTCACCATTGCTCCACCTCCATAAGTTCTTTCTTTCATCATCTCTTCCATTATTCCATTCAATTTTATGTCTTTAGTTTCTTCTGTTCTTTAATCTTGTTCTTGGTTTTGGAGACTCCTTTGTGAGTTGGAAGCATCATTTGGAATGACTTGTACACCATTGATGCATTCCTTTTCTCCTTTCTAAATTCTAAGTTTCGGTTTTACATCATAATCACCTTAATCCATGTCTTTTCCTTTTGGCTTTGTGAAATGAACCTTCACATCTACTTAACCACTTGGTTAAGTTAATGTCCAGTGGGGATTTTCCTTAGGTTCTTACCATACTTGTCTCATAAAAATCCAATCCTAAGTAAAGTGTCACCATAAAAATGAACAATCATAAAATCAACTCACATCACGCACCCTCTCCTCACTTGCGTAATTGGAGACCAATGCATACGAATAATGTCTGAGCTTCATGAAGGGATCTGTGGCAGTCATATTGGCGACCAAGCTCTCTCCCTGAAGATCATTCGAGTAGAATACTATTGGTCAACGATGAAGGAAGACAACGTAAAGTACGCCCAGAGATGTGAGCAATGCCAAAGGCATGCTGATTGGAACCATGCACCGCCAGAGGAGCTACATTCCAAATCCAACCTATGGCCTTTCCATACTTGGGGAATCGACATCTTGGGGCCATTCCCTTTAGCTATCCGCTAGAAGAAATACCTTGTCATTGCCATTGAATATATCACCAACTGGATCGAAGCCGAATCGGTGGGCCAGATTGTTAGAATTTATGGCCTTAAACAAGAGGGGGGTGAATTGTTTTGGAAATATTTTCGAAATAATTGAAGATAGAGTGAAAAGCTATGAAGAATCAATCAATTGAAAAATCTGTTCAAACAATAAAAACTATTTTAAGCTAGATTCCAGAAAATCAACTTGTTGTTTTTACGAAACAACCGGTTGTGTATATAAGCAGAAAATAAAACTAAGTTAAAACAGTTTATAATAGAAGAGATAGAGAGATTCACATAAGATGTTTATACTGGTTCACTTTGGGGGTTCCAAATAGAAGAATAAACTAGAGTAGGGTGTGCTTAGTAATTTGAGTAGGTGTGCTTAGTAATTTGAGTAGAGTGTGCTTAGTAATTTGAGTAGGGTGTGCTTAGTAATTTGGGCTTGTGCCAAGCCCACCTTTCATGTCAAGTGCTTCTAGGTTTAAGGTTTCTTTGACCTACCTTCTAGAAGGCTTCTCACAAATGACACCCTTACCCCTCTATCTTGTTCTCCGAGACTCTCCTATAAATAGAGTGTCTTGCCTCACATTGAATTTTGAATAAAAAGAAACTATGCAGGAGTGTTTAGTGAGTCTGAGTACTATAGAATTTTGGGTCTTATCTTGGGTGTTTGTGCACTTCAAGTGGTGACTCTTCACCACTTATTTTGGAGTCTCCCCCCTCCAAGTGGCGTGATTCATATTTCCATAAACATCTCTTAATCTCTTCACCTTTGTATTTTTCTTTCCTTTTCCTTACGCCATTCTTCAATATTTTTACTCATTCATGTTTGGCTTTCTTCATCATCTTATGCTTCTTTTCATGTCTTTTATTTTCGCACCTTCATCATCATAATCACCATGCTTGTGTTTTCTCTTTTCCCTCTAGAAGTGCACCTTTACACTTACTTAATCACTTTGTTAAGTTCGTGTCTAGTGAGAATCTTCTTTGGGTTCTCACCATATTTGTTAATCTCAAAAAGCTTAATCAAAAGTGAAACCATAAAATGTGCAATCCTGAAATCAACTCACTTCACATTACGAGCATGGAAAGCAAGAAAAGAAGATCCAGGATATTTCTTCTTGTTGGTTGCCTCCTCTAGGATTTTCTATCTTTCTTTATTCTCCAAATGATGTCTAGGGTTATGCCTCAAACCTTCTATTTAACCTATTGGGCTTGGGCTAAGTGACATATCGCTCAAGCGAGATATTGCTTGCTTAAGTGAGTTTGACGAGAAAAAACCCAACTTCACTGGAGTGAACTTCCTTAAGTGAGCCTTGGGCGAGTTCCTCTGCAATAATCTTGCTTGGGCGAGTTTGGGAGAGATTCCAATGTTTCAAATTTGTCTTTTCATCTCGTCTTTAACTTTTTCATTCTCCTTTAGCCCTTTTATCTCCATTTTCCCTTTAGAATCCTGAAATTAACACAAATTTGAGAATAAATAATTCACATTCATTTTAAAATAAAAAATATGTAAAAAGGTTCAAATTCTTAAATTAGAGGTTGAATTATAACTATTTTATCAATTAAAATCCATAAGTGTTTATCCTTTTGTATGAAAAATTCTTTCCTAATTTACTTACCTACTATTGTGTGAGTTGACACTTTTATTCTAATTTAACAACCTAAATCTTTACTATAAGACTATTCATGCATCATATACCAATATTTTTCTCAACAATTTTCTTTTTGAAAATCAAATTTGTGTATTATATTGGATTTAGATGGTCTATTCTAAAAAATATTCTTTACAATCTAGTCTTAATAATCCAAAATCACTAGTAAAAAATATCTCAACGACAATTATAAATCATGACGGTTCATACAAAACAGTCATGAAAAAAAAAAACATTGTGACATTTTGTAATTAAATAAATATTTTTAGCGACAATTGATGCATAAACCGCTATTAAAAGTAAAATTTTGAGAAATCACAACAATTGTAAATGAATCATCGTTAAAACAAATGGAAACGTCGACGGTTATTAAACATCCATCATGAAAATTCTTGTTAAAAAGATCTTCAAGACAACTTCCTCTTGGTTCCTCGTGAAACTTCTCTTGGTTCCTCGTGAAACTCCTCTTGCTCACACCTCTTCCCCTTGTCCTCGCCTGCATTCTTGTCCAACTCAATTAAACATGGCCCAACTCGATGTAGGCTCAATGTCGCAGGACAATAGAGGCCCAACTCGAATTGGCCATACCTGACCCCATTTGTCTAGACCTTGGATTGGGCTAACTCTGTTCAACGAGGGTTGAGGCTAGACTTGAGTCCATAGCTAACTTTGACTAAACTCAACTTGACTTGGGTCCGGGTCGACTCTACTTGATCTAGGGTTTAGTTGCACTTTAGCTCAAGCTGACTATAACTCAACTCAATTGAACTTGGACCCAAGCTTAATCGATTCAACTTGGGCATGAACTACACTTGATCCTGAGCCGACTCTGACTTGACTCGACTTGGTCCCGAGCTTACTCGATTCAACTTGAGCCCAGTTTGACATTGACTCGACACATCCCAGGCCCAGACTGACTTGACTTGGGTCCAGGCCAAATCGACTCGACCTGAGGTTGGGTTGAATCGATTCGACATACTCCTGGCCGAATCAACTCGACTGACTTGTCTCAACCTTGGCCTCTAGCTGACTTAGCTTAGTCTAGACAACTTGGACTAACTTGGATCGATTTAGGCCTAGGTTGATTTGGCTTGACTAGGCTCGAGCTCACTAAGCTTCACTTGTGCTCGAGCTAACTTAGGTTGACCTGGACCTAGATTGTCAAAGCTTGACCTGGGTTTGGGATGACTTAACTTGACTTGTGCCCATGCCCGCTTAACCTTATTTAGGCTTGGACCCACTCAGTTCAACCTAGGCTAGGTCTACTCAACTAGACTTGGGCTAGGCTGACTTTGCTTAACCTAGGCTGGGCTGACTTTGTTTAACCTAGGCTGGGCCAACTTGGTCCAACCTAGGCTTAGGTCAACTCGACTCGAATTAGGCCAAGGTCGACTCAATTTTATCTATTTTTGAGCTGACTCTGGTAAACTTGGACCTAACCTTCTTGAATCGATTTGGGCTTGGCCTGACTCAACTTATCTGGAGCCTGGGTTGACTCGGCTCAACTTGAGTATGAGTTGACTTGATCCCGGATTGACTTTGAGTAGACTTGACCAGGGTCTGGGTCGACTTAACTCAATGTGTGTCTAAGCCAAATCAACTTTACCTATGCATGGGTCAACTAAACTCAACCTGAGCCTAACCTAGTGCTACCTTAGTTAGGTTTGACTCAACCTACCATTTTATAACCTGAAAGGATTGAGACACACCTTAATTTTAGATTTATCAATTTTAAAAAATTAGCCAATCCAAATATAATTAAATGGATTGAATTTAAAATTTAAAAATATAGATTTAAATTTGAGATAAATCCATTTAAACATACTTAAAGTAATATGGATTAAATAATTATAAATTGCATTTGACAATTTGTACTTGAACTTTTTATGGATCCTTAATATTCTCGTAGAAGCTTCTTTCACTCTATATATTGCTTCCTTTCCATATATAGAGCTTCACTCCGTAAATAATTTGCTCAAATATTTTAGCTAAACCAACCTATGGATCGTGAAAGGTCCATTCATAAGTCGGCTTCCACAACAAAGTAGTATCCACCCTTACCCCTATTTATGCTATAAAATGTTGCATGTTTAATAACCTAAGCAAGAACAAACTTACACATCAACGTTGTCTCTCCAACTCACATATATGTAATATCAGAACCATCCTTAAATTTTTCTACTAACTTTACTTTTAAACCAATTGACTACATTGCCCCTTCATAATATCTTCTATAAATCCTTCCACCCTAAAAATTCTTTTTTATTTTACTCTTTGTCCATGTGCCCACCAATACTACCTTATTTTGCATTCAAAACTGTAATTCATATTCCCTTGCCTTTAACTAAATTTTCTATCTCCACTTGTCCATTACATTCATATTAAATAATTCTACACATTTAATTCTGAAGTTACCTTTGGTAAACACATTGATTTCCATCTCACACATATTAACCTCGTTTCTAATTTTCTTCATCACAAGAAATTAATTTATAACGTTGTAATTTCTTGTGCCATCATTTTGAGAAGTTTGTGAAAAAATAAAAGTTATAATGTAACTTTACCATTAAAAAGAATCACATTAAAAATGGATTACGTGATATTGTGTAAGAATGTGAGATGTAAGGATCAAAATTCTCGATAAATTTTATGCCTACTCAAGATGACAAATGAAGGATGACAAATGAACCTGGTTCCTGAATATTGTTCGAATATATTCTAATTTTGACGATAAATCCTCATATTGATTGAGTACAATTATGAATATGAGAAATATTTGTTTTCTTAAATTGGGTATGGAGACAATGATAAGTATGTACATATCTGTCTCATGTATTTTTGTACTCATACTCGTATTAAATTACTAAAACATTTTAGTTTATTAGTTAAGATAAAATACTTGTATTAACTTTTACTTGATTTTTAGTTTTGTAACTTATTTTTAGGACATACATTTGATATTTTTACTCTTTTATATAATTATTTGACATTTATCAAATTGTTATTTGATACTCTTATTTGAGATTTATATAATTATAATTACTTTCTTGATATTTGACATTGAGGAAAAGAAAATTTGGAATCACTAATAATATCATGTTTCCTTTGTTGTATTTTTTTATTTATTAATTTGTAAAAATTATGTAATTAATATTTGAAACAGTAAGGGAACAGTATAGGTATACCTATTAGACAAATAGTAGTTTTTAAATTTAGGAGGATTAAAAAAAAGAGTAAATTTAACTTATTTTCAATTTAAAATATACAAAGGTGGTAACATGGGCTATCCAACCCAATATTGACTGGCCCATTACGATTTGACTTTAGCAACATAACCTAAAAATACGAAGGACAATTTCTTCTTACACCTTCATAATTTCTTCCTATACCTCTATAATTCTTTTAATTTCAGAACTATCCTTCAGCGAAAAGTGTTAGGTTTGTTTTTCTCATTTCTAAATTATATAATTTGAAGACCTTTTGAAATTTACAATTCAAAATATAAATTATATCCTTAATTTTAGAGTTTGAAAGATATTTGAAAATCCAAAAAATACCTTTCAATCTCTACAATTTATAATATAATTTATATTCTGAATTGTAGAGTTCATAATGTATTTGAGAATATAGAAAATACTTCCTAAATTCTACAATTCAAAAATATAACTTCTTTAAGGGTAAATTGGACTTTTTATAAAAAGGATGGAGGTTCAGGAAGAAGGTATGGAGGTGCAGGAAGAAAATGCCAAATGAAGTCTTAATTTTGTAAAAAGATTACTTCTTCTTGGATCTCCATACCTTTTTTTCACCCATGTATCATGTGCAAATACAATTTTACCCTTAATGAATAAATAAATAACCTTAAAACCCTACCCCCTTTCATCTTCTTCACTCGATGAGCAACAACCACCCCAAACAACTTTTTTTTAGTTCTTCACCATTTATGTAACGTTTTCTTCTATTTGTGAGGGGTTCGGAGTGCTTGCACAATCCTTTTGAGGGAGGTGCAATCTACATTAGAGAGATTTGCAAGTTTTGAGTTAATTAGGTCCCTTTTTGCATATATTCACGTATATATTTATCACTCTAGATTGACTGATCTATAAAACCTCCATATTTCACAATTCAAGAAGGATTTTTTTAAAATACATTATGGATTATAGAATTTGGAAGGTGTTTTTAGATTCGAAAATACTTTCTAAATTCTATAATCTGGAACTAAATTCTATAATCTGGAATATAAATTATGATTTCTATTATGGATTGTAGAATTTTGAAAGAAAATTTGTATTCTAAATTGTAAAATCCAAAATACATTAAATTCATTTCACTATACTCCAGATTGTGTAATTTGAAAAGTCTCCAAATTACACAATTTGAAATTTGAAAAAAAAATCACTAAACTATTTGCAGAAGAATATTTTTGGAATTAAAAAAGTTATGAAGGTGAAAAAGAAAATATGGAGGTGTAGGAAGATTTTACATTGTAAAAACCTATATTTTAGATTATTGACAAATTTTGGGCTATTTCTTCCTGCACCCCATAGCTTCTTGTGACACCCCATACTTCTTAAAATACCAAAAATGCTCTTTATTTTATTAATGTTTTTCAATTTAGAATGGGTATCCGAAAAACTCTGGATTATAAAATATGTAAGTTATTTCTGGACTGGAAATACTTTCTAAATTCTATAATCGAGAATTCTGAATTATGTAATTCAAAAGGTATTTCCAGATTACAAAATCCGAAAGGTGTTTATGGATTTGGAAATACCTTCTATAGGTTGAAATCCATAATTTACTCTTAAAAAAGAAAAAAATTCTAGATTGTAGAATTTGAAAGGTATTTGAGGATTCATAAATACCTTTCAAATTATACAATCCGAGAGATGTAAATAGGAAAAAATACATTTTTAGATTGTAGAATCCATAATGTATTTTTTAAGAAAAAAAATAGTCTTTTCACCTTACTTATGGGGTGCCCGGAAAAACTCTGGAAGTGCAGGAAGAAACAACCCAGATTTTGAGTTAAGCCCATGTTAAATAATGATAAATTTGGATTAGAATGGTATTCAAAATCTGTTTCTTTTATTTGATTCACAGGTAATAGAATGTTTGGCTCCCAATTCACTTTTTGTCCATTCATACTATTTCTCATTTATAAAAAAACAATAAAGATTATTACGTTAGTTATTTTTAGTTAATAACATTATAAATTATAGTTTCATTGTAAAATCATCCTTATATTAATGTTTCGTAAATACATTTTTTAATAATTTTAGAACGTATAAGTAATTTAACAAAAAGATATTTAAAAATAAATCAATGTTTCATGTAAACAGAAACAAGGAAAAATAGTTTCCCCCTTATGAATAGGAGTAGAGGTAGTAAATTTTAAACAACTCTAACTATTTGCTTAAACACAATTTTAAAAATGTTAAGCCTTGTTTTGCTACTTTTGGAATTACTCACAGCTAGTTTTGAGTGCAATATATTTATTTTAAACTTTAAAATCTGAAATGAAGGTTTAAGGTTTAGGATCACATTTAATTCGTACTCAAAATTAGTTTCTCTCAACCCAATTCAGTTTTGCTCACTTGTACATTTTAAACAACTTTAACAATTTTTTTTTCACTATAAAACCGAGTTAAAACGTGTCTATTGTTTGTTTGGATATGCAAATTTTAAAGGATAACATTTTTTTTTGTCAAGAATTTGATAATGATTTATAACAAAAATATGTTACTTGTAGAGGATTTAAAAAAATGTGTAAATTAATATCGATAACACTATAAAAAAATGTTAAATAACAATTAAAGTTAAAAATAAAAATAATTAGTTATTATATTAACTAAGTTAGTGTTTTGGTTGGTTGACCTGGTCGTCGGTAGACTTCTGCGGGCGAGCTCTTACTCTATGTTTCCTTTGCTGAAATCTGCACTTTCCTTCGTGGTTGAGTTGTTGTACATGTTAAGACAAAGAGCGCCCTATTGGCCGGTCGCACTCTGACGATCAAGTTAGTATAGGGCTTATGATAAACAAGAAGTATCTAGTTTAAGGCTTAGAAAAAGTGTACCTTCACTTGGGACCTCTGGTCCCTTTTATAGATTAGCATTAGGCTACCTCTTATTACAAACTTCTCTTGAGAATCTTATCTCAAATGAGAGTATATTCAATTGCATATTCAACAGGAGAAAATCCTGTTACAGTGGGCACAATCTTAGCACCTCAACTGTATAGAATCTTACCTCCTTGGACTGCATTAAATCTTAACAGAATAACCGCCTGGGTACCGATGTATCGACTTCTGGGTTCCAATTTGTTTTCAAGTACATTTACATGCTTTCCCGTATCACTGTACCATGCATATGCCATTACATATACTATATACAAATATTGTATCAAGCCCTAGCGCACTTGGGCTTAAGCTGATAGAATACGTTTTAATCTTCCTAGACCCAAATGCACTATATGCACCCCTAGGCCCATTTAACACGCTTTCATTGACCTACCAGGCCTTATACGCAAAAGATTATACCAATGCATGAATGAGAATTAATATGCACATACCTGAGCCCAGTCACGTAATTCTCACCCCCAATGACCGAGCTGACCTGCCTGTTCGTAGGTACCGATGTCTGATCTCTAAGAACAAAGTTCTATGCGCTCTGGTCCAATACAGTTAGATACTCTTTTATAAACTAAATTTTTTCAGTATCTTAATTAGTTTATATTATTAATAAAAATTTATAAAGTAATTTCTAAATTGGTATCTAACATCAACTACAAAGGTTTTAGTTACTAACTATTTTAGATTCTAAATTAATTACTAATCTATGATTAAAGACTAATTTAGAATATAAAGTAATTAGTAGCTAAAAATTTGGTAGTTAATGTTAGATACAAATTTAGAATATACTTTATGAATTTGTATTAATAATAAAAACTATTTTACATAGCAATAATTTTTTAGTTTATAAAATGGTATCTAACTTAGTCAATATAATGACTAATTATTTTTTGTCTCTAAACTAGTTGTTATTTAATGATATCTTGTAGTGTTAGTACTTTGATTTTTTAAAATAAAAAACTTTCAAATTTTATCAAAAAAAGAAGAACTTTGAAACTTTACATATTCCACTACAAGAAAAATTATTTTTAACGGAATTATTTAACGTTTCTGGTGGTTTTAACCCCTGCTAAGTGCGTTATTTGCGGTTTATTTTAATCCTAGAAGATCCAAGGTTGTTAACAAATTACAGGGGATTTTTACTAGCCATTTTGTAAACCCCCGTCACTTTCGGGGGTTTTCTAAACCCCCGTTAATTTCAGAGATTTTTCAAACTCTAAATTTTGAAATTTATAATTGAATGTAACATTGAAAAAGGAAAAAAAAAAATCTACAATTTAAAGGTAAACTAATGTAAACATAAAAATATAATTTGTTCTCGGCCATAAAAATAGACATAATAAAAAAAATCAATTATAGATTGAATATTATATAATTATACTTTTCACATGCTAGGGAAAAATTGAATTTGTTATTTAAGATTTATGTGACAGATACCCAAAACATCTAAATCTTAGATTTTGTCATAGGAACTGGTATCTTATAAAAAAATCCAGATACTACTAATTCATTTGAGAATGTTTTCATTTTTATTTTCATATAAAAAAGTGTTATCTTATTTTTTATAATTTTTCTTAAAAATATAAAGTATAAGAAGTAAAATAAACATTTTTCTAACTATAAAAAGGACAAATGTTTATTATTCTCAAATTCTCAAACCAAAAAGTGTTAAAACATTAAAAACTCATAAATAGACCATTTCACATTGAATGGTGTAAAAAAATTTGTATCTATCTTTTCTATAGATATACATTTACAAGTATATAAATAAGGCCTCCACATCTACTTAATAGATGCAAAGTTTTCTCATAAATTCATGTTTGAAAGTATCTATAATTAAGTATGATTATCCTAGTTTTAGGTGATGATTGCATATCTATTGTACATGGATCTAAAAATGGCTCACCCTGCATACATAATGCGGGCTGGTTTTCATGTGATACAAGCCACGACCACATGAAGATGACCAAGGATGCTAAACTTGAAGGGTCATCTCAACAAGCAAATAAAGACTTCATTCATAGGAGGAATGGACAAGGGCCAAAACATTTGAAGTTCTTCCTATCAATCTTCTTAAAAAGATGAGGCCCAAGCACAACAAGAGGCCCAAACCCAACATAAGGCCCAAGCTCAAGTCATAACTCAAAGAATTATTAGGAGCAAGGCCAAAGCTTTAAAGAGATGGGCATCAATTGTTGTCACTTGTTATAATCTCTTTAGAGTAGTTTTAGTAGAAAATACAAAGAAGGTGTAGACATAGAAATAAGGGGTGTTAATGTACAAAACTAAGTCACACCTTCCATGTGACATCAAAAGAAGGTATAGGTGTAGTTTAGGAGGTGCCAAAGTAGAAATCAAGTCACACCTCCCTTGTGACATGTGTTTTGGCTCTAAATTCAAATGCTTCTCATTTGAATTTTCCCACTTTAATTTCAGCCCTCTCACACTATAAATAGAGGTGCTATGCTCATGTAAAATAATATTGAAATTAGAAGAAAAGTTACCACACTCAAATTGTGAGTGAATTTTGTGAGACTTGTTCTCCTCTTCCTTGTCTCATCTTGTGATGCTTTGGGAGCTCTCAAGTGGCGGCATTCCAACACTTATCTTGGATCATCACCTCTAAGTAGCATGTTCATTCCCAATCCATGGCTACAACCACATAAGTTTCATCTTCTTTCATCTTCCTTTGTTCATTTAATCGGTTGTTTGTCTTGTTATTCAATTTTAACCGGTTGTTCATCCTTGTTTGATGTTCTAATCGGTTCAATTGTTCTAGTTTGTGTTTCTGTTCTGTTTTTTATGTTCTTCTTTCAATTCTATTTGGTTAATTGTTGTGTACAAGGATATAACACTCATATTTGAGTTTGGTTCGTCATTTGGAAGGCATTGTGTCCATTGATGATTCCTTAAGCTTTCTTGAATTTGTGTGTTGTTTCAATTCTGTTTCCAGCTCTGTTTTGCGCCATTCATTTCTGTATTCTGCACCTTAACTGTCATCCATTCATATCTCTAATTGTGTTTTTACCTTGGACCTTTGAAAATGAACCTTCACATCTACTTAACGCTTGTTAAGTTAATGTCCAATGGGGATTTTCCTTAGGTGACTCACCTTTAAATTGCTAAGAATCTTGATCCTAATTCTTAAAAGTGTCACAAATATAATGAATCTAAAATCAACTCACATCATCATGGCCCGTCCCGCATGCAGGTTGGCCCGCGGGCCAGCCCGTATAACTTCTATAAATGGACTATTGCATAGATAAATCAATTCTCTGGGAATTGATGCAATATGAAATTATGAATTAATCAAGCCTGCGGTGTACAAGAAAGTATGACAAACAAATACACCTCACAAATTCTGAAATTGATTAGACAAGATGGCCAAAAATCATTCATAGTACACATCATCAATAGTTACAAGAGATTTGAGGAACTCAAAAATGTAACATCCCGCCAAAAACTATTCATATTTATATAATGAAAATAAAGGTAAACAAATAATGTTGAAGAGAACATAATTATATATATAAGTAATGAAGTTGCTCCTCACAGGGAGTTTAATACATAACCAGTCAAATGTTTTTCAAAACTTAACGAAATCAATCAAATACAACGAAAACGGCGGTCTCCATACATAAACCGGCGATCTCCTAACAGAAACCCCAAAACAGGCGATCTGCTATCAGGACATAAATCCGGCGATCACCACCAAGAGATAGAAATAGGCGATCTCTTCCCCGGCGACCACTCACTAAGGAGCTCTACTTCCTGGAAGATCATCTGCTCCCGTGTAAAAATTACACGATCATCACAGTTTTAAGAGAAAAACAACCATAGAGCAGAACACGCAGGGTAAGCTATATATTTTAAAGAGAGTTTAAATATGAACATAAAAATCAGAATAAAACAAATTCAAGATACCCACATAAAACTATAAAGTTTCTCATTCCCTTCACCTGATCGCCAAGAAATCACACACTTTACAATATTTGCACAGAGTCATTCTATTTCACAAACTGCATCAAGTGTCTATCAATTTCAAGGTCCCTCATTTCTCACGTCAGACTACCACTGACTCAGCACACAAGACACTTGACACTACTTCCGGAAGACTCGTGCATTGACTAGACTCAGAGATCTGCACCTGTCATACTAAACTGCTGTAATGTTTCCACAGCTATGCGCATCAACACATTCTCGATCTCAAGTTCACCATTCTCACAGTATGACAGGGTTAATCCATGGAACAGGCCGAGCTCGTTCTTTTTCACACGACTCACCCATTCATATGAACCTCCTTCGACTCTCACCAACTGAGTAACTTCCTCTATGTGATTCCATTATCTCAGCAGAGTCAGGATATCTCATTAGGAATCACCGATCAATGCACATCCTACACGATCTTACACGGTATTTTCTTTCCTGAAAATACTATGCCTTGATCCCACATTCACCACATTCAACACATCACATAACACTTAAAGGAATGATTTCAATCACAGCAAAACTCACTCCAAGGTTCTTATTTTCGAATATCTCATTTAAATCTCAAACAGTTTCAAAGCAACACCAAAAACAGGGAGTTCGCAAACAACGCCAAAACCGGCGATCTGGTTCAAAAACAAGGTATTTCGAAGTCTGTATATAAAACCGGCGACCACGTCGCCCAAACACATAGAACAGAGCATTCACGAAGAAGAATATGAAACCGGCGACCACGTCGCCCTCACTTCAGAAACAGCTAAATCTACGGCTTTTATTGAAAATAAAGCTAGCTTCCCTTACCTGGACTTGCGCAAAACACCAGGAGCTCCGAAACCCAACGAAGCTTAAAGAATGCCTTGGCTCTGTTTTTGCGTCTGGTTTGAAGGACTTGCAGAGAACCTCCCAGGTGCTCTAATGGTGGCCGTCGCTCGTCGTACTCTTGTGTGAAGGTGCCAGAATCGCAGTGCGAAGGAGAGAATGGAGGAGAAGGGAGGTAAACTCACTCTTTCGCTTTTGAACAACTGCAACGTTCCCCCCTCTCAGAAGTGGGTTTTTGCATCTTAAACCAGCTTGTCCACAAAAGCAGCTGCCACCACCCACTCTGCAGAGAAGTCTGAGTGTACGTTTCTCTGAACAGTACGACCATGTTTGTCTCTTGCGCATGCCAACCACTTCCTGAACAGTACGACCGCGAGTGTCTCCTGCGCATGCCAACATTCTGATGTCACTATTATGAATCATCCTTTTTGTCTACGTGGCGTACGTGCAGGACGTTCCATGCTGGGAGTCTGGGTCCCACCTTCTCTGTGTGCAACTCGACATCGCGCGATAAGCTTTCGCCGATGACCTCTCGCGCGAAGGCTATCCACCGATGACCTCTCGCGCGAAGACAATCCACCGATGACCTCTTGCGCGAAGGCTATCCACCGATGACCTCTCGCGCGAAGACAATCCACCGATGACCTCTCGCGCGAAGGCAATCCACTGATGCCTCATCCTGGCGGATGACCGATGTCTCCCCCTGGAAGATGCCCGCATGCCTCGCGCCCTGATGATGCCCGCATGCATCGCGCCCTGGCGACGTCTGCATGCCTCACGCCCTGGCGATGACGTGTAGTCTAGGCGACCGGCGATTATGTACTAACAAGGAAATCTTATAATCTTCTAAACTACACTTTCCTTCCTTTTTTATTTTAAATAAAAACATACTTAGAATTCATTTAAAATATATCCTTTTATTCCAATTTAATTTTTCAGGTCCTTACAAAAAACAACACTGAATAGGCAACTAAAATCCATTAACAATCAAAAGTAGTTACCACATCAAACACTTGTTATGCACTTGCTATTATATCACCTTCTTCCACTTCAAGAACATTAGATGAAACCTTAGAAGAACTTTCATCTTCCACTTTTTGATAATTATAATCTTTTCCATCATCTACATACATTTGAACAATGACAATGAAAGATGAATTTACCCTCAGAAAATCCATGCTTCAAAATGTAATACAATAACAATAGGATTGGTTAAAATAATTAAATTATCCTAAGAAAATTCATGCTTCCAACTAGAAGTTCAAATAATTGCTTCCACATTTTCAGGAAAAAGAGAATTCCTATACTTGTTAAGAATTCGAGAACCAATGCTAAATGCAGATTCTGATTCAACTGTGGTTATAGGAATACTCAACAAATCTCTAGCCATTAAAGCAAGATCCGAAAAGCGTGGACTATTATTTTTCCACCACTCTAACACATCCATATGCTCCAAAAAATCAAAATCCAAAGTTGACTCATTCAAATAAGTGTCAAGTTGTGTTCTTCCACTTTGACTATCTACTTGAAGCTTGTGCATTTTTAATTCCTGTTATAGATGTAATAAGTTAGTAACATGGGGCAAGTACAACAAAAACTAAAAAATTAATTGAAGTACATTCAAGTAAGCAACTTACATAAAAAAGACTTTGTTTAGAAGTAGATAAGGATGAAGATTGTCCTTGCTTACGCTTTAGAGTATTTGATGTTGTTCTCAAACCTTTGCTAGAATATTCGGCAAAAAGTTTGTATAATTTTGCTTGATGTTTTCCAATTTCAGCTCCTAAGTCAATGAATCAATTTTTTTGAAAGCAAAAGCTCAATGTTTCTAACTTCATCCTTGGGTCTAAAATTGCACCAAATGCAAGTACAACACTATATTCATCACAGTATTTTTGAAATTTGACTATCATCAATTCAGCCGTATTCTTAATTAGTGCATCTTCATCTTTCACATTTTCCATCAACAAGCTTTGAATGTTCCAAACTTATAAAAAATACAAGTTGGAAGTTGGATAACTTGTAGTAGAAATCAAGGTAGTGATATCATAAAAGGATAACAAGAACTTACAAATTTTTTCTGCTTTCTTCCAATCTTCCTCTGAAGGGCAATATTTATAAGATTCATCAACCAAGTGCAAGCTTCCAAAAACACGTTGATATTTAATATCAATTTTAAGCATCAAGTAAGTTGAGTTCCACCTTGTAGTTGTTAGAATATATGGCCTTAAAGAAGAGGGGGGTTAATTGTTTATGACAGATTTTTGCCAACTTTGAAGGTTGATGTGAGTTGAATTCATCTCTGTTTATTTTGTAACACTTAATGAAGAATTGGATCAAGATTCTTATGGCAATTATGGTGAGTCACCTAGAGAAAATCCCCACTGAACATTAACTTAGCAAGTGCTAAGTAGATGTGAAGGTTCATTTCTAAAGGTCCAAAGGAAAAACACATGTTTATGTCTTTTTTTTATGAATTTTATGGATTAAAACCATGTGGGTATATCAAGAACAGCAAAGAATATGTATGAACAACACAATAATAGTTCAAAAACACAAGATTAAAAATAGAATCAAAACAAGAATTGAAACTACAATAGAAACACAACAAGAACACAACCTACTATTAGAAATTCAAGAAAATAACATGAACATGGTTACTCTATGGAAACCGAACCAAAACAGTTTGCTATAACAAAAATGAACCGTTCAAAATGGAAGAACAACACATCAAATGAAAGAGGACAACATAAGGAAGAGAATGAACCGATTAGAATTGAAAACAAACAAGTAGAACAAAAATGGGTATTTTTAGAAGATGAATAGAAATGACTTATGTGGTTGTAGTCTTTTGGAGAATGTGCTCACGCCACTTGGAGGGAGGTTCTTCCAAGATGAGTGGGAGGTGCCGCCACTTGAGAGTCTCCAAAGCTCACAAGATAAGACATGGAGAAGAAGAAGAGACAAGTCACACGACTCTCTCTCACAACAACTCAAGATAGTTTCTTTACTTCTAAATTTCAACTTCTATTCTTTATGAACCAAGGTCTCCTATTTATAATGAGGAAGATCAGATTTAGGTTTACAAAGGAGGGAGTTGGAAGAGACACTTCCTAGCTCCTTCTTAGTCATTCTAGTGCCTAAAGAGAAAAGGAGTGTGAAAAGGCACTCTTCTAGTCCCTTCCTACTAAAACTAGCGCCTATGTGCCTTTGTACAAGAAAGGTGTCTTTTGGTTTCCCTCTTTGGCACATCCTAAAGCTATTTCTATATTATTTACAAATTTATACAAAAGAAATTACAAAGAGAGATATTAATTGGAGCCCATTCTTGAATGCTTGTAGTCTTCTTGTTGGCTTTGGGCTTGGTCCTCTCTTTATTTTAATTCTTCTTTAGTTTTTTTAGAAGACTAGAAGGAAGAACTTTAAATGCTTGGGTGGATGACCTCTTCCTCCATTAGTGAAATCCTCTTTTACTTGATCTCCATAAAACATATAATGAACCTTTTATGGATTTTCAAAAAATAATCGGTTGAAATATCGAAACAACTGATTGAATTGGTTTCACAACCAAGTCAAACAGCTTCAAACCCTTTTCAAAAGCAACTAAGTGTCAAACATCCGATTGAATCGATAAAACAACAGGTTGTTTTTCCACTTCTTTATAAAACAAACTTTTTCAAAAAGGATTTGATTCCAAACAGTTTTAGATTCAAACAAATAGTGGATTACACATAAATCTACCCAGATTCCACCCACACAAGCAACAACTCCAGCCTTCCATCAAACACCATGGATTTGGAGACATCAAAGCTCCAAGATCAACCTTGATCAACAATCTCTCCCTATTTGATGAGGACAAATCCCTGGTTGCTTGTGTTGACCAGTTTGAATCTGAACCAGCACCTGCAAAATAGATACTATGCAAACACAAAGCATATATAACAGCAGGTTATCAAGGCAAACAAACCAGTTTTCTGCATAACCAAAAAAGTTGAAAAAACCAACCAAAACAGTGCCAAAACAGTGAGTGCAACAGAAGAAACAATTATAAACTTAGCAGAATTTAAACTTCAAATCAAAGTTTGCAGCAACAGCATACACAACATAGAAACCAACACCTTCTCCCCCTATTTGTCTTCACAAATAAAATGAAGTAAGGGTAAAACAGAATTAAGAAAGAAATTGTCCAAAAATTAAAGCAAGAAAAACATAAACAACAACTACACTTGAGTTCAATCTTCCTTTCCATACTGCAACTAAAAAAAGTTGGTTTTGAACAACTCCAATCTGTTCATCTAGATCATGAAAACGTGCATCCATGCTCTGGAATCTATGATCAAAGTTCTGAAAATTTGTAGCACACAATTCATGGAAATTCCTTTGGTTTTCAGCAAAGCTGTCCATCCTGTTTACCATGAACCTCTCAAAAGGAGACATTGAGAGAACATGATCCCCTTGGTTTCCAACACTTGTTCCAACACCCACATCAAGGTTGATCTTGGAGCTTTGATGTCTCCAAATCCATGGTGTTTGATGGAAGATTGGAGTTGCTGCTTGTGTGGGTGGGATCTGGGTAGATTTATGTGTAATCCAGTCTTTGTTTTAATCTAAAACTGTTTGGAATCAAATACTTTTTGAAAAATTTTGTTTTATAAAGAAGTGAAAAAACAACCTGTTGTTTTATCGATTCAATCGGTTGTTTGACACTTAGTTGGTTTTGAAAAGGGTTTGAAGCTGTTTGACTTGGTTGACTTTGCTGTTAAACCAATTCAATCGGTTGTTTCGATATTTCAACCAATTGTTTTTTGAAAATCCATAACAGAATTTCTGTTAAGTTTGTAAATCAGCTTTAAATGTTTTCTAACTATTTTGGCTCCTACCTTAAATGTTTTTAACAAACCTTTGGAGTATTTAAAAGGTTGTTATATGCTCCTAAAGGTACTTGAACAATTTAGACATTTGTGAAAGTGTAAAAACAGATTTGAGTTTTTAGGATTTGCATTCAAGCTTTTGGGTTTTCTCAAAGAAGTGGAATAGGATTGCTATAATCTTTTGATTTGATCTTCATCAGGTGTAATCCTTTCTATATCTCTTGTATTTTCTGAATACTGTTGTGTAAGTGTAGAATTAAAAGGTATCCTGATTTCTGTGGTGATTGTGTGCCAAAGGAAGTGTGTGGCTTGAGGTGTTCAAGGTCACTTCTTTGGTGGTGTGTTTGTAATCTGGATTTGATTGCATAGTTTACCCAGTGGTTTTTAGGAACTGGATGTAGCTCTTGGGATAAGAGTGAACCAGTATAAATTGCTTGTGTGTTTCTCTCTTGCCCTGAACTCATTTATATTCTATTTTTAAGTATTTTTTAATACTGCTAATAAAAACAACCGATTGAATTGCATAAATAACCGATTGATTTTCTAATAATCAACTTAAACAGTTTTGTTTAATTGTTTCTCTGATTTTTTTATCTGTGATTCTGCATTGAGGTTCATTATACCTTCAAAGTTTGCGAAAATCTTTTATAAAAAATTCACCCCTCTTGTTTAAGGCCATATATTCTATAAAAGAGAAAATGTGTTTTTTTAAAAGCTAAGTGATAAACAACCGGTTATTTTATCGTTTTAACCGACTGTTCCTTACTGGCTTGTTTGGTGGGTTTTTTAACTATTTTATAACAGCTTTAACCGAATCAACCGGTTATTTCGAAACTTCAATCGGTTGAATTTTGAAAATTTGTTTTGCCAATAACAGCTGGTTTTCCTAACAGATTCAAACGGGCATTTTGTGAGGTTTATAAATACAGAATCTCTTATCTTTTGAATATACAAAAAAAGCAAAATACATTTTAAGATATAGAAAGAGTTTGCAAAAGAGAGTTCTATAGAGATCAGAAAAGGTTTTGAGAAATCAATTTTGAGAAGAGTTTTTGCTGAAGTTTTAAAGGTTGGTCAACTAGCTGATATTCTGATCAATACACGAATTTAGGAACTATAAACGAGGTGTTTTCTTCTCCTTTCTTTGTTCCTGATATTGTATTCTTTCAATTCTTGTAAGTGTGTAAAATCCTTTAAAATCAAAGGGTATTCTAGTTTAAGGTGTGTGGTGTGTTGAAGAGAATGGGTGTGATCTTAGGTATTAAAGATCCTCTCTTGTTGTTGTTGTTGTGTGTATGTAATCTGTTGTGTATTACATAGTGGAACTTAGAAGGTTTTACTGAAGAATTGGATGTAGCTCAGGGGTTGAGTGAACCAGTATAATTGCTTTGTGTAAATCTCTCTTTCTCTGTCTTGGTTTATCTTGTTAATGTTTCTGTATCTTATATAAACAACCGATTATATTGTTCTAGCAATCAGTTATAATTATCATATATAGCTTTGTTGTGAACTCTGTAATAATATCAATTGGTTACTTCGATATTATAATTGGTTAAAATTTTGTCTTGTACATTGCTTACAGCTTGACTTTGTTTGTGTGCTAAGAACAATCAGTTATATCATAATATCAACCGGTTAATATTCTGTTGCATATTTTGAAAGCATGATTTCATTTGGCTTCTCTAATCTTTGTCTTTGTGAATTGATAAAGGAATTCATTCTTAACCAAACATTTGCAAAAAGTTTTCAAAAACAATTCACCCCCCTCTTGTTTTAGCAATCTATTCTAACATAGACCACGCTAAAATAGGCCACGGGTATAAAAGTGTTTTCTAAACATAGTAAAGACCTCAGTTTTAGCAGAGTGACTTAAAATATACAAGAAACCACAATCCTAAAAGTGTTGATACTTTAGTCCATGGTTATAAGAGCATTAACACTTTAAGCCACGGATATTTACATGTGGCCTTTTGGATTAAAAAAATCTAAAATAAAATATAAATAAAATCCAATTTTTGCTGGAATTTGTTTTCTTCTTCCTTCTCTCTCAATGACTAAAAAATGCACATCTCACTACTCACCTACATTTTTTCTTACGAACTTCTCCCGAACATCTTTGCCATTCTCCCTCAGTTCTCACTGTGTTCTCCCTCACTTCTCAGATTCTTGTCGTGTTCTCCCTCACTTCTCACCTTCTGACCGAGCGTTTCCTCACTTCCGAGACCTTCTCACTACGCGTTCTTCACCATTGACAACCCAGACTAGACATTCTGACTGTCGTTAGTCGGGCTATCCTCACTGAACAACAATGGACATTCTCACTCACTTCAGGTACACTGTATCTCGCTCACTCTTAGGGTTTCAATTTTTGGTTTTGTTTGGTTTGGTTGAATTTTGTTTTTATTAGGTTTGTTTGAATTTTATTTGGTTCCATTACTTTCATTTAATCTTTGACGTTTCGTTAAGTTTAATTTGGGGATAGAGGTTTCTTTTTCATAGACTGTAATTTGGGGGCAAAGGTTTCCTTTTTCCGTGAACTGTAATTTGGGGACGAAGAGGGTTATTTGATAAAAATTTTATAAAATAATTTATGTCGTGGAAAATCATTAATGTGCATCCTTGTTGCAATTGATGTCTTTTTCAAACCACGTATAGGTTGGGATTTTCTATTTGATTGGATTCAACATGTTTTGCTTGGAGGCTCTTCTAAGCTTATGGGTACTTCAGGTTAGGGACATCTTCACTAATTTGAATTATTTTTTTTCTATTCTTAAGAAATGCGCTAGATAATAGAAATCAAAATCTCCATCCTATTTTTTTTTAGAGGAGGGGGATTGGTTGCTTGATGAACTAGTACCTGTGGCATGTTGATTTTTACATGTATAAGAAACTAGAGTTGGAAATATTCATACAAAATGGAGAACCTTTAATACTTTTGAAGGCATATCACTTAAACAATGCAATAGCTTTTTCAACATTTAAAGGCTTAGCCTCATATAGGTTTACCACCCTGTGAGCATCTAACAAGTACTTGTCTCTTGTGGTGATGATGATTGTACTTCCAGAGCCAAACCAATCAAATCCCCTTGCAAGTACCTTTAATTGTTCTAATTTGTCCACATCAAATAAGCTTAGTTTTCCTTCCATACTTCTGATGACTTCAGCAGATCATCATGCATTGAACCAGATTTTATATGTTATAGTGATAAGAAAAGCCCATTTGCACTCTAGCATCATTGTTGGCAACTTGCATTGTTTTAATTGGTGTTACTAGTTGCACCATAACAAGAAAAGTAAAAGGAAATTCCTTGTGAGGTTCATTGTGATTGGAACATATATCCAGGATTCCTGTTATTTGCTTTGGCGTGCTAATAGACCTCATCTTTGCTTTGTTGAATTTAGTAACAACCATGTATGTAGGGAAAACTGGAGAATTTGACAAGGAACTCTCATCCTCATTTAAACTTCTTTTTACAAGAGAAAATGATTTCCTTGGGATTGAAATGTGTGGACTCAAACCTTCTTGCCATTCTTGTTTTGTTGTCACCAAATTTGAAGGAAGAGTAATTGGCTGATGGATCATATCCCAGTCACTTGTTTCTTTATGTAGCCACTCTCCTAGTGTACGACAACTCTCTCTTCCAAAGTTCATGTTGCGCACAGATTCTTCTACCATTTGGGGATGTTTTTTATTTTCTTCTTAGGGTGGGTTGGGATTCGGGCATGTTCTTGTTTATATAATAAAATAAAATCTTGAATATATTTTCTATGTTCTAAAATTTAGAATAAATTTACTTTTGGTCATACAAATTTAAAATTATTTTTTAATTATAATAATTTAAAAGTTACTTTTCTAATCTCTCTTTCCTAAGTACTGTTAAAAATTATACTTATATTGTTAGTAATCTACCTCTAATTTTGTTCATAAGTGGTCAGGGAAGTAAATTGGTAGCAGCGGCTGGTTTTCACTTTGGCAATATAAAAGTTGTAGATACTATATTTGGTCTAGTATTGTTCAAATAGGAAGGGAATGATTTTTTTTAGACCTATCCATCAGATTGTAAAAATTCCAGTAGCTTGAAATGTTGCAATTTTATAATTTTTGTTGCAGAGTATTAGAAGAGAGCTAGCCATTAGCTTAGAGTGTTGTGGCAATGGACAACTTTTGGATAGTTCTTATTTTATAGTAGCAGCAAAGTGGATTCGTTTTGTGCTTCTTTAGGGTGAAGGTAGCCAGATGAGTTTTCTCTATAACAGCTGGTTTTTTGTTTTTATGCTGGCTTTTATGCAGAACCAGTTTTTCTAGGGTTGTAAGGGTAGTGGAGGTTCTTTAAATAGTTTAAATAGTTTAAACTACAAGCTTAACTAAATATAATTCTAGTTATTCTATGAAATTTTCTCTTCAAGACAAGATGAGATCGCTAAAGTATACCTTTTTAATTTCTGAAACTCTAGTGTGGAGTCACAAGAATTGCGTTTTGCCATTGTATTATTTGCACAAGCTTATGAGAGAATATTATTATAAAGGGAAATGAAAAACAAAAAGTGTGTATATATATATATATATATATATATATATATATATATATATATATATATATATATAAAAGAGAGAAAGCAAAATTCCTTAAAGTTTGTGGTTTATACACGTTCTGATCCAACATATAATACAAAATTCTACGTGTCAGTCACATAAATTCTGATAACAAAATAGGTGCAAAAACAGGTATTAGAAGGCTTTTATTTCAGAGGCTCTCACACTCACAAAATTCACCAAAGGGATTCCCACGCAACCTCCTCTCCATTGCACATGAAAAAAGTCACACTCTCCTCTACACAGATACCTGGTCAATCACGCAAATGAATGTAATGAATGAACCAAATCAAAATCACACTTACCCTCTTTAAACCCCTTCACTGTGACTCTAGCTACCAATTTGTTGAACCATTTATAAAAATTTTCCTACTTACTTGCTTGTTAATTGTAAATATTATGCTATGTACACACATGCATCTTGCTTCCTACTACTAGTGTCGTTACGTTTACGAACATTGCATATAACATTAATATTTTTGGCTTAATCAACTGATATGGGAATATGGAAAAAAATTCAATTGAGGTTAGTGTTACCCTTTGTGACCAAAGACAATTGAGGATGATCAAAGACTCAAGAGACAAATCACACTATGAGCAGTCATCTCAACAATCAAGTCTAGACCCTACCAAATATCAGACGAACCTTACCAGAAAAAGAATTAGGCATAGACCAAAACATCAACTGTTCTTTCTTTTGGTCTTCTTAAAAGATAAAAACATGTTTGTAAATAATTTGGGCTCACTTTAGGGGTCCAAATAGAAAAATAGGCTAGAGTAGGTTCACATAGCATAAAAGGGATTGTACTTAACGAAATAGGCTTGTACCAAACTCATTTTTTCAAGACAACGCACCTAAAATTAGGGTTTTTAACTTAGCTTCTAGAAGTTATGCCTAAGGGACGTTTTTTACCATTGTCAACATCCTAGGCTGCCCCTCTCCCCTTCCCTTTCTACCTTTCACTCATCTTGCTCTCCAAGCCACTCCTTCCTATATAAAGGGTGCCTTCCTTCGTGTATTTTCACATGGAATTTGAATAGTAAAGAAACTCTGCTTGAGTGATTAGTGAGCTTTTTTTCCTAAATAGTTTAGGTCTTATCTTGAGTGTGTGACCATTTCAAGTGGCGGATCTTCCTCATTTATCTTGGAGTTCCCACCCTCTAAGTGGTGTGTTCATCCTTCCCAATCTCCATAAACTTCATTCGTCTCATCTTTTCCATTCCTTTTCATTTCGCCATTTATTTTCTTCATTACGTTATTGTTTGTGTCTTTTTCCATTCGGCCATCTTCTTCATTCCTTGCTTCATTTTATGCTCCTTAATTTCGGCCCTTGCATCATCCACACCATATTATGGTCTTTTTCTCTTTTCCCTTATGAAGTGAACCTTCACACTTAGTTAACCACTTGGTTAAGTTCATGTCTAGTGGGAATCTTCTTGGGATTCTCACCTTAAATTGCTAAATCAAAAATCATAACAAGAGCAACCAATTAAAATGTGCAATCCTAAAATCAACTCACATCATGAAGCTTGGAAAGACTTTGATAAACTGCATCCTAATTTTTCTACTGAGACACGAAATGTAAGACTTGGTCTAACAAGTGATGGCTTCAATCCATTTAGGACTATGAGTATATCACATAATACTTGGCCAATCATGATGGTGGTGTACAATTTTCCACCGTGGTTATGCATGAAACCCGAATATACAATGTTGTCACTATTATTTCCTGGACCACAATCACTAGGAAATGATATTGATGTCTACTTGCAATCACTAATTGAGGAATTAAAGGAATTATGGGAAATGGGTGTAGAAACATATGATGTCTCAAAAGATCAAAAATTTAAAATGCATGCACCTCTTTTATGGACTATCAGTGACTACCGTGCATATGCTTTGTTGTCAGGTTGCAACACTAAAGGAAGGTTGACATGTTCATGTTGCAATTATGACACTCATTCATCTTACTTGAGACATAGTCATAAGATGTGTTATATGAATCATTGTGTCTTTTTACTAGCAAATCATGCATGGAGAGTTAATAAAAAGTCCTTTAATGGAAAGAAAGAGCTTGGATCTGCACCAACTATGTTAGAAGGTATTGAAATCCTAGAAATCTTAAAGGATTTCAACAATGATTTTGGAAAGAAAAAAAAAAAAAAAAAAAAGATGGCCCGTGGAAGAAGAGATCAATCTTTTTTGAGTTGCCCTATTGGTCACAAAATAAATTATGACATAATCTTGATGTAATGCACATTGAAAAAAACATATGTGATAATATTATTGGAACTCTTTTGGACATTCAAGGAAAGATAAAGGATCATGTTAATGAACCCTATGATTTACAAGATATGGGAATTAGAAAGAATCTTCATCCTAGGGAGATTAATGGAGGTCATGTACAATTTTCAAGATCTTGTTTTTCAATGAATGCACATGGAAAGTCAATTTTTTGTGGTGTTTTAAAGGCTTCCAAATTACCGGATGAGATTGCATTGAATATTTCAAAGTGTGTGAATGTTAGTGAAAAGAAAATTAGTGGTTACAAGAGTCATGATGCATATTTCATGTTACACTATTTGTTACAAGTTCCAATAAGAAGCATAATGCCTCATGTAGAGGCTAACCCTTTAATTTGTTTGGGGGTCCTTTTTTCGCTCTTTGTGTCAAAAAGTGATCTAGGTGCAGGATTTGGATTTCTTAGAAGCTAATCTTGCAGAAGTACTTTATCAGATGGAGACAATATTTTCTCCTAGTTTTTTTGACATAATGGTTCACTTGCATATCCATCTAGCAAATGAAGTAAGGTTAGGTGGGCCAGTGCAATTTCGAATGTATCCAATTGAGAGATATTTGTGCAGACTTAAAAGTTATGTTCGAAATAAAGCTTACCCAGAAGGTTCTATTGTTGAAGGGTATTTAGCAGAAGAAGCTTTGAAACTTTGTTCAAGATATTTGCATAAAGGTGTCGATACAATGCTGAATAGAAAAGGAAGAAATTATGAGGGTAATGATTTATGTGTTCTAGATTTCTGTGATTACTTTTCAAGTAGTGGTCATCCTTTGGGGGGAAAGAAAAAAGGTAAACCATTTTCTTTGGATTTTACATCTAAATATCAAGCACATCGATACCTCTTATTCAATTGTGACGAACTAGACATATACATCAGGTATGATAATAGGTTTTTTTTTTCATTTTCTCATTTATAAATTATAATTCAAATCACTAGATGTGTTTATATTTATAGAGAGTATGATGAGATTTTAAATAGGAAGACTAAACAAAGAAAGTGGACTAAGGCCATGAACGAAAGTCAAGATTTTAGTGAATGATTCAAAGATAGAGACATGAAAGACAATGCATCACTTCAACTTAGATAATTCTCTTGTGGTTCTAATAGTGTTGTAAAGATATTTTCAGGTTACCTCATCAATGGTTATAGATGTCATACTACAAAGAGAGATGCAACAGACAAAACTCAAAAATTCTGGTGTAACTTTGGTTTCATTGACTCCAAGTTATGCAAGTTCTAAGGATGAAAATCCTAGGATAGAACCTATCATTTATTATGGGGAAATCAAAGACATAATTGAGTTAGATTATTATGGTGATTTCAAATTTATGATGTTTAAGTGTGATTGGTTTGAGGGCGGTGAAGACAAATATGGACTTACTTGTGTCTACTTAAACAAAAAATGTTACCAAAATGACCCCTTTGTGTTAGCTTCTCAAGTCCACCAATGTGTTTATGTTCAAGATCCTTTTGACATAAATAGACATTATGTTTTGAAGACAGTTCCAAGAGACTTATTTAATATGGGTAACCATTCACAACTAAATACTTCTGATAATGATGAACTCAATTGGGTTAGGGAAGATATGCCTATCACTATAGCAGAGAAACCTTCTAAATATTTGGAGAAAAATTATTCTGATGATCTTGATTTTGATGACACTTTGTTTGACTACATGGACTAAGAGGAGTTCCACTAATGCTGATAGGAGGACTGTTCGGCACTTTAAAATATGCATTCAAAAACTATACTTTACTTTATAAATACCACCTTCTCTTACATATTTAAATTTCCTGTTATATTCTATATCTACCTCCTCTTACATATTCAATTGTAAATGTGCATGCATAGATAAACTACCAGTTGGATCAAAGTTTGAAACCAGAGGAGATTGACTATACTGAAGACAAAGTGTTTGCCTTTTAGTTAGTACAGGTTTGAAATGAAAAATTTCTATTTTCTTATTTCATACGTACTATTATCTACTAATGTACATTTGATATGAATTTCTACCTCTGTAGCTGTCTAGCTAGCCAACCAAGGAGGAATGAAACTTAGTTAATAATATCAATGTTACACCTTTGATATTTGATTGTCCTTCATATGACATGTTAATAAGATGACTAATTATGTGTTTTGTTTAACTTCCATGGTAGCATATCAAATTATTTTTTTCAAATAATGAATATGGAAGAAAAATTAAAATGAAAGATGAAAGCTCAAGACAAAATTCAAATTAGTGCTGCAAATTTGGAACTTCCTCAAGTAAAATCAAGCAAATAATTTCTAAGAAAAATGCAAATCAAACATGAAAAAATGACTAGCAAAGAATGTACCATTGCACTATTATTATTGCCCAAAGACGAGTGAACTTGCCTAATCTCAAGGTAAGTAACAACACAAATTTGGACAGGAGGCTTAATTCAACAAAACAAAATGTTGTAGTTGCAACTACTGTTCAACATAAAATTCCTAGTCAAAACAAACTCCGATTGGAAGAATTAACATCTAAGAGCATCGAACATAGACAACTCTAAGAACCAAATAGAAAAATCATGAAAAAGGCAGCAATTGCAAGTGACAAGTCAAAGGACGAGCTACAAGCACTTGAAAGAGCATTGACTCGACTTAGTAATTCCAGTGCCAATGAACAACTCAAGCAGGAAAAGGGAGTCTCACAAGAGGAGAATTATAAGAAAAGACAATTGCCTATAAATTCAGTACAAGCTGAAGTTGATAATTCAAAGGTAAAAGGTCAACTTAAAAAAAAGACAAGAATGATGGATGACAACTCAAAATCTAAGGAAGGAGTAGTGATTGAAGATGTTGAATCAATGATAAAAGACCAAGATGCTCCTAGTAAGACATAAACAAAAAATTTTCCATCAATGTCAAGAGATCAAATTCTTAAAGAAAATGGAAATAATGTGTTAGAATATATGGCCTTAAACAAGAGGGGGGGGGGGGGGTGAATTGTTTAAGAAAGATTTTCGCAAACTTTGAAGGTAAAATGAAATTCAATGCTGAATTACAGAGAAAAGAATCAAGGAAAAAAAGAACCAAAACTGTTTTAAGATGATATCAGAAAAACAATCGATTGTTTCTTCGATTCAATTGGTTGTTTATACCAGAAGTATTCAAAACAACATAAAAACAGAATTTAAAAGAGTTCAGAACAAGAGAAAAGCACACAAACAATTTATACTGGTTCACTCTTACACCAAGAGCTACATCCAATCCCTAGAAACCATTGGGTATTCCACTATGCAATCAAAACCAGATTACAAACACGACACACCAAAGTAGTGACCTTGATCCCCTCAAGAAACAAAATACCTTTGACAAACCACACCAAGAGTGTTGATCTTGAACCCCTCAAGAACACACAACACTCCCTGGCAACACAAATACAAAAATACAGTAATCAAGGAAGAAAGGAATAGAATACACCTGGGTATTACAAAGCTTAAATTTCAGAATTACAACTCAATCCTATTCCACACACATAAGAATGATCCAAAGCTCTTTCAAATTTTGGAAAAATTGTTTTGTTAAACTATTTTTCTTACTCCAAGATTAGGAGCATAAAACCACCTTTATATAGAACAACCAAGTGGTAAAAAACATTTAATAAAGGAGCCAAGGTAGTTAGGATCATTTAAAACATATTAAAACCACTTAACAGAATTCTGTTAAGGTTTTCAGAAAAAAAATCGGTTGTTTTGTCAAAACAATCAGTTGAATTGACTTGACAGCAAAGTCAAGTTTTTCAAAACCTTTTCAAAATCTACTAAGGTAAAACAACCTGTTGTTTTGAAATTTCAACCTGTTGAAATTTTAACAGCTTTTTAGAAAACTCGTCTTTCCCAAAGGTGAAAGATTCAAATGAACTTGGATCATCTTAAGGAGTGAATTAACAAGTTTCAAACAACTAGACAACACAGACACCCAACAGCAAGGTCTTCAAGCTTTCCATTTGGATTTAGAGACATCAAAGCATCTTGTTCAACACAATGAAGATGAAGAACAAAATGCTCAAAATGGAAGTGAGGTTGAAGAACAATATGTTGGAGAAGAAAATGCATACCGAGATGAAGATGTTGAAGTGAATATGATAGAAGGTAAATCTTTTATTATTACAAATTGACAACATTTTGTTTTCATATTTATGTCTTCTTTTTAATATTTTATTTAATGAGTTCAATGTTAAAATAGGAACAAGTAAGAAAAAAACGTGAGGACCAACTCAATGCTTAGCAATACATGGAAGATCTACTTAAGAGCATCCAAAACTTATCTTAGATATTGATGGAGAACCAATTGGTCCCACTGACAAGATTGTAACTGACTTAAGTTATTTCCTTGGCACGATAACTAGGAATTCTACCTTTTGTCCATTGATTTACACAAATTTCAAAGCTTTACTCAATGATAAAGATAACAAGGCTCGTATATGGACATATGTTATGGTATGAAAAATAAATTTATATTCATTTAATGATCAAATATTTATGAAAATATAATCATTCTAATGCTCTTTTTATAGGAAAAGTTCATCATTAGTGATAAAGGCGAGAAAGCGATATTTACTCGCATAAATGATGCATGGAGACGCTACAAGAGTTTTATCAAGAAAAGACACTTTTTAAAGTACTCCACATTGAAGGATCGTCTCAAACATCGTCTATTATTCATTTCTGAAAATCATTTCAAACAATTGTTGAAATATTGGAACACTAGCATTATCAAGGTTAGATAATTTAATGTCTTATTACTTTAAAATTGCATTATTATCTAAATTCATTGCTATTTTTATCTTATTACAATGTAGAGAATTAGTAAGCAAAATGTTGCAAATAAGGCACAACAAAAGTACATTCATCGCATGGGACCAACCAATTTTGCTAGAATTCATGTTGAATTATATACTTCTAATTATGTTTCAATATTTTAAATCCAATACAAAAACATCCTATTAATTTTTTGTGATTGTTTTTTAATATGTAATTGTTGTAGCGTGCCAAGAAAAAAGGTAGGAGAAAAGTTATCCAAGCTGAAATGTTTATTAAAACTCGTCAACGTCGATAAGGTCAAAGAGGAAAAGAAATGGACTAAGAAACATATATAATATCATTGTAAGATTACAAATATTTATGAATTACATATAAATATATTCTTTTTAATAATTAAAATTCATTCTCTTTTATTAGACTAAGCTTCAAGGTTCTATTGAAAACTTACGTTAATTTGCGAAACAAGCATTTCAATCAATATTTGGGAAAGAGAAACCTGGGAGAGTACGGTGTTATGGAAAGACTGTGACACCATCAACATTAAAAAAAAAAGGAAGAAATTGCTGCTATAAGAAATGAACATGCAAATGAAGTGAGTGGCATGTTGAAGAAAATTGAAATTCTAGAGGAAATGGTAAAATTTGTGGTAAAGCAGCAAAATCAAGATTTAGAAGAGGATGGCATAAATAATGTGATGACACGTGTTTTAACTAAAGAAAGAAGTGAAATAGGGCTACATTCATCTACATCCACCCCTGATCCTCATTACGAGCAGGTATATATAATTGAAAATTGTTTACTGGACTTTGAGAAATGCTTTCAAGTTACACATGAAATTGCTTTGATTTATATTGTTGGAGGAGTGCATTTAGAAGTTACTATTTTATCCTTAAGTTTTGTTTTTTTGCTTGGATCATGGAGATATAAACACATATATAATCATATTGGAATTTCAATCATGTTAATAAGTTTAGTGATATGGATTAGAATATGTGGTACTCTTGATTTTGTTTTGTAAACACATACATACAATTGTCTAGTGTTATATCAAAGTTTAATGCATTTGATTAAGACATGTTATTGAGTATTTATACAATTATATTTTAGTAGTTGCTATATTTATTTTGTTTGAATTAGATTTAATTAGTATATATTTATGTATTTTTTGCAGCTTAAAGGCAATGAAGACTACGAAGACAATCTTGAAGAAGAATAAACTTATTGATATGTAGTAAAGAAACAATACATTATGTTTTTTAACTAAGTTTGTAGTTTTAACTTTGAAGACTTGATCGTTATCATTATACTTTAAGACAAATTTTTTGATTATATTGTTTGAACACATCTATTGAAATATGTGAGATTTCTAGTTGAGTCACTTCTATTTCAATACACATTATCCTTCAATATTTATTCTTTCTATCTTGAAATTTTGTATGAGTAATTCTTCTAAAATTAAAGAAATGTATTATTATTTTTGTCAATACTTTAAGCAACACTTTTAAAATTGTGACTGTTATCAAGACTTTAGGCAACGATTTTAAAATTATTGTCTTTATAAAAATCGTGGCCTATTACAAACTGCCACGCTCACCTAGACCACAGCTAAAAAACCATTGCCTAAACTTTAGGCCACAGTTTTAATGCTTTAGATTATGGTTTTATGTTGTTGCCTAAAATAATAATTGTTGTAGTGTGTCTTTGAGTCTTGTCTTGAGCAGAGATTGCTTCAAGTGGTGACTCCTGCCTCACTCATCTTGGAGCTCCCTTCCCCAAGTTGCATGATTCACCCCCCACTTGTTGACCTCTATAACCTCCATTTCCTTTTCATATCCGCCTATGTTCTTCCATTCTTTGGCTATTTTTCTTATTTGTGTTCCGTCATTTACCTTTTCTTATATTGCTATTATTTTCATGTTCATATCATCATTGTAACTGTATTTTTATCTTTTCTCTTTCGAAGAAAACTTTCACACTTATTTAACCACTTGGTTAAGCTCGTGTCTAGTGGCAATTTTCACTGAGTCTCACCATATCTTGCTAACTCCAAATCATAATCCAAGTAAAAACCTCTAAAATATGCAATCCTAAAATCAACTCACATCATGTGGTATTCAGAGCATGGTTATTTTGTGCTTAATTTTTTCTGAGTTGATTTCAACTTTAAAATTTCAACACTTTTCAATTCTGTCTTTATTTTTCCAACACTTTAAATTCCTTGTCATTTACAATTTCTCTTTTATATTCATTAAGCAATTTATATTATGCTCTTGAATTCCTTGTCATTTAAATTTGCCATTGCTTTTTGCTAGAGTCATTTTATTCTTAGTGTTCTAGAGTCTTAATTCCATTCTCCTTATTTTGATTTTAATTGTGAAGAACTAAAAAAAAATTAGAAGTTGTTTGAGCAGTGGTTGATTTAATTCCAAACATAGAATGCAAGTGTTCATATGAATTGAATCTCAATCCAAGATCATTTTCGAAATTGAAAATTGAATTAAAAATATATGAACAAAAAAGAATATGGAAATTTTGAATCCATAAAAAAAAAAAAAGTTAAGTGCATTCACATTTCAAAATTCAAATTTCTAAAAATAGGGATTCTATTTGTGTGGCAAATTGTTTTTCATAAATATGGAATTGTATCCCTCTTGCTTTGACAATTTCTAAAACATAAAACTTCATAGTTAGAGTCTAGTAAGTGTCTTTGGGTCTTAAAAGTGCTTTTGTTGTTTGTCTTGTTTAAAGTTTTGTCTTTAAATTGATTCAACTTAGGTTTAGCTTTCTTTCTTTAATCTTTTCTTTCTTGCTTTTAAATTTTCTTAAGTTTTATGGACTCCTTTTTGAGTGATTGATAAAAGTTTTGACCATTTTCACTTGAAACTTTTCTCGCAAGTGTGGGCTCTTGGAATTTGGAACCTTTCTTTTGAGTGAACTTAACCTTTTTTTTTTATTGAAATAAATTCCACATATAAAGTTTATTCATGATCTTGGACAAATACTATTGTTAGTTGTACTATGTATATTTCACAAAATAAATTGAAAATGTTGAAAATTGAGCTTAAAAGCTAGAAGAAAAATTCTTTTGGTAATGTTCAGAATGAAGTGATTCTTAAGCAGACTTCCCTTCTTGCTATTCAACAAAGTTTAGAGACTTTTAGTTCACCAGTTCTTGATACGCTTATTTGTCAAGAAAAGATTGCTAAAGAGGAGCTTAATGTCCTTCATTGTCAATACTTGTTTTGGCCAGGATGCTCTGGTTTAAAGATGGGGATAGAAATACTTCTTTTCCCATGTTGTGGTAAAAAAAAAAACAGAAATAATTCTAGTGGGATCATAGATTACAAAATGATAATGGTGTTATTGAGGATCCTAAGCTCATTGAGGATCATGTTTTGGATTTTTATGAAAATCTCAATTCTGATTCTAATCACAATGCTCAGATTACTAGTAATATAGAAGATTTTATTAGTACTTATATTCCTACCATGTCTTTATCTGAGGAGAATATTATGTTGATTAAAGGCCCCGATTATTTGGAAATCAAGAATGTTGTTTTTAATCTTAATGGTAATAGTGCTCTTGGTCCTGATGGTTTTGGTGGTGTTTTCTATCATTCTTGTTGGGAGATTGTTGGGACAAATGTTTGCAAAGTTGTTCAACAGTTTTTTAATAAAACTGGATTTTTCCTGGGATGAATAGTAATGTTATCTCCCTCATTCCTAAGATTCAAGGTGTTGATTCCATTAAAGATTTAAAACCCATTATTGTTGCCAATTTCAAATTTAAGATCATTTCCAAAATACTGGCATATAGGCTTGCTTATGTTGGCTTCTAGAATCATTTTTCTTGATCAATATGGGTTTGTACAGGGCAGACAGATTCATGATTGTATTGGTATTGCTTCTAAAGCTATTGACATGCTTTCTAAAAAGGTTAGAGGAGGTAATGTGGCTTATAAAGTTGATATTCATAAAGCATTTGACACTCTAAGTTGGAATTTCTTATTGTTGGTTTTGACATGTTTTGGATTCCATCCTTCATTTTCCAGTTGGATTAGTACAATTCTTTAATCATCCATGCTTTCTATTAGGATAAATGAAAGTTCTGTGGGTTTTTTTTCCTTGTAGAAGAGGTGTGAGACAAGGTGATCATTTATCTCCGTTGCTTTTCTATCTTGTAAAGGAGGTTCTAAGAAGATACATTTCTAAGCTTGTGAATGATAAGAGGATTCTGCATATGGCTAGCCCTAAAGGTTATATTACTCCTTCTCACATTTTATATGCGGATGATATATTTATTTTCTATAGGACAGATAATAAGTCACTTAAAAATTTGAGTATTTTTCTTCAAAAATATGGTCATTTTTTTGGTTAGTATGTTAACAATTCTAAAAGTAGCTTTTTCTCCATGGATACTTCTGCAAGATTCGTTACAAAAATTCAACGTCATCTTTCTTGCAGACATGGTCTTTTACCTTTTAACTATGTAGGGGTGCCTATCTTCGTTGGTGCTCTAAAGTGCAGGTTTCTTCAACCTTTGGCTGATAAAGACAAATTGAAGCTAGCTTCTTGAAAAGGAAAATCTCTTAGCATGATGGGTCATATCCAGTTGGTCAATAATGTGGTTACTGGTTTCCTTGCTTATTGTTTGAATGTGTATAAATGGCCTAGTTTTATTCTTAAGCAAGTAGAGCAGTGGAGCATAAATTTTATTTGGACTGGTGATATTATGAAGAAAGGCATAACTACACTTAATTGGGTTAAGATTTCTTCTCCTCTTGAGAATGGAGGACTGAAGATTAATAACCTCCATTACAAAAATAACGCTTACCTTCTCAAGCTTACTTAGAATTTTGCTTATAGTAATAAACATTGGTCTCTTCTCTTGACAACCAGAGTTCTTAAATATAAGTACCCACTTAGATTGGCTTATAGATCCTCTTCTATTTGGCCTGGGATTAAACAGTTTTATGACACTATTCTTGAACATACCTCTTGAACTGTTGGTGCAGGTACTATTATTAATTTCTGGAATGATAAATGGTGTTCTTCTACTTGTTTATCAAACATTGCAGGGGTACCTGATGGTTCTTGAATGGTCGTGATTGTATTATTCCCTTGCCTTTACAACAGGTCAATCATTTTTTTGAACATATCATGATTAGGTAGGAACATGTTACTCCTACTTGGATTATGGAAGAATCTGGTCATTTCACTCTCAAATCTATTAGGAAAATTTTCTTGGATCCAAGAGTTCTCTGTGGTTGAGGTAAAATCATTTGGTCTCCATATATTCCTCCTTCTAAAACTCTAGTACTTTGGAAAATTTTCCATTGGTGGTTTCCTACGGATCAACACATTCAACACAGAGGTTTGCATATATGTTCTATGTGTATCTTTATGAAAAGCATGAAGAATCTATTCAACCTTTATTTTTTGAATGTCCTAATGCATTGCATATTTGGAGTTCGGTTCAGCAAATTTTCCTTAATTCTCATTTCTCCAATGTGGATGATCTCCTCTCTTTTATTAAGGATGATGGGGTAGTCCTTTGGTTAATTTGATTAAACTTGTTGTGATAACCTTTTCTATTTGGATGATATGACGTATGAGAAATTGTGTTAGATTTTAGGTTAAGCTTGATTTTTCCAGGGCCATTTACACCATTAAAGATTTCACTTTCCTAGTGGGTAATCTGTCTAAAAGCTCTATAAGGAATGATATGTTTGATTTCAATGTGCTTAAGTTCTTTTATATTAATACTAGTAATGGCAAAGTTCTTTATCATCTTCCTGTTAGATGGGAGTTTCTTTCACCAGGTTGGGTTAAAATTAATATTGATGGTGCAGCTTGGGGTTCTCTTGATCTTGCTGCTTGTGGTGGTATTTTCCGTGGAAGTATGAAGGAGTTTATTGGTGGTTTCTCTGCTTTCCTTGATATTCAGACTGCTTTGGTTGTTGAGTTTTATGGAGTTATACATGCCATTGAAGAAGCTCAAAAGATGGGTCTTACTAGTTTATGGCTTGAATATGACTATCTTGGTTTGTACTACATTTATTGCTAGGACTAATGTTCCTTGAATTCTTCGTATTAGGTAGAACACTTGTCTTAATTGTCGTGGGAAAACCAAATTTAGGATTTCTCACATTTTTCGTGAAAGGAATCTATGTGCTAACAAGCTTGCTAACTTAGGGTTTATTCATAGAGAACAATTTCATTGGTATCATAGGCTTTCATCTAGTGTTTTCTTAGAATTCTTTATTAATAGGTATAGATTACCTAAATATCGCTTTTGTTACATTTTTTATATATTGATTTTGGTCTATTCCTCCTATATTTGCTTGTATTTTCTTTCTTTCTTTCTTTTAATAATACTTTTTTCATGTGGTGGCAAATGATTGTTGTTACTTGAGGTGTCAGTATAGCTGAGATGTCAAGTTTCACAGTGATGCCTAACATGAGAGCTTTTCTATAAAAACTTAACCCTTTTTCATCATTTTTCTCAAAAGTCGAGTGATACATGTGAGAGAGTGTTTATATTTTTAAAATAATTGTTTAACTTTTTTGTGCAAAATTTTGTCTCACGTGTCATCAAGAGCACCCTCCAAGCCCCCTTATCCTCAAAGTGAAAACTTAATGGTGGAGCTTGAAGAGATTAAGAGGAGTTTGGTTCAAAGATAGAAGGATATGCGAAAAATTATGGAAAGGCTTCAAATGCTAGAAGAATCACTAAAGAGGCAAACCCGAGAAAGAAGATAAGAGCCTAGAAGAGCCAGAAAGTATCAAAGGCATTATGGAAGTCAAGATGAAGATGATGAATAATGGAAAAGGCATAATTATGAAGATAGGCGCCACTATCATCAACAACATAAGAAGACAACTCCTTTTGTAAAATTACCAACTTTTAATGGAGATAGTGACCCAAATTTGTATCTAGGATGGGAAGCTAAGGTAGAATAAATCATTAATGTACATGATGTGGATGAGGACCAACGTGTTAAGTTAGCTTTCCTAAAGTTTGAAGACTATGCCATGCAATGGTGGCATCAACTTGTAATGGATATTGGGCTAAACAAGAGGTTAGTCGTGGTCTCTTGGAATGATTTAAAGGTTTGCATGCGCATGAGTTTTGTTCCTCCTCATTATAGGAAGGAACTCTTGTTGAAACTCCAATGACTTCATCAAGGATCTAGGATAATAGATGAATACTTTAAGAATTTAGAAGTTACTTTGACTGAACTTAATATGCATGAAAGTGAAGAGTCAAAGATAACTAGATTTGTGAGTGGATTAAGGAGAAAAATTCAAAATGTTGTAGAACTATATGAGACAACAATACTCATAATGATGGCTTTTACAAATCATCTTGGAAGGACAAAAATAAATTTAAAAATCAAGATTTTCCTTCCACTTTCTCTAGAGAATCCACCTCATGACATTAACTTTCTAAGGACAACTCTTCTCCTTCTAATCCTAAATCACCAACCAAAAACTCAAATAAAAAATATTTTAAATGTTTAGGTTTTGGACTCATAGTTTCAAATTGGCCCAATAAAAGAACCATGTTGGTAAAAGGGGGATAGTACTAAGTGATCATAGTGCTCCATCTTCTAGATCTAACTCCCCTACCCCTTCAAAAACCCCTAGTGAAGATGCATGTGAAATCCCTTGTAAAGGTGACTTATTGGTGGTAAGGCGAATGTTGGGAACAATTAAAAAACCTTTTGATGAAACCCAAAGAGAAAATATTTTTCACACTTGCTGCCTTATCAACAACAAATTATGTTCCATGATTATAGATGAAGGTAGTTGTGCTAATGTGGCAAGTACAAGAGTAGTGGAGAAGCTTGGATTACCCACTATCTCTCATACAAAGCTCTATAAATTACAATGGCTTAGTGAAGAGGGTGAAATAATGGTTAATAAACAAGTCCTCCTAACATTTGCCATTGGAAAATATAAAGATGAAGTTTTGTGTGATGTTGTACCAATGAAAGCCACACATGTGCAGGCCTTGGCAATATGATAGAAAGATTTTACATGATGGTCATACCGACACAATTTCTTTCAACTTCCAAGGGCACAAGATTATCTTAAAACCTCTATCTCCAAAAGAAGTTAATGAGGATCAAATAAAAATGAAAACAAAAAGGGAAAATGAAAAAGGTGAGGAAAATAAAAAAATCTAAACGGGTCTTATCATCTCACCACATGCGGTCAAAACGGTAATGTTGACCCGTCTGAAAATAAAAATTGCCTATCCTAGGTATTCTTCTTCCTTATCTTTTCCATCCACTAGTAGTTCTAAATACTTGAAATATTTGTTAGAGAAATTTTAGGATGATTTTCAATATTCTCCTAAAGGCTTACACCTTATAAGAGGCACTGCACATCAAATTCACTTTCTCCCTAAACATTCTCTACAAACATAACATGTATATAAAACTAATACACAAGAACTTCAAAATCTCAATGCAGATAAGTTTGAACTTCACACCTTTCGAAACCTTCCTATCTTTTATGTGAACAAACTAATTATATTATCTACACGAGTTTTAAATTCGAGGACGAATTCTTCCCAACCTGGAGGGCCTGATATGACCCAACTTTACAAGAAGCTGACCACGAACCCAAAGGACTACTCAGGGATAGGTAAAATATCTTCGGCGGAGACACAGGGCCCCACCATCCATCAGAATATCCTTAGGAGAAGAACAACCGGGCATGGGCCAAAGTATCAATTATTTTTCCTTCTAGTATTTTTAAGACAAGATTAATTTCTAATCAGTTGGGCTCACATTGGCACAATTGGAAGAAGAATAAGCTAGCTTAGGCTTATAGAAACCCTAGTTTCTAAAAGATAACCCATGTGCTCACCTTTGACCTAGATTCTAGAAGACTCCCCCATGTGCTCATATTTGACCTAGTTTCTATAACCTAGTAGTCATTTACGTCCCTACCCTTCCTCTCTTCCTCTCAAACGCACTCATATCTATAAATAGGGTGTCTCTCCTCTTGTAAACCACATTGAATTTTGAGTAAAGAAACTTCATCAGAGTGATTTCCTAAGTGTTTTTCCAATTCTCTTTGAGTCTTATCTTGAGCAGAGATTGCTTTAAGTGGCAAATCCTCCCTCATTCATCTTGGAGCTCCTTTCCCCAAGTGGCGTAATTCACCCCCCACTTCTTCACTTCCATAAGCTCCCATTCCTCTTTACTCTTTCCTTTATTTCCCTTTCATTTTCGCCTATGTTCTTCCATTCTTTGGCTATTTTTCTTATTTGTGTTCCACCATTTATCTTTCCTTATCTTGCTATTATTTTCATGTTCATCATATCATCATAGTAATTGTATTTTTATCTTTGCTCTTTTGAGCCTTCATACTTACTTAACCACTTGGTTAAGTTCGTGTACAGTGGCAATCTTCACTGAGTCTCACCTTATCTTGTTAAATTCAAATCATAATCCAAGTAAAAATGTCTAAAATGTGCAATCCCAAAATCAACTTACATCATGTGGTATTCACAAATCCAACATATCATACACAAATTGTAACCACCATTAACTCCCATCACACACATTCTTCCACAAACAACAAAGCCATCTACTGGTTTGACTTAACAACTGGACGATGAAACAACCAACCCTTTTCTCCTTCTCACTCTTTCTATTATTTTCCTCTGACTCCATTTTTTCACCTGCACCTGCAACAACCCCAAAAGCCCCTATAGCAAAAACTCCCCATACCCCAAAGTCTGCAGCACCATCACCAAAACCATTAGTTCCCACAACACCATCACCAAATTTGATTTTAAATGTAATTACAATTTGTTAGTCAAAAAGTGATCTAGGCATGAGAAATGGGGAAAGATAAAACAAATTTTGGAAACTAGAATCACAAATAGGACTCACCCTGCAATGCTCAATCTCCCACACGTCGTGGCTCTCGGACTCACCCAACCACTTATTCTGGAAATTCTTTCAAACCAATAGATTCACCCTTCGCAAAAGCTTTGTTTCTTTGAATGGTCCCGCTCCCACCACAACCCTTCCCCGACCACATACTCCCTCATTTTCCACTCCCTCTCCGGCGCCGGCTTCTTCTCCGACATCCCATCCCTTCTCCACTCCATGACGCAAAATGGTGTCGTTCTCAATCCCCACTCCTTCAACCTCCTCCTTCACTCCTTCATTTTCACCTCAAACTTAAATTTAGCTTTTCAATTACTAGATTACATACAACACCTTACCTTGATGCCACCACAATCTACAATTCCTCATTACTGCTTTACTCACAAAAAACCAACTCTCTAGCATTATCCATCTTCTTCAAGCTCCTTGACGCGATCAATTTGAAGTCCATTGTGTGCAACCAATTGTTAATTCCTCCGAGAAAAGCAAATATAAGGGTAAGGTTTAAGCAAGTGTTTACAAAATTGAGGGAGAAGAAAGGGTTTTCGTTTGGTTGTTAACTGATTTAGCTTCTTACTTCGTGCTTTTCAAGGAGATGAAGGACGATGGTAAGGGGTTCGTTGCCCCTGATTTGTGCCCCTACAACACTCTCATCAAAATCAAAAGAGTTGGAGAAAATAATTTACAATGAAACGATTTGTAGTCCCATGCGAGCAATGTGATTTCTCTCTTAAATGAAACAGTAATAAAATATTTATTGCGGTAACCCTTGACACTTATCAGGGGTTTGAAAAACCTCCATAATGTGAGTGTCTTAGTAAAGGTCATTATAACCTCTTTTAAAAAATCTTGTTAGAATTAATAATTTTTGTAGTGTTTTATCATGACAACAACAATGATTAAAGACAAAAATGAAAATTTGTTACCTAAACCATAAAAATTATTGACAAAGACCTAGGCAACAAATTAACAACATATTTTTAGTCATACTTTAAATGGTCGTGAACTATACTAATAAGCAACACCTTTTTCCTCAAAACCACTGTTTTAAAAAATTGCTTAAAAGATGACAATTGACAACACTTTTACAACCACTTTGATACATGAGTTTCTATAGTGTTGCATATTTTAAAGGCACATTTATAAAATTGTGGTCATATGTTTTAAGGAACATGTTTTTAAGTGTTGATTAAAGTTTAAGACAACAATAAAATGTTCACATAAAGATTGTATGAGTGTTACTTATATTGAATCATTCATCATTGCTTGCATATCTTTAATTTGCTTTGTCATGCCACTCATTTAAGCTATATATGTTTTTTAATAAAAAAAAAAAATTCTTCAATTTTTTTTTCTATATTGTGGGTGTCACATTCCTTCTATAATGATGCACTCAATCCACCTTTTCTTTTCCAAATAAATATTCAAATGTTTGTTTCACTCAATCATTTGAATTTTGAATGAAACCTTGAAGTGTAGTCAAATAAGAAAACACAATGAAGATTGAAAAATTTAAGATTTTAGACATAATAAATAATTAAATCAAAAAATAGTTACAATAACATTTTTATGTTTTTTCATCCACTACTTTTTCTTTGCGAACTGCACGACCTTGACGAGTTTTGATAAATATTTTAGTATGAGTCACTTCTTCCCGCTCCTTCTTATTTGCAAGTTACACTAATTAAAGATCGAAAAATAATAAAAAAATGATTAAAATACATTTTCACATTAGATATGAAAAGGCAAGACATAATCACATATTACAATATTAGTACCAATTCAACACCAACTCTTAGTCTCATACAATACAATGCATATATTTTTGCTTAGCTATATTCATAAAATTGTTTTCACTAATGCTCTGCATTATTGAGAAAAATAATTAAAGTTAGAAAGTGTAAATTTATAGTAATAAAAGTTGTAATACTTGGAGAGTGGAATTTTTCGAATATATCAACAATTGCTTGAAATAATCTTCTTAAATCGACAATGGATAATGTTTTAGTTGTTCATTTAAGGAAGAGTACTTTAGAAAATGATTTCTCTTGATACAACACTTATATCACCTCCAAACATCATTTACGTTAAAAAAATTGCATTTTTACCATTATTGGAAATAATAAATTTACCCTAAAATACGACGTATAATAAATTTATATAAACAAATATTTTCTAATTAAAATAAAGTCAAAAGTGTACTAGTCATATCAAAACATATTTTCATATACGAGTCTTGTTATCTTTGAGCAAAGCCTTGAAGTTTATGAATCAAAGGGCAAAAGTTTGAATTCTTTGCTATTGTGTTGAAGTTTCACACTTGAGATTTTATATTAGAGATATCTAATTTCACAAACTATTTTAAGTTTTGATGGTAAGAAAATGTGAAATAAAAAGGGAGGAAGAAGATATTTTGTCCTTAGTGTGCATAAATGTATATGTTATCTCACTACAAGAAAAACATTAAATAGAGACTAATTTCAAAGACAAAAAATAATTAGTCACTATATTAACTAAATTAGATATTATTTTAGAGATTAAAAAAATTATTGATATATAAAGTAGTTTCTATTATTAATAAATAGTTTCTAAATTAATATCTAATTACCAACTAATTAGATTCTAAACTTGTATTATTTACAATATTTCTTTAAACCAATTTATTTATCACTTATACCATATAATACACATACTATATAAATATCACAAACCAATAAATCTATATAAAATTCACAATCCTTATATATATTAACGTGACAATGTGTAAGCATTATAAGATATTTACTTTGTTCATTCATCGAGTTTTGAATGATATATTATTTAAACCTTAATTATATCTTTACAAAAAAAAAATTATTAAATAAAAATCAAATTTAGAGACAAAAATAATTAGTCACTATATTACTAAATTAGATACTATTTTATAGACTAAAAAAATTACCAGTATTTAGTTGCTAACTTTAGAATATAAAGTAGTTGGAAGCTAAAACTTTGGTAGCTAATTAAATGACAATTTAGAAATTAGTTAATAAATTTTATTAATAATAGAAACTATTTACATATAAAAAATTCTTTAATCCCTAAAATAATATCTAATTTATTCAATATAGTAAATAATTATTTTTGGTCTCCAAAATTAATTTTTATTTAATGATTTTCTTGTAATGTATATTAAAGGAGGATATAATAATAATAAATAATAATAATATTCATAATAATAATAATCATAATAATAATAATAATAATAATAATAATAATATTGATTGCAAAGCCCCCAACCACACACAATCACATAATAAGGAGGATGAAGACCTAAAGTCTATTTATGGACTTATTTGCAAATATGGGTCTAATTGGGTTTTTATTTATTTTTGTAGGCCCAATCAAGAGGATAACCCTGGGATGAAGGAATGTACAAAGCATATCCAAGAAAACCACCAACTTATCAAAACATAAACTAAAACTTTGGTTAGAAGAACACAAGAAAATTGAGTTTCGACTGACTAGTTAACATTATTTTTTAGCCAAGCTTTAGCTTAAATAAATTGTATAAAGTTGTTTAGGATTTCAAGGGTCATGTATTGGGCTTAGTAGCATAAAATAATTGGACCAAATATTTGGGCCAAGTAACATAGGCTTTTAGGCTTGTATTTGGACCAATAGTACAATAGGTCTAGTTAGGGTAAAAAGTAATTAGTTAAGATAACAATTGGGCTTCTTTGAACCCAATGTAACCCTAGAACGTCTAGGGTATAATATAAAACGAAAATTACCTTGGCATAGAGCACATGGACATCCACATGGCAACCTAAGAGTGGAGAGGATTTAGCATGGAAGGTGTGAGCTAAACATGGAAAGCATGAGTCCACATGTCACTTTCTCATTGGAGAGTTTTATTTTAAATTTTTAAATTTTGGCTCCAAAATTTTCAGCCCTCTCACCTATAAACTGAGGTGCTTGGCTCATGAAAAGATAGATAAAATATATGAGTGTTATGATGGTGCCAAATTGCAAGTCTAAGCACTCTCTTGTCTAAACCTTTCTAGGATGGACATCTTTCACCTTTCCAAGTGATATGACCGAACCAATCACTCTCCACACTCTTCATGGCAACTCCAAGGAATCCATAGTTCCAATGGAGACATTCTTGACACATTACTTCCAATAGCTTCTGCCAACTCTCACCCAAATTCCAAAGAAAAACTCTTCAAATGAAGGATATGCTATCAAATATAAACCCTAAACCCTAAACTAGAAAACTATCAAAGAAGAGTTGATATTTTCTATTTGCAATATATTATTTTAGAAGGTTCTAATAATTGTTTCTTTCTCTCTTATACTATCTCTCTCTATATGGATGCACAACATCAATATATGTTTGATTGGATTAGCAACTATTGATTTCTTTTTATTGATTATAACATTGTAAACCTTTTTTCAAAAGGAAGGAAATAATATTAACTTGGCAATTGCTTTAGTTTTTTCAGCATTAAACTTTGTTGAAAAGGGGGAAATGAAAAAGGAAGGAAATAATATTAACTTGGCAATTGCTTTAGTTTTTTCAACATTAAACTTTGTTGAAATGATAGGGTATCTTGATAAGGTATCAAATCTAATAAATTTATTAGATTTGAGTTGGATCACATCAAAAAAAGAAGGTGTTTGTTTGTCATTCGTCAAGTGATATGTTTTAGATATTTAAAAATCTGTATAATAATGTGTTCATATTCTTTTTGTGTGGAGTTGAAAATTTATGTTCTATGCATATGAATTTGAGTGTCCTTTGGTCCTATAAATATATAAACTTCTTTGGTTTTCATGAAAAAGGAGATTTGACAGTATTAGTACAACTAAAAACACAAAGAAAACAGTAAAATGACCTACGTTATCCAATCGTAATCATGGAGCAAGGAACCAACTTTTGTGTAAATCCCAACCACAGAATGTGACTTGAATTTGTTTATAGTGAGGATGGACAACAAGACATCACCAAGTGAGGTTCCATTGCTTTAATTTTTTGTGAGAAGAAGACGAAATTATTAAGTACGTTTCATTGGGTGGTGGTCGAGAAGAAGGACGTCACGGGGTTGCTACAAGTACACCATTAACGTGTGTTTTTCATTTTTTTTTTTTTTTGTTTTGAAAAGACAAAGTAGTTGCCTTAATTTGTGCTATTTTGACTTCCAGATTTTTTTAAGGAGTATGTTCGTGCGAGTTATTGCAATAATATATTATAATTTGTTCCATGAAAATGTTCTAGAAAGTTGATTTTAAGCTTAATTTAATATTATGAGATTGATATATAAAGAAATTAATTTTTAAGTGTTGAGGGTTGGACTTCTCAAATATAAGGTTAAAGGTGGGTGAGACATCATAAATGTGAGATTAAAACTGTGTGAAATAGCAATTTGTTAACGAGTAATATGATAAATTCAATAAATATTAGAGATCTAGCTCTATTAAATATAAAAATATTTTATATAAGTGACAATAAATTTTATATTATAAGTCAATTTTATAAGATTAAATTATATATAAAATTTACTTTTTATTATGATATTAGAATAATTTAAAGTTTATCTTAGCGAGCGTTTGTTGAGTTTAGTAGGTCACTCGCTATAGGACTATCCATAAATATATAATCCACATACGAGTTTAACGTGAGGAAAGTGTGTTGAAAATTCCAGATCAACTAGAGATAAAGATATTTTATAATATATAACTGAATGCAAATCTCATCTTTTAAGTCGATTTTATAAGATTGAGTTAGACTTAAAGTTCACCTCTTAATAGTTTAAGATAAACTATTATTTCATATTGAATTTTAAGATGAAGTTTGGATTCATATATTTGTAAATTTTTTTAACATATAATATTATATTTAATTGAACTAATAATTGTTTAAAAAAGATTGAACATTGATTAATTTCTACTTGACTTTGAATATATAACATTGACTTGTTTGTGAAAAGTGTGGATCCAAATTCTCGCAAGAACTACAATGGAAAGTGTCTAGTATTAATAAATAATGTATCGGAGTATCATTTACTTTTACCACATGTTTGTTTTATTAAAAACTTAGAGTTTTAAGTGTATGATTAAATGAAGAAATATTTATCTTCTCAATTTGTACACAACACAAACAAATTTTGTTTCGATCATTAGTAGATATTTAAATAATTGTCTAAATTTATATAAAATGTATTTTATTGGTACGTTATCTTCTTGTCGTAATTACCTTTTTATTTTTTTATTTTTTTATTTTTAACTTGTCTATTTATTAATAAAATATTTAATTATAAGTCTTTCAATTTTAAAAATACAACAATAAGATATTTTTAAGATTTAATTAAGTCCCTTAATTTAAAAAAAAAAATACAACAAGGTGATCATTGATCATCTATTAAAATTTACCTAGTTAGTTTTACAAATTATCACTATTCATTAATCATAAATTGTATTGAGTAAATTAATACTGTTAGTATCTATTTATTATCGATTTTATTGTTAATTGAAAGAAAAATAACCACACTATTGTATTTTTAAAAATTGAAAGATTTAATTAATTTTTTATTAACAGTCAAATAAAATAAATTGACAATTAAACTAAAACATAATTATTATTGGAGATTATACGTTAGTTGGATATAAGATTAATTTATAGTATATAAGTGTGGGACAAAGTTCTTCTTATAAAGTCAATTTTATAAATTTCAGTTATACTTAAATTTCATTTTCTTAATATTATATAGTCATGAGATGATATTAGAATCATTAAATGTCTATCGTGAGTCGAGTTTATTAGGTCTATTGTGTCATCCATAATCGGTTTTCCTCGATTCTTATGTTCGATGTTCTTGACATGAACGAACGATGTCTTGGAGATTCCACACTAACTATAAAGATAAGAACAATTTGCAATATATAAGTGGAAATAAACCTTAACTTACGAAGTCAATCTTATAGGGTTGACTTAGGCTTAAATTTTGTTTTTTTAATAACTAAGCATATCTTCTTCTTCTTCTTTTTTTGTATTTTTTATCAACAAATAATTATACTAATATAGAGCATTTAGTATGCTCCAACCTGTGTTCATAGATATATGCAAAGAACAAAGTAGAACAAAAAGGTATCTTTAAACCTCAAAAAATACTTTCAATATGAGCCTACCTTGCACAATTAAGCAAAGCTCTAACACAAACTAAGACTTTGTAGCAACAAGTGCATACTAACAAAACGTATATAGTCTCTTGCAACCAAACAAAAATTCACTACAAAAGATAAGGTCATCTTATTATCATATTGCCTAACTCCCAAATTCCCTTATAAGATTACCTAGTCATTTTGATCCCCCACTGTTTAAGGCTATAGTTTAGATAGTACTAAAAATAAGGTTGGGACAATCTATTCAAATTTGGCATAACATCCAACAATCTAAACCAACCATGTAGAGCACTGAACAAAAACTCTCCAAGAGACTCTTTTTATTTTGTCTTCCTATAGTCTCCTTTTGATATCATTATTCTTATAATTTAATCCTCATAAATATATTGTCAAAAGCATTTCAAACCTTTAAAATCAAAATTAGGCATATAGATATTTTAAGCATGTAGATGTAAATGGAGTAAAGAACCAGCCATAATATGTAAATTTAGCCTTTGGATATTTATTAGTGATCCAAGTCCAAGCCTTAATTTGTATCAAGGTGGATACCTCCTCAATGTCTATCTTACATTTCCTAAAGATGTTATTAATTTTGTGGATCTAAATATTTCATATTATGGCCATCCACATACATTTCCACTCATAGTTTACCTTTACTAGTTAATCCTAGGAGTTTAAAATGAAAAAAAAAAAAATTCCTTGAAAGATTGTTATGTACCGTAGAAACTCCAGTCCATTCATCACCATTATGCTAGATATTTCCAACTAACTTATAGCTAAAACATAGGTTGCCTACTGACTCTTCATCCCTACCACATAGAACACATATTGTTGGTTCTTTATTCAATAACATTTTCCATACAAAATGTTGGGTAGATGGTAGAGTTTTGATTTTCTAAAAAAAAAAATTGTACAATTCAGTGACTTCCCTTACTAATCCATTTTGTAATTTCTTGTATAAAAATTTCATTGTATATGTTAGTGTTCATATTCCTTCCAAAGCCAAACATCCTTATATGAGTTGATTTTAGGATTGTACAATTTATGGGCTACTCTTTTGTTTATGCATTTTGAGATTAGCAGAATATGGTGAGAAACCCAAAGAATATTGTCACTAGACATAAACTTAACCAAGTGGTTAAGTAAGTGTGAAGGTTTACTTCTAGGGGGCAAAGAGGAAAAACACAATATAAGGTGATGATAATGATGAGGTCCAAAAATTAAAATAACATGAGATGGAAGGAAACAAGATGATGACCAAATAAAAAATGAAAAACAAATAAGCAAATGGAAATGGAATTATGGAAGGCGTAATGGAAGAAAGAAAAAGAAAAACATGAAAGAAAGCTTATGGAATGGAAGATGGATCATGCCACTTGGAAGGATGGGAGCTTCCAAGATGAGTGGTGAAGAGCCACCACCTGAAGTGCACTACACTCACAAGATAAGACCCAAGAACCTTTAGAAGACTCAGCTCACTAAACACTCTGACAAAGTTTCTTTACTTTCAAAGTCCAATGTGTCCATTACATGAGGCAAGACACATTTATATAGGAGAGAGTGACTTGGGGAGCAAGAGTGAGAGGGGTAGGGGTGTCATTTGTGAGAAATCTTCTAAAAGATAGGTCAAAAAACCATAAACCTATATGCACTTGTCATAAAAGTGGGCTTCGCACAAGCCCAATTTATGCTAATTACACCCTCAATTTATACTAGGTGAACCCTACTCTAACTTATTCTTCTATTTAGACCCCCAAAGTGAGCCCAATTTATTTACATAAACTTGTCTTGTGAAAAGATTAGAAGGAAGAACATCTGATATTCTGGTTGATGTCTAGTTCTTCTTCTATTGAGGCTCTCTTGAGGTTTGGTGGGGTCTGGGCTTGACTTATATGCTGAGATGACTAACCTAATTGTGAAGTGTATGTTGTGTTCTTAGTCATCTGCTTGTCAAGGTGTTTTGTATCACATCCTCTCTCTATTTAGGACACACTGTTCTAACTCCTCCATCAAAATAAACACATGTGATTTCTCCCACTCAAACCATTCTCGTCTCCGTTTCATTTTCCATTCCCAAATACTTTTCTTTAGCCTCCCCTTGAGTAACCTCTTTAAACAATGAATTTGCATATAACCTAGGGAACCTATCCAGGAAATCACCAAGCCACACATTCTTCCAGAATAATTTTTTATTGCCAACACCGGTATTCCAATAGCAATTACCGTCAAACCAATTTCCCCTTTCTACCTACCCATATACTTTCCTAATATTCCACCTCCACCACGAGTCATGTATGTTATCTTTTATAGTATTAATGTTCATCCATAAATTGTATTTGGACTCCAAAATTTCCTTCCATATGCCATATTTGTTTGTTCCCAGTCTTCATTCCTATTTTCCTATCAAAGCTAAGTTAAAGAGCTTTATATCTTTTACCTATAAGCCCTCTCTTCATTAGGCTTACAAATATTTTTTTTCATTTAACCATGCTATTTTCCTATAAAAAAATCCTTTGAATTTTTGTAATTTATTTCTTGACTCTAGAAGGCATTTTGAAGAGAGATAAAAAGAAAGATGTAGAGTTGAAAAGACATATTTTATTGGAGTAATTCTCCCCACAAAAGATATACTTTTTCCTTTACATTTTGCTAACCTTTTCCAAATTTTCTTTATCATGGTTTGCTAAAATTTGCATCTTCTATTATTTCCTCCTACTTGTAAGTCTAAATATGTAAAAGGAATTATCATAATACTATAATTTAGAATAACCTAAAATGTTTCAATTTACCCTTAATCCTTCTATCTTAGTCTTATAAAAATTTACCTTGAGTCTAGACACAAGTTCAAAACAATAAAGGATTCTCTTTATTACTAGAATGCTTTGATTTTTAGCCTCACAAAATGATTGTATCATTTGTGGACTATAGTATATTTACTTCTACCTTCTTGTTTCCAACATTAATCCCTTCCAAAACTTTTTTTTTTCCCTGTTTGCTTGACTAAACCTTCTATTATTATTAAAAATAGAAACAGGACTACAAGATCCCCTTATCTCAATCCTTTACTGAGTCTAAACTCTTGTGTTAGACTACCATTAACCAAGACTAAGATTCTACATGATTCCAAACAACTCTTTATCCACTTAATCCATTTTTTACTAAAACCTAATATTTACATCAAATAGTAGAGGAAATCTCAATTTACTGAGTCATGTGTTTTCTCAAAATCCACTTTTAGGATAATCTCACCACTTTTTTTCCTTCTTATTTCATCCATCACTTCATTTACAAGTACCAAACTTTTTAATACACCTCTTTCTCCTATGAATGCATATTGTTTATGGTCAATGATTTTATTTAACACTTTTTAGTCTATTTGCTAGTATTTTTGAAATAATTTTGTATGTGCGACATACTAGTGAAATTTGCCTATACTCATCCAAACCTCGTCGGTTGTCAATCTTTAGGAGTAAGAGTATGAAAGATATGTTGTTGTCTCTCAGTCCCTTCGCAAAACTATGAAAATTATTGATAACATTCACTACCCTTGATTTGATGATATCCTATGAAAACTTTATGAAACTTAAATTAATCCCATCTAGACCTGAGATTTTATTGCTCTCACAATTTCATTTCCTCTTCATAAAATTTAGGTTTAATTACTTTATTGGTCCCAACATTTAAGATCAATATTCAATTAAGTGCAGTGATTTTTAAAAAAAATCAATTTGGTTCCTATGTTTTTTAAAATGTATCCAAAATAGTCCTTTCTATTAAATCACACCAAACAACATTAAGGGGTGCTTATGTGGCAGAGACGTGTCAAGTGACATGGATTGCAAATTATGATTTTAACTAATGCTTGTAGTTAAAGGAATATTATAAAATTTAACTGTAATTCTGAATGAACTAAAATTTTATCCCCTAGTAATTTAAAATAATTTATAAAAAAAATTGATTAAATAAAATAAATTAAATATGTCATCTCATTGTACATTCTTGATTTATTAAGTATGTCAATTCCGAGTAATTGAATTAATTTATATTTTTAATCTAATTGTATGTGAAGTAAACCCATTAAATTTTATAGTGATTAATTTTATTTTGGGAATTGAACTTTTTATTTATAAATAAGTTTGATAAATTCAAATAAAATACTTTTTAAGAATCAAACAAAATTATTGTTGTGAATTTTTATTAATAATTACATCTAAAGTAATTGTATTCTTAGGCAATTATTTAATTGATATAAGTTAATCACAATAAAATATGTTGTTTATACATTTTAATGATAATGTCATATACTCTTTTTAGATTTTCTTTAGTGTATTAATTCAAACCCAACAAAATTGGAGTAATTGTTTTCTCGATCCAATTATTTTCAACCTGCACTCAAATGATTTTTGAACTTCTAATAATGATTTTATTTCAAAATTGAAAATCAATAATTAAAAAATATATTTTAGAAAATTAAATTCATAATATATTTTTTGTGTTCCAAAAATAAAATTATAGTTTAAAATTAAAAAATCAAAATCTTATTATGGAAAAACAAATCTGAAATTTAAATAATATATTCAGAAAAAAAAATGTAAAACAAAATCCAAAAATATTAAAATTCATAAATATAGACTACTCTAAAAAAAATTTCCAAAAAATATAATCTAAAAATAAATGAATTGTAAAATAGCAAATGCACCTCATTCTTAATTCAAAACTACAGAGAACATATTTGTCATTATGGAGGGTACATGTTCAAATTTTGTTAGGTACAGGATGTAATTCTCCAAAATAACGTGTCACGTCCTTCACAGTTCACATCATCATTGTCCTGCTACATAAGCACGCATTAACGTCATCTAGTGCAACTTAACAGAAAAGATCATTTTGGATACATTTTAAAAAATATAAAAACTAAATTAATTTTTTAAAAAAATCACTGTAGTTAATTAAATATTGACCTTAAATGTTGGGACCAATAAGATAATTAAATCTAAAATTTACTTATTAATATTTGATTATCTTTATTAGCCTTAATTTATGCCCAAGAACCTCACTCAACTTGTTTTTGTAAAACTTTTTAGCCACCTATTTAACCTTATATAACCTTATCTAGGTCCTCACTCCACTCATTGTTGATTCTCACTCCTTTAATAAAATTCTTCATTCTTCTCCACTTACAGTTTTAAATTTTTTAATAATACAAATAATAATAATCACAATAATTATATACATAATATCAAAAATATTATTTATATATATAAATAATTATAAAATCATAACTAATATTCATAAGTAAGAATAAATAATAATAATTATAACTAATAGATATACATATATTAATATTATAAAACTAATAATACAAATATAATATTATAAATAATTTTAATAATATTTATAAATATTATTATTAATAATATTAAAGGTATTAATAATATTAATAGTATTAATAATATTAATGATATTAATAGTATTAATGATATTAATAGTATTAATAATATTAATAGTATTAATAATATTAATGATATTAATAATATTAATGAAATTAATAATATGGGTAGTAATAATATAAATAATATTACTAATATTATTTATAATATTAATACTATTAATAATAACATTAATAATTTATAATATTAATAATATGAATAGTATTAATAATAATAATAATAATAATAATATTTCGACGAACTGGAATTGGTGGTAACTCCTGTTTCTGTTATCCATGGACACACTATTTGTATTACCTACAAACAGTATGTCCGTGAATAATAAAAGCATGAATAATTTATATATATGAATAATTATAAAATCATAAATAATATTCATAAATAATAATTATAATTATAACTAATAGATATCCATACTATTAACATTATAAAACTAATAATATTAATATAATATTATAAATAATATTAATAATATGAATAATATTAATAATAATGGTATTAATAATATTAGTAATATTAATAGAATTAATAATATTATTAATAAAATATTAATATTATTTATAATATTAATAATATTAATACTATTTATAATATTAATAATACTAATACTATTTATAATTTATACCTATATATAAGGGGGATTTTCCATTATAACTGATTTTGGTGTACACATTTACTTTTCCATTTTATCCTTATATTAGTATTTTATTTTATTATTTTAGAAATATATAATAAAAGGCTTTTTTCATTTTATTGTTATCTTGGATATTCTTGTCATTTTATTTTTTTTTGGTACACTCTTATTTTTTAATTTTATAATCTGAAAACCAAACTTAACTTTCTTAACAACTTCACACTTCTCTCTATCAAAAACTTCTCACTTCCCTCCCTATCAACAACCCACCTCTCCCTTTCTTAAGTCTTAAATCGGTTACAATATTAATGTATCTAAATTTGTATCCCTTCTCTTACATTTTTTTCTCTCTTTAAGACACACACTTTCATTCTCACACTTTTCTTTTCTTTTCTCTATTCCTTTCCTCTTTTCTGTATATACCTACTCTCATCCTCATTTTTTTTCTATTTTTTCTGGTTTTGTTTCAATTGTTCCATCCTCTTTACATGCATTGCGTTTTTGTATTGGTTTACAATTGTCATCATCAAGTGCATGAAGTTTGGTCCCTTGGTTGAATTATGACGAGTGACTATTTGTCTAACGTGCTCTCTTCTCCAATTCCCCTCACTCACTTTGTTTCTTCACTCTCAAATGAGTAAGTTTCTCAATTTCTTTTTCATAAGACACTACAACTGTAAACCTAACCACGTTTTGTTTTTTGCGTTTTAGATATCCACGTGACATCGTGGCTTATTTCTTCACTATTTTCCCCCTAAATCCTTTTACTCTTTTTTTTTTATTAAAGACTCAAATGATTGTTTTATAAATATTAACCATTAAAGAGATAAATGTTTTATTAAGTTTATTTACATGTTTCTATTTTGTTTTCAGGCTTATTGAATACGACGGTGTAGAAGATATTAATCCAGAGGGGTAAAGAAGACCACAGAGGAAGCACAAAGAAAAAGATGAAAACAACCATGTTTATTTTTATTTTTTTTTCTCATTGACTTTTTTAGGTAAAAGAAAGAAGAGATGGTTACTATAAGATAATGCATTTGTATTTGTTCTAATATAACATTTTTAGTGTACACAAATTTGTTCCTATTTTATCCTTCTATCAAATTTCATTTTATTATTTTATTTTTGTTATTTTGTCATTTTATAATTACTTAAATTTAAAACTAACTAAAATTAATATTAAATTTGAAAGAAACTATTTGAGAGATCTGCACTATACTTATTATTTGAAAAGAATGAGTCAAATTGAATTTTGAATTGAAACATGATTTGATGAGTAGTTACTTTAATTCTTTTAAAATATAATAGGAATTTAAGTAAAACTATATATAAATATATATAAATTATGTAACTTTTCTTTTCTGTTTCTCTTATTGAAAATCTATTACTCACCAAACAACTTTTTATTTTTTCTTCCACTTTCTTTATGCCTTTTTGTTACTTTTCTATTAATTCCACGTTGTAATTTGATTTTTATTTTTCTTATAAAAATCAAATAAATTATAATAATTAGAAATCATGATAGTTATTTTTTTTAATCTTGATAAGAATATACAAATAAAAAAATAATAAATAAAATTTTTAATTTTTTAAAATTGAAAAAATTATGAATGTTATATTTTATATAATTTGATTATTGTTAATTTAATTAATGAAGATATTCATTAATAAAAATTTTATTTCTTTTGAGTAATAGGTATAAGTTCATCTCCAATATCAATCTTTATCTTTATTTTGTTTTTCCTTTAAAGAAGATTTTTTTTAATATATATACATACGCATAAACATGTAATAAAACACATATAATAATAACAAAAATAAAAAATACAGATAAACAAGCACAAATATTTAAAATAAATTATAAATTTATACTATAAATATACAAATAATGAAATCGTTTATTCAAATTTTAATATTAAAAATAAATATATATATAAATAATAAAAATTGATAAAAACGAATACATGTTGCGTATGTGTTCTCGCTAGTAAATATAATAATAACCATTACATGATAACAAAATTTGTCTGTTGTAATATTTAAAGCTTCTTTTGTCACTCAAAGGACTTGGGTTTGAGTCCTACCTGCAGTTTATTTCTAACATTAATTATAATTGTAATACCATATGTAAATATGTAATAATTGTTAATAATAATCCTAAAAATAGCATAAATAATATTTGTAAACAATAATTATAAAATATAAAAATAAATTCAAATAATAATTAAAAATTTAAAAATAATAATTGAATTACCTATGAATTTTACTAAATTTTTTAATAAATAAATTGATTTTTTCTTATAGTGATTTAGATCCGTTTAGTATACTTATCCTATGTAGTAGTAATTAATAAAAGGTAAGCTTCATTAACATATTTTATCAGCATTTGACCAATTACGAAATATTCAAAATCCTAATACTAGTTTTAATTCATTGATAGGTTGATTGAATTTGGTAACACATTATTTAAGATATTCAAACCTTCTCTCGCCCTCTCTCTCCAACACACATATGAATATACATTTCATCTACCAATCATATAAGTGGTGATATGTTTATAAACTACAAGAAAATTATTAAATAAAAACTAATTTTAAAGATCAAAATAATTAATTATTATAAACCATTTTATAAATTAAAAAAATTATTGATATCTAAAGTAATTTTTATTATTAATAAAAATAAATAAAGTAATTTTAAATTGGTATTTAACCATTATCTATCAAGATTTTAGTTATTAACTATTTTATATTTTAAATTAATCTTTATTAGTCTTTTAATCATTAGTTTAAAATCTAAAATACTAGTAGTTAAAACCTTAGTAACTAATTTAAATATCAATTTAAAAATTATTTTATAAATTTTTATTAATAATAGAAACCATTTTTTATATTAATAATTTCACTACTAAAAAATCATTAATTAGAAACCAATTTTAGAGACTAAAAATAATTAGTTTTAACTAAATTAGATACTATTTTAAAGCCTAAAAAAATTATTGGTTTCTAGATTAGTTTATATTATTGATAAATACTTTTTAAATGGGTATCTAATTAGCTACCAATTATTTAGATTCTAAATTTGGTTTAGATACCAATTTAAAAGTTATTTATCAATAATAGAAATTAATTTAGAAATCAATAATTTTTTTAATCTCTAAAATAGTATCTAATTTAATTAATGTAGTAATTAATTATTTTTTATCTCTAAAATTAGTTTTTATTTAATAGTTTTTTTTAGGGTTTTTTAGTTTCTAAAATAATATTTAATTTAGTTTATATAATGATTAATTATTTTTTATATTTAAATTTAATTGTTATTTAATAATTTTAAAATACATATTAAATTATAACTATTAGAAAAAGATTTTCTTTAAAAGAACGAAATTTTAAAAGTACATTAAATAAATAACAATTATATTTGAATTGAGTTTTCAAATAAGAAAGTAGCATCTCTGATATCGATAGCGGGACAGACGATGAAGGTGAAGAAGATTGGAAGGAAAAGTATAGAAGTAGAAGCTGAGAAATGACATGATTGAAGGTGCAGAGGAAAGAGGAAGTTTTGTCGAAATATGATTGGGAGATGAGAAGTTTGGGGGGTGGTAGGTGGTCCCAGACGAGGGAATGCATGATGAGATTTGACATGGGAGGTTTGAATTATTACTTTTGATGATAAAATACACAATTCCTGTGATGTCACTGTTACTATGTCTCTCTACAAGAGAAACCTAGAGAGCCCTGCTTTATCACCTGTTTCCTTAACATCTTTCTCTATCTGCTCTCTGTACTCTCTAAAACTAAACTTTCTGTACACTGCTGGCATCATCTGGCTCTCTATCACTGCATCTTCCCTAGGGTTATAGAAATATGCCACTGAGAACCTCTCTTCCTTCTCACCTCCCACCACCTGGTGTTTAGCACTTATGTACATGTCATTGCTCACTGCCTGCACATATCATTTTTCATTTTGTTAATTACTTCTACACTTCCTTAAGTCAACCTATATATATATATATATATATATATATATATATATATATATATATATATATATATATATATATATATATATATATATATAAATAAATAAATATACATATATACTAAAAAAATCATCAAATAATAGAAGTAAAAATCTTTAAAATAATATCATTTAATTTAATCAATAGATTGTTGAGGCAGTTAGGCATAAAGATTAGTTTTTTTACTATAGCTAGTAGCTGGTGGGTTCATGTTGTAAACATCCTGTCATGGACGCTTAATCCACTCCCCTTCTTTTTTATCTTTTTTTCATGCTTATATCATTGATGTAGATTAGGCCCATTTTTGTCCACCTTGGTCTGCCGGAAGATTTTCATTGGTTACTAGAAAGAAATTCAAAGAGAGGTAAAACTAGTGTTTGAAATTATTAAGGGAAAAGTTGTGTGTATACTCAAATTTATCTCATCACTCTTTATGCAGATATTAATTTCTGCAAAGGACCCACAGACATGAGTTATCTTAAAAGATAGATAGATAGCCAGAATATATATCACATCCACATTTTTACCTAATACAATCCTTGTTTGGGAGGTCATTAATGATTTTCGTGTATTCTTTTTCTTCCACATCTTTTCTTGCTTGTGGAACAATCTCTGCATTTTAAGTATCATATGCTGCATTATTATCTAGCTTCTGAAAGATTGATGTAACTTTAACTTCACCAGATTAAACTATTATCCGCAAATATTTAATTTTTGGCCTTTTCATATACACATTGAAAATATTCTCTAAAATTAAGAGAGATGATGAGAGTTACCCATGTTAAATATAAAAATATTTGCATTTACTTAAAGAGATTCATTTGTTCTTTAACTCTAGATGTTAGGTGCTGACCCAGTGATCTTATATGAAAACAAATTTTATTAATGATTCTTTACATTTGCACAGAGATAATCATTACATCTTTTGATTAGTTCCTAAATTCGACCAATTCTTCATATATACTCAACCAAAAAAGATATCCTTCATATGGCTAGATTCCCTAATACGTGTGTTGGACTTAGATTCAACTCTGAACTAATCGCTTAAACTGAAAAGTTATGTCAAAGGTGATATAAGAAAAGTAAATGGAGGAATTTCGAATTATTATATTTCCTTGGGAAATAATAGCCCTTTTGAAAATACTCTTTCCTATACTTATTAATTTCATTACTATCTCCGTCACAACTTGTTTTAACTACTAATTAGGGTTTTTATTTATTTCTAATTAACAAAACTTGATATATTTTTATAAGTTTCAGTCACTTAAGATTGATTATGAAATTAATCTTAAATTCAACTAATACTTAATCACATTTAAAATTCATGGTCTCTCTCGAGATTTGTTAAACCAAGACTTTCTCCCACAAGCTATTTGACAGGCATAGCAAAACTATGAGCTGTTGTTATTGCATAAGAATAAAGTATAATAAGAATGGTGAGATCATTACCTGGAATAAATCACCAATATTAACAACAAGTGCTTGAGGGTTAGGTTTGACACCGATCCACTTTCCATCTTTCATTAATTGCAACCCCCCAATAGGGTCTTGGTTCAGTATAGTGAGGAAACTAGAGTCAGTGTGAGGTAAGAGGCCAAACACCCTAGAATGGAGTGGACATGGTGGATATCTGTTCAGCCGAAGAAAGCAAGTGTTTGCTGAACAATTCTCTTGGAAATAACTGAATTTGATGTTCAGTTTCTGAGCAAGAATCTGCACTAAGCTTTCTGCCAGTGGAGCAACTACAGATGCAAAAGCCTCAATACTTGATCTAGATTTAGCATCACAATTGGTTAGAACAATCATACATTAGAAAGTAAAATAAGAGAAACTGTAAAGACAATTCAGTGGTCCTCAAAGGTTGTAAAATAATTCATCACTCCAAATAAACCCATCGTGCAGATCATAAAAAAAGAGACGTACATAAACAAACGTTTGGTCACCTTCCATTGTTGCCTCAAAGTACATGCAGTAATAACTTTATGTGCAAAAGGCAGCCACCATCATTTTCTTCAAGCAAGCAAAAAAACACTTTACAACTTAGATCTCATTAATTATATAATGATTTATCGTTTGGATAGTGCATGCTGTTAAGATATCAGAAAAAAGATAGATTATCCAGTCAAATAGGTCAACCACAAAGTATCCACGCCTTTCAGGAGAGATTGTAAATAGTTTGATCACAACAGATCGTACCTTTCAGACTCAGATAAACATTACATATACGTACTAATATTTGAGCCGACCAAAAAAACAATGTACTAATATTTGAGTCACAGTTTTTTTAATAAACTATACATGTTATATTCAAAAAGCATAGTTGATAAAGTTATTCCTTGGCATTATTTTTCTGAGCTAACATAACAGAAGAGAGAATGAGTTCCAAAACTTTAAACCAAACCCCACATTAATTCAAGCCTCATATCTTTAACATTCCATGTTCTGCAGCATGCTGTGACCCTAACATGCAGTTGCTTTCACAACCAGAGTTTGAGAAGATTAGATCACAATTAGCAATGCAGTGTCTATATATACCTGAGACTTTGGTGCTGGTCCTCCATCCTAGCAATATCTGGAAGAAAAAAGTGGAAGGCTTCTGACCATGAAATTTGGCTCCAGTTTGTGGCAAATGGGTTGCCCCACCTGTAACTTCTGGCAGGTAAATTCAAGAAATTTTCTCTGGATTTTGTTGCAAAAGGGTTGCGGAACACGTCCATTTGCTCATGCCGCAGATTCTGAAGGAGTTCTTGTGAAACCCCATGATTCAGAACCTGGAAAAACCCCCATGTTCTCGCAGCTCTACTTATTTCTTTCATGCACTCCTCCCTCTCAACATGGTCGAGGCTTAACCGGCTTAGATCAATTAGAGGAAGCTCACACCACTCGGATTTGTCGTTTCTTATGCCACTGCCACCAACATCAACAGCAACAGCATGCGAGTTTTGTAGAAGGAGGGGCTTGTAGACATCTAAAAATGGAGGTTCATAATCCATTTGAGATGGAGTGAGTTCTCCAAATACTTGGAATTATCCTTTCAAAAACCGAAGTTGCACATATATTCTCTTAGAAAAATGGATGGAAACAGCTTACGCGTGTCAAGAGTCTGCTGCTTGACCTTTGTAACTTCTAGGTATGGTTAAATACACTTTTCATAGAGAAAAACTATAAATATTTAATATTTATGAAATGAAATATCTAAACGTATACATTTAGTATGAGTTGTTTACTGAAAAAGTTTTTATAAATTTAATATTAAGGTAATTTTATTTATATTTTGATTGAATGAAATTTATGTTTTGGTCCAAGAGTTTTAAGAGAAAAGAAGATTTCAAATAAATTAGTTTTCACTCCATCTGTAAAAAATTTAGTTAAAGTGGGAATTTGAGGATTTTGAGGAGAAAAAACTTGACATATAACCAATTTCGTTTTCATTTTAAAAACAGACAAGCTTAATCAGCTCAAAAGTATTTAAAGATATCAAAGTTTAATATATTTCAACTTAAATGACCCAGAAAACAATTTTTTATTTCATTTTTTTATTCACAACTTTTCTATTCCTTTCAAATACCATTACTTTAAATATTTCCAATTCAATTTTACTCTAAATTAGAATTCTTAATATATCAAATTAGAGATATTTTTATAGAGCACTAGTACTTTAACACCATAAACATTAAAAACATCTATTTAACAATTTAATAAATTAATATTTTAATTATATTTATTTTAATTTTTAATTTAAAATATTATGATATTATTATAATGATTTGTGAAATGAAATAATATATATATATATATATATATATATATATATATATATATTTATAGATTATAAAGATTTTGTCAAACAAGGTTTTTTCATTTTTTATATGAATAAAGTTTGTTTGACATTTATTTTTCTCTCACTTTTATTTTATAATCCCTTATAGTAATAAAATATTGTATTTAATTAATAGAAAGAAATATAAATAAAATTTTAAAATAAAATAATAATATTATTGATTGTGAAATGAGAGTGTAAAAAAAGATATAGAAGGTCAAAGTATCATTGTACTTTTTATATTGAGTAATGATAGTTTGAGAATCTTCATTCATTTTTACATTCAACTTACACCTCAAACCATTATTATAATATTTTATTAATAAAAGCATATGTGTGGATGTAATTTTTGAATAACGGTGTCAAAAGATATTTATTCCATTATTTTTTATTTAAATATAATTTTAAGACCACCGTCATCTCAATTAACCCTAATTTGATTTTTTTTTATAAATTTATATTTAATGCTCTATATAAATAAAAGATTGTGTGTATCATGATTCAAGTAATTTTTTTTTAAAATTCGATCCAAAATTTGAAAGTTTATTGTCTTTAATTTACTCCTATATATTTAATATAATATATAATATTTAAAATTGATAATAAATAGACTATTATCTTTAATCTAAATTTCATTTATAAAATTTATTGTTATTTAAATATCCATATAATATATGTGACACTTGCTAGATAATGAAGATTTGAATATGATAGAAAAAATAGTAACTCCTTAATAAAATTTGTCACGTGGGAATTTAAAGTTCGTAAGAATTTTTTTTTTTTTTGAGTATCTCATTTTAATATAAACTTTTTTTAAGTTTACTTTAAACATCCGAGATAGAAGGTTATGTGTTACGGTTTTGTTGGTGTTTTGGTGGATAAGGAAGATTTACATTCTTGTTAGGATTCCATTAGGAATCTATTGGGAATTTAGAGATTCTTTAGAGTTCAATTGGGCATTTAGAAGATTCATTAAATGTGAGAGATGGGAAAAGGGTGATGCGAGGGTAGAAATTATCATCAATGAAAATTATATGAAAGAATTTGGAATTTTTTTAATTTCACACATAAAAAATAATGAAAATAATTATTACGTTCAAATTGTTATTTATAGATGGAATATGTTGTAGATAATTTGAATTGTTCTCAAAGACTCAAATATTTGTAGGTAAGATCAATGGGTAAATAGCTATATGTGAAATTAGCGAGTAACGTATATATTGATAGATGATAAAAATCAGTAGATAATAATTTGTAAATAATTTCCATATTTCTTATGTTTTTTAGAAGAATTTGCTTCCTTATAATCTGAGTTAAAGTAATTCAATAATGATCCTAGTTAGAACAATTCAACAGTGATTAATTATAACTCATAGTTCTTTATTTTTTTGCTAATCATTAGACAAACTTTTACTTCATTTTTTAAATCTTCATTTGGGTTCTTACTAAAGGTCTTTCTGAATAGTCATAAGACTATAATTATTTTGCTTTCATGTCTCTAGCTTCTTACATTTCAAGTAGATTGCATCTATTTTCATCCTTGAATAATTTATTAGCTATTTTAATAAAATAAAATAAAAATCAAGTTAAGTATGTGTATAAAATGACAAAAAAAATTTCACAAATTATGTAAAAAAGTAAGAGAAATTTAGTGTTTTATTCATGATCACATTTTCTATGTCCCCTTTTTTCTCACAAGTTTTTATTTTTATTTTTCCACTATTTATGATGCATAAAAAATATTATTTATATTTGAAATATAAGTAAAGAGTTATAAAAACGTGATTCTTAGAAAATTTATAAAATGAGATAACATTGACAGAAAATAAAATAAGAGATATGGTATTTAGAAATTAGGTTATGTAAGATGTAAAGAAGTAATAAGTGATGTGATTGATGGAGCGTACCACAATTGATCCCGACAATGGACTTACATTTGGAGAGAAAACAAACTGCATTGGGGACCCAACCACACTACCTTCATCTTTTCATCCACTTCCTAACCCCATTGCTTCATCTTTTAACCTCTCTTTTAGTAGTCTTAATTACTAGAAGGATTTATTAATTATTATCAGATACCAAGTTTAATTAAAGACTACAGTATCATGCAAAGAAGATCACGAGAATGGTAAACAAATATGCGCACAAATCACACCGATGGAAAAATGTTCTTTTTACCAATTTACTTCTTAAAATTACAATAGCTGATTAAGTTTACTTCAAATTAACAATTTAATAAAATAACACAATAATTCTTAGCATTGGAAATTCTGAATCGATTGGGTTTCTTTAATATTTTATTATTATTTAATATTGTTAAAAATAATATATTGATAATTAACTATTTTTACTTCGAGTTCATTAAGATAAGATTTATTTGAGGTGTTTTATGTTTTGAAACTTGATAATTTATTTTGATATCAAATTTTATATAATGTAAGACTTTTGGATGTAGTTGAATAAATCTTTAGTTAAGAATTATGGGTAAGAGTAACAATAAAAACCTTAAACTCTTTTTTAGATCCTCATAAATAATATTAGTGTTTAATATATCATTGTTTGTTATGATATATATATATATATATATATATATATATATATATATATATATATATATATATCATTTTTTTTATAAGTTAGATGTTTCTAAAATGATTTAGTCTTTTAAGTTCTCTAGTTGTTTAATGAATGATGATGTTTACAACCTTATCTTTAATTTATTTTTAATTATGTGAGACTTTTGATCTTATTTTTAAATATGTGAAACTTTTTTTTAATATACTGAAGTAAAGATTAAAACTAGTAGGAATGATATGGAATTCACTTTTTCCTCTACTACTCCTCTTTCTCTCCACATATAATACATAAGTTGTTTTTCAGGACTACTCCACGTCTTAATAAATTGTCCTTAGTAACTATTTTGTTTTGCAACACCCTCCAAGCCATAATATGTGTAGATGTGGCAGCGTCTTATCTTTCAAAAGCTCTCAAACAAAGCCCAATTTACATCTTGTGCTTCTTTCTTAAGAGAGTTATATGTAGATATCACTGTGTACCCCACAGACTCTTCATCCTTCAAAATCCCTATCTTCTAATCCCTCCCCTTCCACCACTAGATTCTTGTTTGAGAATATATGTAGATATCACTGTGTACCCCACAGCTATATCAATTGCTTTGCTAGACTCAACTCCCACTAAAAAGATTCATTTTTCACCCTAATTTCCATATCCATCTATTGTTATTCCAGCTTCCAACTTGTGACAAAGTACACTATTTATCTGTAGTTATCAAAAATAACCTCGGGAATGTATTCCTTAAAGCTTTATTATCCACCCACTTATCCTCCCAAAACCTAATTTCTTTCCCATCACCTAACTTCCATGTGTCTTTATCTTCACAATCATTCCCCCATTCCTCTAAGTTCCACTTTTTTAAAATCCCTCCACTATAGGGATTCCTTATGCTTTTTATCTTAGTTCTTTAAGCTTCTCCACCCACAATACTTAGAGTCCAAAATCTCTTCGACATACCACTCTTATTTGTTTTGAGCTGCTACATCCATTTTCCTAGAAAAGCATAACTAAACAACCTTATGTTTATTACTCCTAAACCTCCCAACTTTCTAGACTCACACACCTTGTCCCGGGCTGCCCAAGTTATTTTCCTTCCCTCCCAACCCCACCGCCACAAGAATGAATATGCATATAAATTACTTTTGACCTCAACTCATAAGTAATATAAGATTTTTGGTGTACCAAAAGAAGCTCCAAATTAAGGGTTAAGGAATAAGAATGCTTGTAACCTTTTTCTTTGGTAAACCACCACATCAATATTTCAACCTCATATACTAAAATAAATAACCAATAAAAGATAAAACCCAATAAACTACAATATCATTAAGATGAAAAAATTCTATACATTAACCTCATCTATTGTAGAAAGAGATTTTTAAACTCATACTTGCTCTTACAATGAATAATTTACATTATGTTAGTTATACTCTTATTTATTTATTAACTTGACTTGAACATATTTATAATTATGTTATATCCCTATTACATTATACAACTCTAACTCATATATCACTAGTACAAAATAGCTAAACAACGACTAAGAATAGCGACAATTCAAAAAAACCCGTCGTAGCAAAAAGTGTGGTGCCATTATTGTAATTTTTTTGAATTTTCAATGAGAAATAACGACGGTTATAGCGATAACTGTCGTCAAAGATGTTGTCGCCATCTTCTAGCTCTCCTCTCTCCCTACAAAGCCGAGGAGCTTCCCAACCCCTACGTCACCAACGTCTTCTTCTCTCCTCCGTGCATCTTCATCTTCTTTGTGCATCTTCATCTGCGCGCATCTTCTTCTCTCCACCGCATCTCTCCTCCGCGAGCGCCAACCCTTCATGGTGGTAGCTGCAACAGCGGCAGCAACACCAACAACGAAACCAGCAGCGACAACACCTAAACCCTAAACCGCTATAAAAGGTTAGTTAGTATGTTTTTAAATTTTTTAATTAATTTTATAATAAATATTTGAATGCTATGTGTTGATTAGTTAGTCGTTTAGGATAGTTTAAGGTATGTATCATCACTAAAAAGAAAGAAAGCAAGGCTCATTTGGTTTGTATAATTGAGGCAATATTGTAAAATTCATTAAAAATAGGTAGAAAGTGATTGTTTATTCAAATTTTTTTGTGGGAACTTCATTTAGTGTATATTTGATGGAGGAGTCCTTAGATTGAATACTGGAGTGATAGATTTGAAGGTGCCAAAAATTAGTGCAAAAAAACTTCAAAAAGTCATAACTTTTGATAGAGAAGTCGGATGGAGACGCGTAAAAAATGAAAGTTATTCGAAACGAGGTAACGAATCACGTGGGCAATTCTTGAAGGGTATTGGGGTCCCTTAAAATTCCAAAAATTCATTGTTCACTATTATTTTTTCATTTTAAATTATTATTTAGGTATTTTTCATGTATTTTGAGGTTTTAGTTCTCATACTTACACTTGTCTGAAATTTTTGAAATTTTGCATGATGTTTCCTAGTATTATTTAGAGATTTATCAAACCATTATGATTATATTACATTCACAAATTTATTACTCATACATTATATTACATATTGTTGTGTGTGTTTTAACATGAAATCTTATTATTTTAGTGCTTATTTTAGATATAACATCTTGAGTGGGAGGAAAAGTGCAAGTGCAAGTGCAAATGCAAAGAAACTCACTTAGATACACCTTAAGGTAATCATATATAACACTTTAGAATAACATAATTTTTTGTACACTTTCATATTTAAATTGTGATATTAGGTTGATTGCTCTGGAAGATTTGATATTTTATGCAGAATTAGAGTGAGTGAGTATAATAATAAAATATTTTGTTTAAAAAATATACCCTTATAACGACGGTTCCCACTGAAATTGTCTTTAAAAGCCCTTCATAAGCACTTATAACGATGGTTATAGCTTAGAACCGTCGTTATAAGTGTTTTTTTAATTTATTTGGTAGAATGTTAGCTTTTACATGTGTCGTTAATGTGAGTTTATAATGACACCTACAATAACGATAGTTTAGGAACCATCTTTATATGACCTTTTTAATCGTCGTTAATGAGTTATTTTTCACTAGTGTATTAAGAGACAAGATATCTCACCTGATTAAATAAACTGACTTTTTCTTTCCTAAATTCAATTTTTTCATTATCAACTAATCTTAGACTTATCATGTACTTATTGAGGCATACTAAGTGGAGAGGTTCTTGTTGGTTTTTGCTAAGTTTTTTTGCTGGTTTTTTGTTGGTTCTTTGGATTTTTGTGTGCTAATGTAGTAGGTGTAATGTTATTGGTAGTGCTATAAGAACTGTGTTTATTGGTGAAACTGTTATCGCTACAAGAAAATTATTAAATAGAAAATAATTTTAGAGATCAAAATAATTAGTTACTATAATGATTAAACTAGAGACCATTTTACAAACTAAAAAAATTATTGGTATGTAAAGTAGTTTATATTATTAATAAAAACTTATAAAGTAGTTTCTAAATTGGTATCTAACATTAGCTACAAAGGATTTAACTACTAATTACTTTATGTTGTAAATTTGTCTCTATTAGTCTTTTAGAGACAAATTTAGAATCTAAAATATTAGTAGGTAAAATCTTGAAGCTAATTTAGATATTAATTTAGAAACTATTTTATAATTTTTTTATTAATAATAAAATCACTTTAGATGCCAATAATTTTGTAGTTTCTAAAATAGTATCTAACTTAGTCAATATAGTGGCTAATTATTTTTATCTCTAAATTTGATTGTTATTTAATGATTTTTTTTAGTGTATGCTCAATGTTGACTAGTGTAGGTTATGTAGTTATGGAAGATTAGACAAGAGGGTAACTATCAAAGTTAGCTAGATACGTTTCTTATGAGATATGGTCTAAGGTTGTAGTTCTTTGTATACATATTTATGTATGAAAACTTTACTTTTAAGATATTTTATATGAATTTGATCATCTCTTCAATACTCCAATTTATTTAATCTTTTGACAATAAAAAAACTCATGTTGAAAAAAAGGCCACCATAATATTATTTAAAATCAAGTTTTTAGGAAACATGTATAAATAAGGAGTGGAACTCAATCTTTATAAATTCGTTAAAATGTAATTTTTTCTTTTATTAGAGAAAGAAATATGACGACATTTTCAGAGAGACTAATAAATCAAAATTAATAAACTAAAAAAGAACAAAGATATGAAAAAAAAATTACTATTCTACCTAAGTTTTGATTATTTTTATTTAGTTACATGACAATAACATATATTTATTCATTTAATTGTGACTTGTCATTTAACTTTTTTTTTATCAGCAAACTTGGTCATTTAACATGTTAATTCGCTCTAAATATAGTATTAGATAATTTATATTTTCAAAGAACTATTTTATTTTAAATTTTAATCGATCATTATAATTTCAGATAATAATTTATTATTATTAATAATAAAAAATCGTTTCCTTTAGTTCGGCATGGTGTTCTGATTTTGTTTTGTAGCGTCGGCGCTAAACGTATGAAAACATGTTTATATAACAATGCTAATTACAGTTTTCATAAACTTTGAAGTCTTCACCTGTTTTATTTATTTTAAAATATATAATAATTACGTGCGATTTTTTGAGCGTCGCTTAAACTTTTTAAATTTTTATCATTTGCTCACGTAAATATTTTTACATATTTTTGTTTCATAACTGAATATATTTTTAAATTTCTTGTTAATAACTCTTAATTTTACTAGAAGTATAAACTAATAAATTTAGTAACTATTAATCATATATATATATATATATATATATATATATATATATATATATATATGTTAAAATCAACCCTAAAATCACGTATATACTTAAAGTGTTGAAATCCCTTTCATTCGCAATAGCATATAGTGATCCCCACGAGCAATTAATTGAAAATGGGGTCACTGGTCCACGAATACCAGACCCTCATTAACGATTGGGGTCAAAGGAATTTCCTTTATATTTCTCCACTCTTTTTTTTTATCATATTTTTATTTTCAAAATAAATTCTTTTATAATTTCATGTTCAATTTTTAATTGGGTTGCCGAAAGTATTTTTAAAATAATTAATTTTGTTTGGATGTAATATTATTTTTAATTATAAAAAGTATCGTGCAGCTGAAAATAATAATAATAATGCGAAACAAAATTTTAAATTCATAAAGCAACTTATTTTCTCAGTTTCTTTATGATGTTAAATTATTATTTCAAACATGCATATAGTATTACAATTTTTTTTAAACGCAATTAAAATTTCGTCAAATTGTTTTTAAAACATACTCCCTAATTTTGTGCTTGGATAGAATTTCAAAACATTTTGAAACTTGAATTGCTTTGCTTTAAATTTTTTACATTTAAAAAAATATTTAGATAAATTAAATTTATTTTCTTAAAATATAAATTTTCAGTTTAAGTAAGATAATCTAATTATATATATATATATATATAAATAAATAAAAAGAGGGAATAAAATATTTTAGGATAAATTTTATAAATGGTCATACAATCAACAACTTTAAATAAAAAAAAAATTCTATCCAACTTTTAAATTATTTATATTATCATTCATGGATGTATTTTATTATATGTTATTTAGACGACAAAAAAATTCAATTTAATGGTAAATTTTGAAAATTATTATTTAATTAAAAACTATTTTTTGTTTTAAGGAGATAGTCTAAGCAAATAATGTTCGTCTTTTAGCTAGATCAATAATGCTCAGTCAAGGTTGAGTCAAAAGTGTCTGAATGAAAATTAAATTCATGATTATGGACTAAAGTGGAACAAAGAAAGGATGAGGAAATTTTATAATTTGAAGTAATTAAAATAATTGTGGTAAAGTTGAAAGGTTTGTATAAAAAAAAAATATAAAAAATTGTTGATCGAAAAGGTGATTCGAAAGCATAAATGATGAAAAAGCATCTGGCATAAAGTTGATGTTATGGTTTAAAGTTGAAAAACATGAGTTGGCAGGGATGATTATCACCCACGTGATAATTAAATGGCACAACGTAGAGAAGCATAATATTAATGAAGGATAGATAGGGTAGGTTGGTCACATTGGATGGCCGTGGAATTGTTTGTCAGAAACTAGTTAGACACTAACTGCCAATCCAACTTCCTATGGTTTTCGTTTTTCAGTTCGCCAGTTCCCATCACCAACCCATTCATTATACACACTTCACTGCTCTTTTCCTTATTATTCAACCACATCTTATTTCTCAAACCAAATTATTATTCCTAAAACATTCACTCATTTGCCTACTACGTTTATGCATTTCAGAAACAAAGTCCCTTCCCTATTCGTAACACTAAACCATAAAGGAATTACCAACAGAAATATTACTCAAAATGCATGAGCTAAAACTGGTGACAGCAAAGAACTACATAGACTTGTACAAAACCATGTTAAGTGGTGATTAGGCTCCTCCTCCAGGCTACTTCTGCAGCCGGAGAGAGACATACTACCAAAGTCCAGAGGTTCCAATCTTACATTATCCCCTTCCAGCTGTTGATCCTGTTGTGGTTGAGATCACCATTAGAGAACGTATCCTACTTTGCCATCATATTTAACGTAATAACTTTATGCACAATCATACTGGTTTTTCTATTAAATTAAAGTGCAATTATTAAGTCAGATTTGCAATGAATTTTAAACCAATTGTAATCTCGTCTCCCAAACCATGTTATTTCTAACCACTCTATACGTATACTTTTATGTTCCAATCGAACATTTTATAACATAAACATTTCTTATTACTTTTTCAACCACTAATTTTAGTTATTTTAACTTCTTTTCCTTTCTCCAAGGTCATTCCATATGTTGAAGTTTATAAATTTTAGTTTAGCACACCAAATCGAATTACTAATTGTTTTTATTCTTAACAATGAAATCTAACCTTTAACGTAGGAAATTTTTTTATTTTTAGGAATGAAGACCCAGTTGAGCATCATTCCAATGGCATTTTCCATTATTTAACAATACTGAAAATAGTGTATATAGATGTATATTACACTATCTGAAATATAAAAACATTCATGTAATATATGAAAATTTATTAATAAGTATAATTGCAACTTGTTTTTGTTTGTTACATTCTTTACAGAGTCATCCACATAATATTTGTTGTATATTTTTTATTTCATAAAATTAATATTATCTTTGTATTGACGGAAAAAAAAAGAAAAACTATACTGTCATCATCAACATTAAACACTGTGCCAAATGCATGCGTTGAAAAAGAGAGAAGAAGAACTAAGCAATATCTATGTATTACAGGCATTTGTGTATAGTGAGTGATCGAGAAATGAATCCTATTCGGAAATAATTGAATCTTCTACGACGCTACATAATAATAGCGAAATAATGTTAGTGTAACAGTTGAATAAATGCAAGTACATGCTTCAAAAACGAATTATTATGTGTGTAAAAATACACATGGAATATAGCATATGTGCAATAATGTTTGAAAGAAATGAAGAAGAAAATGTTTGTAAGAAATGAAATGATGGATAAATAGATAGGATCAAAAGAAACAAGAAAACAGTTCATTGATTCATTGGTCGGCAAAATGTAGAACAGGTGAAGGTATGAAGGACCAAAGATGGAAGAAACCCTGCTGATACAACGATGCTGCCATTCCATTCACATAAAATGTTGTCGGCAACTTCAATATCTGAGACATCATATCCTTCAACTTACATATTCTTTTCAGAAAATAATTTAATATAATAAAATTTTACGTATCTTGTTTCTATTATTTTATTCTAGCATAGAACAGTAGATATAAATTATTGCGTGAAATTCAATAAGTAAATCTTTTTCTTCATACATTAATATTTTACTAATTCTAAATATATATATATATATATATATATATATATATTTGTTGTGCAGAATATCAATCCCATATAAATTTAATAATAAAATACAAAAGAACAATTTTTAATGTTAAAATTTATGACTATTAATATTTTATGAATATAAAACTATATAAATGTTTGTATCATGACATTTAAAATTAGTTTGTTTGAAGAAAATGTGTAGATAAAATTACAAATAAAGGAATAAAAGAAAAGTTTTCCTTCTTTAATAAAGAAAGTGATAAAAGAATATCATTTTTTTTATTGGATCTCATGTTTTATTTTTCACTTAAATATTAACAAAATTATGAAAGTAATGTTGAATGTAATATCAAGTTTTATTAACTGAGTAATAATTTGTGAGGAAGATTGAATTCATTTATGGATAAATATTTGTGGATAATAATTTGTAAGTAATATTAAATTTCTGTATAAAAATATATACATGTGAGTAATAATTTGTAAATAATACTGAATTTATTTACAGATAAAAATCAGTAGATAATAATTTGTGATAAATTAATTTCTTTTGTAGTGTTCTATAATAAATTTATAAGTAATTTTATCATTGTAAAGTAACTTAATCTTAATATATTTATTATTTTTAAAATGCTGATTTTTTAAAATTGTTATGTGACTTTTCAAAATATCATTTTCAGTTTATTTTATTGTTTCTTCTTTTTCACATATTCTTTCCTTAGTTCCATCATAAAATAAAGATGTATATGTGTGAAACCTAGACCAAAATATATGTTATGGGACCCATGACTTCTTATATGTAGCTATGCTCTACTTCATTGTGTATACTATGGTATCGAAAGTTGACTTTAGTCAACCTGCTTACATGCATTCGATTTTAATAGGCCCATTCCTTAATGGTTTGTTAAGTGAAAGACATGCATGCAAAAGTTAGATGTTGAAATATGCGTGTTACAATATATATATATATATATATATATATATATATATATATATATATATATATATATATATATATATATATATATATATATATATATATATATATTTTATTTTTTATTTTATTTTTTGCAGATGATGTTTTCTCCTTTTCTTATAATAAAATAATATTGTCGCCATTTATTCTTGGGAGAAGCTTAATTTCTTATTGGCTTAGCTTTGGTTTGGTAGATTTCAATGTTCAATCATATTGATCCTTACATTAATGTTTTTCTCTCTTTATTGCTAAAATAGTCCCAAACACTTTCCTATTTTTTATATATAGAGTTCTATAATCTTAAATGAAATACAACATCTCCACTACGAATTTCTAAAATAAAAATGTTATTTTAATTAAATCTTATTTTAAATTAAAAAATTTGTTTATAAATTTAAGATCCACATTAAAATAATATTTTTTTATTTATAAGTAATTATTATAAATAACTTATATTGAATATGTCATTAATAGTTATTTTATGTTGTTTGAAATAATCCTTTCAATATAGAATGGTATTATGTGACATTTAAAACTATTTAAAAGATTTTTAGCTGTTTTTCTAAACACCAACTAATTTTAAGAATAAAAAGACTATTTTATATTAAAATTATAAGTTTATAATATACAATTTTAAATTAAAAATATAAAATTGTAATATTTTTCTTTACAGTCAAATTGAGTTTAAATTACTTAATAATAACGTAAGGTAATAGATACTATAAATTACATTTTTCGATATATTACAGAATTTAAATGACTTACTTCATGGAACTTCCTCTTTGAAGAGTCTTTTAGAAAAATGTTTTCAAATTTTTCTTTTATCTTATGGTCTTTTTTTTTTAAAAAAAAAAAACTGCATAATAAAAGATAACTACGATGTTTTATCTATACTTCGAAGGCAGAGATAAAAATACCAACTCTATGATGCTTCAAACTAACAAGAATTATATAACATTCGAGAAGAATAAACTACACAAATTTTATTAAATTATTGCAAATTAGTGAAAACATAATAATTTAGTTATTTAAGAAAGGGAAAAAGAATTTAAAAATACATTAAAATTTTACAATATACAAGACTGTTAGAATTTATGGCCTTAAACAAGAGGGAGGTGAATTGTTTACAAAAAATTTTCGCAATCTTTGAAGGTATAATGAAAGCCAATGAAGAATCACAGAGAAAGAAATCGAGATATACAAGATACAAAACTGTTTTAATTGATTAACCGGTTATTTATGCAATTCAGTCGGTTATTTTTATCAGTCGTTAATAAAAACAACTCAAAACAGATATAAGTGAGATCAAGGAAAGAGAGAATTACAGGAACAAATTTATACCGGTTTACTCTTATACCAAGAGCTAAATTCAGTCTCCAGAAACCACTGGGTATTCCACTATGCAATCAAACACAGATTACAAACCACACACACACACCAAACAAGTGATCTTGAATTCCTCAAGAACACATACTTCCTTTGGCAAACCACAACACATAATTCATAACACCCTCTGAATCTGCACACCATAGTTATTACAAAAATACAAGAGAGAATAAGGAATGATCACACTTGATACAGGTTGAAATCAAAATATTACAAAGCAATCTTATTCCACTCTTTGAGAAAATCCAAAAGCTTGAAGTAAATCTTAGAGAAAACTGATTTCAAAGATTTAATCTGATATTTTGAACCTAGGAGTGTAAGACAAACTATTTAAACTCCAAAAGGTTGTTAAAAACATTTAATGCAAGAGCCAAATCAGTTTTGAATCATTTAAAACAGATTTACCAAACTTACAAAATTCTGTTAAGGATTTTGAAAAAAACAATCGGTTGAAATGTTGAAACAATCGATTGAATGGTTTGATAGCAAAGTCAACCAAAATCAAATAGTTTCAAATCCTTTTCAAAAACCTAAGTGTGAAACGATCAATTGAAACAATAAAACAACAAGTTGTTTTTCCACTTCTTTAGAAAACACTATTTTTTAAAAAGGTTTTGATTTAAACCAGCTTTGGATTCTAACTAAGAGTGCATTGCAAATTCAAACTACTCAGAACCCACACATACAAGCAGTAGCCAAGCCTTCAACCAATCTTCATGGATTTGGAGACATCAAAGCTCTTGTTCAACAATCTCCCCCTATTTGATGAAGACAAATTCCTGGTTGCTTGTGTTGTCCTGTTTGAATTTGAATAAGCACCTACAAAACTGAAACACTGCAAAATCAAGCAAGAATACCAGCAAGATACTAAGGCACACACAAATCCAATTTTTTTGCATAATCCAATTGTAGAGAAAACCAAAAAAAAAAAAACATAAAACCAGTGATGTGTGCACCGGTGTAGCAAGTAAATCCACATAATCCAGAGTTTTGTAGCAGATACAACACATTTTCCCCCTATTTGTCTTCATAAATAAAATGGAAGAAGGGATAAAAACAGAATTTGAGAATCAAGAATACCTAACTCATTTCTTAAAAAGAAAAACCTGTCTTTTGACAAAGGCTTAGTGAAAATATCTGCAATTTTCTTTTTCGTTTCAATGAATTGCACTTCACAATCTCCATTTCTCACATGATCCCTAATAGAATGATGACGGATCTCAATGTGCTTTGTTCTTGAGTGCTGAATCTGATTTTTAGTGAGGTTAATAGCACTTGGGTTGTCACAAAGCAAAGACACCTTGCTAACTTTCAACCCAAAATCTTAGAGGTGCTGTTTAAGCCAAAGAATGTTGTTTAAGCCAAAGAATCTATGCATAACAACTTCCAACAATTATGTATTCAGCTTTTGGAGTTGAAAGAGCCACAGAAACTTGCTTCTTACTATGCCAAGAAATAAGACTTGAGCCAAGAAGATGACAAGTACCACTTGTACTTTTTCGGTCCAGCTTGAACCCTACAAAATCAGAATTAGAATATCCAACTAAATGTATAAGAGAGTGAGAAGGATACCATAAACCAACAACGGTTGTGCCCTTGAGGTATTTCAGAATTTGTTTTGTAGCTTTGAAGTGAGATTCCTTTGGATTTGATTGAAATTTAGCACATAGACAAACAACAAACATGTGCTAGCAGTGAGATAAAGCAAAGAACCAATCAATCATCTATATTTGGTTTGATCTACTTATTTTCCAGCCAAGTCAGCATCCATATAGCAGCTTGTGGACATAGGAGTGGTAGCTTCCTTGCAGTTTCCATCTCAAACCTCTTGAGAATCTCTTTGCAATAATTTGTTTGACTTAAGAAGATGCCATCTTTAGATTGCTTGACCTGCAGTCCAAGAGAGAATGAAAGCTCTCCCATAATTGACATTTCAAACTCCCCCTGCATAACTGCCACAAATTCTTCACATAGACAATCATTTATAGCACTAAATATGATGTCATCAACATAGATTTGGACCAAGATGATTTCAGAATTTGACTTCTTGATAAAGAGAGTATTGTCAATCTCCCCTCTCTCATAGCCATTAGACAAGAGAAAATTACTTAGCCTGTCATACCACTGCCTTGGGGCCTACTTAAGTCCATACAAGGCCTTTTTCAACTTGTATACATGGTTGGGATGTTGATGATCTTCAAAATCGGGTGGTTGTGAAACATAGACCTCCTCATTGATAACTTCATTGAGAAATGCACTCTTCACATCCATCTGAAACAATTTGAATCCACTCATGCAAGCAAAAGCAAGTAGCAGTGGTACAACTTCCATTCTAGCCTCTGGTGCAAAAGTTTCATCATAGTCTATGTCCTCCTCTTGATTGTATCCTTTAGCAACTAGTCTTGCTTTGTTTCTTGTAATCACTCCTGATTCATCAAGCTTATTTCTGAACACCCATTTGGTTCCAATGATGTTCATCTTGATTGTCTTAGGAACTAGAAACCACACATCATTTCTAGTGAATTGATTCAGCTCCTCATGCATGGCAGCAACCCAGTTTTCATCCTTGAGAGCTTTACCAATTGACTTAGGTTCAATTTGGGAGGCAAAAGCCATGTGCCTGCAGTAGTTTGAGACAATTCTTCGAGTAGAAACTCCCTTCTGAATCTGTCCAGTGATGTTATCCACAAAAAGATCCCTAGGAATCCTCCATTCTTTGGGTAAATCATCTTGTTGTAGAATTTCAACTGGTTGTTTCACAGAATCAATCGATTGTTTTTTTGGACAAGTTTCCAGATTCTTTAGAAAGATGTTATGCTCATCTTCTTCTGCACAATTCTTCATAGATTCTTGTTCTACAAGGTTAGTCTCATCAAACACAACATGAACAAACTCCTCTACAGTCATGAGTCTTTTGTTATATACCCTATAAGCATGGCTAGTTGAAGAATAGCCAATGAATATACCATTATCAACTTTTTCATCAAACTTGCCCAGGTTTTCTTTATCATTATTCAGAATATAGCACTTGCATCCAAATACCTTCAGATGACTAATGTTGGGTTTCCTTTCATTGAACAATTCATATAGAATCTTCTTCAAGATTAGTCTTATGAGCACTCTATCCATCACATAGCAAGAAGTGGATAGCATCCACCCAAAAGTATTTTCGTAAAGAGGATTCACTCAACATGGTTCTAGCAAGCTCTTCCAGAGATCTGTTCTTCCTTTACACAACTCCATTCTGTTGAGGAGATTTAGGAGCAGAGAAATTATGAAAGATTCCAAGCTTTTCACAAAAAGAACTGAATTTTTCATTTTGGAATTCTCCTCCATGATCACTACGGATTGCACATATGTTGTTGCAGCAAGTGTTTTGCAATCTCTTAGCAAGCTTTTGAATGCAAAGAATGCATCACTCTTTGACTCCAAAAATAGTGTCCATGTGAACCTAGAGAAATCATTAGCAAACACAAGAGCATAGTAATTTCCACCAAGACTCATGGTTCTTGAAGGACCAAATAAATCCATGTGCAGCAGCTCAAAGGTTTTGAAGTAGAAACCACATTTTTTAGTTTGAAGGAATGTTTAGTTTGCTTCCCCTTTTGACATGCTTCACATATATGGTCTTTCTCAAACTTGAGTTTGGGTAAACCTATCACAAGATCTTTAGATATCAGCTTATTTAAATGATGCATGTGAATATTAGCTATTCTTCTATGCCATAACCATGATTCTTCATGTTTAGATAGAAGATAACCAATGGTTGTAGGATGAGAGATATTTAAAAGATAAACATTGTTCACCCTTTTACCAATCAACAAAACTTCCTATCAATTGGGTAGGCATATCTTAGAAGTGTTGCATTTGAAGGTTACTTGATAACCCTTATCACACAGCTAGCTAATGCTAAGTAGACTATGCTTGAGACCTTCCACATATAAGACATCATGAACCAAGAAGTTTTTCTTGTCTCCAATGGTACCTCTCCCAAGAATCTTTCCTTTATTGTTGTCCCATAAATCACATGCCCTTCTTGCTTGAGGATAATGCTGACAAACTTGGATTTATCCCCTGTCATGTGCTTGGAGCAACCACTGTCCAGGTACCACATATCCATATATTTCCATCAAATGGTCATGCAAAAAACAAGATCAAGCAGCTAGATTTGGTCCCCTTACAAATTTGGGTCCTTTGGCATTAATTTGATCATTAGAACCCTTAGGATTCTTAGGAACCCACTTCATAACACCTTTAAGAATAGAAAATTTCCTAATTTTACAGAACCTAACAAAATGGTCTCTTTTCATATAGTAAAAGCATTTAACAACTGGTTGTTTCGACTTTTCAATCGATTGTTTTTCTGTGACAGTAAAATAGGGCTTTGAAATTCCATGTTTCTTACTCTGTGGATTAAAACCCAATCCAGATTTTCCAAAAACACATTTTTGAGATGCAAGGACAGTCTCAAAGTTTGATTTTCCTTTTGAAAGTTTATCCGCAGTTTTCACAAGATAATGAACCTTCTTCTCAAGAGATTCACAATTTTCACAAACACTAGAGTCACACATGCAAGAAGAGTTCTTGTAAATCAATTCCCGATTTTCAAAGTCATTTTTTGAATTTTCTAAGTCTTCTTCCAATGTTTTGACTCTATTTTCAAGCCAATTATTTAAGTCTTTCAACCGGTTATTCAAATTAGCCAATCTATTAGCTTCTTCATAAGTTTCTTTGAAAGCCTCAAGAAGCTGGCTATAGTTTTCAACATTGATTGAGGTGCAGCAACTTACATTGCTTGTGTCGTTTTCTCCCTTGGCCATTAGACACAGATTTGCTTCTTCTTCTTTAGTTGAAGACGAACTTGATGAAGATACATTTTCATCCCCAGCAATGTAGGCCCTTTTTTATTTGCTTTTTTTTTCAAACTTCTTGCTAGATCTTTTCTTTTTGCTTTCTTTATTAGGACACTCAACTTTTATATGTTCCTGTTCACCACAACCAAAACATGTATATTTGTTAGAATGGAAATCAATAGGTTTCTTACTACCATACCTGTCAGAGGTGTGATTTTTGTTGCGGTTCTTCTTTAAGAACTTGCTGAATTTTTTGGACAGCAAGCTAAGTGTTTCTCCTTCACTTTCATCACTTGAGTCTTGACCAATCTTGTGTCTAGTAGTCTTCAAGGAAATGTTCCTCACATGTTTGTCCTCATTTTCTTGAACATTCAGCCTACTCATCTCCAATTCATGCTCTCTAAGCTTCCTAAATAATGAAGTTGTTGTCAAAGATGTTAAATGTTTGAATTCAAAGATGGTCGTGACCTTTGGCTGCCATGTTCTATCTAGGCACTTGAGGATCTTGATATTGAATTCCTCTTTATCAAATGTTTTTCCAGGACTCATACGATGGTTGACAATATGAGTAAACTGTTGTTGCACTTCTGTAATTGTCTCTCCTTTCTGCATTCTAAACATCTCATATTCTTGGATGAGAGTGTACTTCCTTGCCCTCTTCACATCATTTGTGCCTTCATGAGTCACTTCAAGAGTATCCCACATTTCCTTTGCGGAGGCACATTGTGACACCCTAAAAAACTCATCAGAATTTAAGGCAGAAGTAATGATATTTTTGGCAATGCAATCAAACTTAGCCTTTTTATTTTCAACTTTAGTCCATTGGGACCAAGGTTTTTCAATAAGAACATTATCTTTTTCAGCTTTTAGAATAAAAGGTCCATTTTCAATTGCATCCCAAATTCCTCTATCTAATGATTCAATAAAGATTTTCATCCTTACCTTCCAAAACTGATAATTCAAACCACAAAATAGAGGTGGCCTGTTAATAGAGGCATCCTCCCCAAAAGGTAGTTTTTCAACCATGGAAAACAAATTTTAGGATCAAAACTTGAATAGCTTTCAAGAACCTAGCTCTTGATGCCAATTTTAGAATTTATGGCCTTAAACAAGAGGGGAGTGAATTGTTTACAAAATATTTTCACAAACTTTGAAGGTATAATGAAAGTCAATGAAGAATCACAAAGAAAGAAACCAAGATATCCAAGATACAAAATTGTTTTAGTTGATTTCCAGAAAATCAACCGATTGTTTATGAGATTCAACTGGTTGTTTTTATCAACAGTTAATAAAAACAACTCAAAACAAATATAAGTGAGATCGGGGAAAGAGAGAATCACACAAACAAATTTATACTGATTCACTCTTATACTAAGAGCTACATCGAGTCTCCAAAAACCACTGAGTATTCCACTATGCAATCAAACACAGATTACAAACCTCACACACACACACCAAAGAAGTGATCTTGAATCCCTCAAGAACACACACTTCCTTTGGCAAACCACAACACACAATTCATAACACCATCTGAATCTGCACACCACAGTTATTACTGAAATACAAGAGAGAATAAGGAATGATCACACTTGATACGGTTTGAAATCAAAAGATTACATAGCAATCTTATTCCACTCTTTGAGAAAATCCAAAAGCTTGAAGTAAATCTTGGAGAAAACTAATTTCAAAGATTTAATCTGATATCTTGAACCCACGAGCGTAAAACAAACTATTTAAACCCCAAAAGGTTGTTAAAAACATTTAATGCAAGAGCCAAATTAGTTTTGAATAATTTAAAATTGATTTACTAAACTTAACAAAATTCTGTTAAGACCGATTGAAACGATAAAACAACAGGTTGTTTTTCCACTTCTTTAGAAAACACTCTTTTTCAAGAAGGTTTTGATTTAAACCAATTTTGGATTCTAACTAAGAGTGGATTTTCAAACTACCCAAAACCCACGCACACAAGTAGTAGCCAAGCCTTCAACCAATCTTCATGGATTTGGAGACATCAAAGCTCTCTTTCAACAAAGACAATATAATTATATGTCATTTTTCAATTATTATATAACATCTAAATCTATATAAATTATATGTTATCTTCTTTTATATTATCAATATGTATAATCATTGCTTAATATATTTGAGAACAAATAAACTACATCCCTCTAATCCATGGACATAACGGATCATTGAGCTCGATTTTATAGGATTTCATGTGGGACAAATTCATTTGAAGATTTTAAAGAAAATCACAAAATAAATATTTATTAACAACTAAATAAAATATTTATATATATATATATATATATATATATATATATATATTTTATTTCTAGTTTGTCAATCTACCAATTATAACTATACCAAATAATAAATGAATGAAGAAACAAATAAAATAAACAGGAAGTCAAGTATAATGCTAATTTTGGGAATTTAATTTCATGTCTAAAGCTATGTTGATAACATACTAAATGAAACAAAATGCTACTTTATTTATTGTTGGATCATATGCAGGAAATTAATTTATGTTAAAGTTTCATAAACTTTTTTTTTTTATAAAAGCTTTCGTGTTAGATCACTACAAGAAAATCATTAAATAAAAACTAATTTTAGAGACAAAAAATTATTAGTTGTTATATTGACTAAATTAGACATTATTTTAGAAACTAAAAAAAAAATTGGTTTATAAATTAGTTTCTATTATTGTTAAATAGTTTATAAATTGGTGTCTAATTAGCTACCAAGGTTTTTGCTAGAATCTAAATAATTGATAGCTAAAACCTTGGTAACTAATTAGATACCAATTTAGAAATTATTTAACAATAATAGAAACTATTTAGAAACCAAAATTGTTTTTAGTCTCTAAAATGATTTCTAATTTAAGCCAAAATAGCAATTAATTATTTTTAGTCTCTAAAATTGGTTTTAATTTAATGATTTCCTTATAGTGGATATCACTATGCAACTTGACATCTCAGCTAGGCTAACACTTCAAGTAACAATAATCATCTGTCATCACATGAAAAAAGTATCATTAAAAAAAAAGAAAAAAAAGAAAATACAAAAATATGGGAGGATTAGACCAAAATCCATATGTTAACAAAAACGATACATAGATAGACTATACCTATTCATAAAAAATTCTAAGAACAGACTAGATACAAGCCTATTATACCAATGAAATGATTCTCTATGAATAAATTTTAAATTAGTCAATTTATTAGCACACACATTCCTTTCACGAAAAATATGAGTAACCCTAAACCTGATTTTCTCACAATAATTAAGACAAGTATTCCATCAATTACGAAGCACTCACGAAACATTAGTCCTAGCAGTAAACGCAACACAAACCAAGGCAGAACCACATTCAAGCCAGACATTAGTAAGCTCCATCTTTTGAGCTTCCTTTGTAGCATGTATAACTTCATAAAACTCAGTAATTATAGCAGTTTGAACTTCAAGAAACACAGAGAAAGCACCAATAAATTTTCCCATACTCCATGAAAAATGCCTCCACAAGTAGCAAGACCAGGATAACCCATAACAACCCCATTAGAGTTAATTTTAACCCAACCTGGTGAAGGAAACTCCCATCTAACAGAAAGAGGACGAAGAACTTTACCACTACGAGTATTAATACCAAAAAACTTAATCACGTTGAAATCCAACATATCATTATTCATTGAAGCTTTAGACAAATTTCCCAGTAGACAAGTTAAATCTTTAATTACCGAAATAGTCCTAGAAATCTTAATCTTATCCTGAAATCTAGCATAATTCCGCATACGCCATATCATCCAAATAGAAAAAGTTGTCATAGTAAGCTCAATCAATTTAACTAGAGGACTACCATTACTCTTAATAAGAGAAAGAAGATCATCCTTATTAGATAAATGAGAAGTCAACTCCAAATATGCAATGTATTAGAACATTCAAAAATAAATGTTGAATAGATTCCTCATGCTTTTCACAAAGCGTACACATAGAACATATATGCAAACCTTTATTCTGAATATGTTGATCTGTAGGAAGCCGCCCATGAAAAACTTTCCAGAGTACTAGAGTTTTGGAAGGCGGAATAGATGAAGACCAAATGAATTTACCCCAACCACAGGGAATTCCTAGTTCCAAGAAAAAATTCCTAGCCAATTTAAGAGTGAAACGACCAAACTCATCTAGAATCTAATTAGGAATATCTTGTTCCTCCCTAACCATGATATGATTAAAAAAATGAGGCATCTGTTGTAAAGGCAAGGGAGTACTCCAATCATAACCTATCCAAAACTAAGAGACTATATCCAGAATGTTAGCAACATCAGATAACCCAACAATATTTGCTAAAGAAGTAGTAGAACACAATTTATCATTCCAGAAATTAATAAAATAATCTGTACCAACAGTCCAGAAAGTATAATCAAGTATAGTAGAATAAAAATGCTTAATTTCGGGGTCAAAGAGATGAGGACCTATAAACCATTCTAAACTCGTATTTTAATTTAAAAACCCTGACTTTCATGAGTCAAGACCAAGGCCTGTTGCTATAAGCAAAGTTCTGATTTAGATAATTTTTTCCAAAAATTTTAATATTCTAAAAAAATTCTATTACATTTTTTTTCACGACGGAAACTTATATTCATTATGTTAGTTGGAGATGTGAATTCAAAATACACAATGAAACGATTCCATTGTACTAAAATTCTTTCGAAAAAAATTGAAAAAAGTTAACACAACAAAAGCCTGTGTTTATTATGTTAATTTATTTAAAAAAAGAAAAGACAACGCTTGCATATGTTGTGTTGAATTTTCTCTAGAAAATGATGCAATAAAAAAGGTTTTCATCATGTAAAAAAATGCCAATAAATGGAAGCATATTAATACAATGAAAAGTTAATTTCATTATACTATTTATTTTCAAGAAAAAAAAATTCAATGGAAACAACTTTCGTTATGTCAAGTTTCTAAAAATAAAATTTTAGAAAAGTAAGCAGAAGGGAAGATTTTCGGGGTGCGAATTTTAATCAATGCCTCGGAGATATTCTAAACTAATTATGAAAAGTTTTTTTTTTTCTTTTCTTTTCAATTTACATATAGGTGCTTCAAAAAGTAACTTGAGGGTGCCAATAGTAGTAGGGTCCCTAGTTGTTAAAGGAAGAGTCTGGAGCCGAAAATGTAGGCAAATTCTTCCTGCACCATACCAATTTGAACTTGCACCCTATATGACTTCTCAAAATTTTCAAAATTACCTAAAAATCAGGAATTTAAAATATATAATTCAAAAATAAAAATCTTATTTCTGAAAAGTAAATTTGGAATGCAAAAAATACATTTTGAAAAAGAAAATCTGAAACAAAAAATCTGAAAATATATTTGGGATAAAGATTTTCAAATTTAGAAATATGTTCCAAAAATCCAAATCTAGAAATATATTTTAGAAAAGGAGTTTTTGAAGTATTTTTTTATCTGGTTCAAATTGATATGGTACAGAAAAAAAAATTACCAAAAATGTAATGAATTAAGTGAAGAGAATAGGCTAGGCCCGACCTTTGAAGAATGAGGCTTAGCCCTTATGATCCAGACTAATAAATTGCAAAAATAGTTTTTGAAGTAATTTAATAAATAAAATTAACAAAATTCTAATAAATAAATCATATTTTTTATAAATAAATAAAATTTTGTATTATTTATTTACTGAAAAAATTATATAAATTCAAATTTAAAAGTACACAAAAATTTAGCAACAAATTTAGTCTCTCCAGTGAGAAATGTGACTACGATCATAGGTTACTGGTGCTTAGTTGATAATAGCTCGTAAAAAAGATGGACTTTGGCCCAATCAGTTAATTAAGTCCAATGATTTTGGGTTTTATGTCAAATGGTCATAAACAATTTAATAATAGAATGCAATTATGTGGAAATAAATCAATTTTTCAATAACTAAATTGACCATCACAAATTTATGAATTTGATTGATCTTTTATCCTCTTTTTTTTTTTAATTTAGTAAAGAAATGAAAATAATAGAATATAAATAACATAACATATTTCTAACAAAAAATGTATAAAAATAAATATCTTATCTCATTTCGTTGTAGAGAAAGAAAGAGTGAGTAGACATAAAAGGATATTTATAAAAAAGAATAAAATAAAAATATGGCTGAAAAATATCCCTGTGTGTACGTACACATATTGTTTTGTAATTTTATTCTTTATTATATTAAAATATAAAAAAATTAATTATTATTTATTTTTAAATAAAAAATTGAATTTTAAAATTTTAGAGAAAATTGAACTTAAGAAAAAAAATAAAAAATCCAACTTTTTACAATTTTATCTTTTAATAACCAATTTTTTTAATTCAAATAATTCTTTCCAATAAAAAATCATCCACACAATAAAAAGATTATAGAAAACAAATTTAAAAAATATATTTATTTTTATAACAATTTTTAATATTTTTTTATAATTTAATAATATAGTTTTATTTTAATTGTTATTATAATAACAGTATTTTTTTGTCAAAAGAAAAATATGTAATTATTCATCATTTATAAAAATAATTTATTTATTTTAAATTATTTTTATTTTAAAATAATTGAATAAATTTTTTTAGAAATAACGGTTTTATATATATATAAAATAAATTTTACATTTTAATATATATATATACACTACAAGAAAACCATTGATTAGAAACCAATTTTAGAGACTATAAATAATTAGTTGTTATAGTGACCAAATTAGAAACCATTTTAGAGAATAAAAAAAATTTTGGTTTCTAAATTAGTTTCTATTATTGTTAAATGGTTTCAAAATTAGTATCTAATTAGTTACCAAGAATTTTTGCTACCAAATTTAGAATTTAAATAATTGGTAGTTAAAATCTTGGTAACTAATTAGATACCAATTTAGGAACCATTTAACAATAATAGAAACTAATTTAAAAATCAAAACTTTTTTTAGTCTCTAAAATATCTTTAATTTGATTTTTATAACAATTAATTATTTTTTATCTTTAAAATTAATTTCTATTTAAGATAAGATTAAAATTTTGTCTTAAATATTTAGAAAATATTTAATAAGGTGTATGATGTGTCAAAAATATAATTTTAAGATAAGTTACTATAAGGATAACATATTTGTAAAATAAAGTATTTTTGTATGATAAGATAAGTTTTTAAGTTCTTCTATAAAAGACGAAAACTTTGTAATAAGAGTTTTCACAATTTATCCCATCTGATACAAATTAAATAAAATATTTGTTAAAATATGTAAACCAAATCCAAATCTAAATTTTATTGAAAAAACATTATATTCATATAAAATATATGTTTAAATGACAAAACATTGATTTTTTTTTCCAAAAATAATATGCATAATGAAATATGTTTTATTAGTAAATTAATTTGTAAAACTATTTTATAATTTATTCAGAAAATTATTTTAGTATATGCATACACTATTATTAATTTATAAAGAAATTTATAGTTATTATTTTATTTATAAATATTGTTGAAAAAGCTCGTCTAAGATAACTCAAAATGGATTACAATTAGCCAATTTCTCCAGCACTCTTTTTTCGTGCACATAGAAAATGTGAAATAATAATTTTGTCATTTTTTTTCATTTTTTTCTGTTGATATCTCTCTTCCCTGCTTTTTAATTCCAAAATTCTGAACTATAGAATTTAAAAAATTGTCTTACAATAACATGAGATAAAAATATATAAGTGGGTCAGTGAAATAATATAATAAAAAGTGAATTACGTTTTTTTCCAAACAAATATCATACAGATATTTATATATTATTATTCGTTGTCTCAAGCCATGAGCTCTTAATTTCATCTCCACACACAGGACCTATTACTTATTATTTAATAATTATTTTATTGTTATCATTTTATAAAATAATAAAATTATGATACTATATATTACTCGTTTAATGGTTTTTTTTCTCTCATTTGACTACATTTCCTTTATTAAGTACATTTCAATCGGTTTATAATAGTTTCCATTTGAATATATTTAAGTCTTAATTAAATTTTTTATTAGTGTTATATTACTATACCAAATCAAAGGTCTAGTTTGCAATGAATTCCTATAGATAATAATTTTTTAAATGTATAATGCAATTCCATTTTAAAACTCAATTTCAAAAATTAAGAGAAAAAAGAAGTAAAATAACAATGATTTAGTTAATTGACTAGAAAGAAAGCTTCCCTAGGAATTTGAAGAGAAGGTGTGGTGGTTAAAGTTTGGGGATGTTTGGTGGTTGATGTTTATATGTCTTCTTGTTCTTTGGAGATGAGTGATTAGCGACTAACAACTAAGTTTTGTCCTTCTTTGATGGTGTAATTATTTGGAGGTGCAGTTGTGTTTTGCTGGTTTTTCTCCTGGATTTCTCACTACAGTATGGTTTGCAATGTTAGTCCTCTTATCAATGTCTTGTTTTCCACCGTTCTTGTTGGTCGGTGGTTAGCATTTTGTTCCTAGCGACTCAGTTTCACACGTTTGAAGCGTTGTGTAACATCCCTATATTTTTTCCATATCTAATAACCATAATATGCAATATATATAACTCTTTCATACAGTGTTTCAAAATATATCCCTCTTCATAGGGATTTTAAATATTTACATAAGATTAAAACAAAATATTAAAAATAAAATAAATATTTTCACCTTCCAGCTTCTCACTGAGGAGTTTTATTACTTGTAACATCATCCACTCCCGTGTAAATACACAATCATCACAAATTTAAAGAAAGCAAACACAAAACGAAGAACAAGGTAAGCTAGCTATTTTTAAAACTTCTAATGTAATTATAACTTTAAATATCAACATAAAGTCATCAATTCTCATACACTTTCACAAACCATCACCTGTAACATCATATGCTCCCATATAAATACACGATGATCACAAATTTAAAGAAAGCAAACATAAAACAAAGAACAAGGTAAGCTAGCTATTTTTAAAACTTCTAATGCAATTATAACATAAAGCCATCAATTCTCATACATTTTCACAAACCATCAAGCGTCTATCATAATTCATCTTTCTCATGTCAGACTTTTACTGTCTCACAACACATAGACACTTAACTCTACTTTCAAAAGACTCGTGTATTGAAATTAGCATCCTGAGACTTGCATTTGTCATACTACTCGCTGTGAATCCACATAGCCATGCGCATAAACATCTCATCATCTCATATGACAGAGTAAATTCATATGACCTGAAAGACCATATTATATTTCAAACCGCAGACAAAGTCATATGAACCTCCTTTGACTCTCACCAACTAAATAACTTTATCTATGTGATTCCATTATATCAATAGAGTTAGGACCGTCTCATTAACGAGACCTAACAAATCAATACACCCTAATAACAATCTCAACACAGTATTTCCTTTCATGAAAATACTATGTTTTGATCACATTTTCACCTCATTTCATACTTCATTTAACACATCAATACACCATTCAATCACATTATATTTTAAACCTTCAAAACAATATAAATATATCTCAAAATTCACTTAAACACATAACTAAGTTCCTTTAATCATATGTTTAATAAAATTTAAAATTTTCACTGAAAAACAATAAACAATAATAAAATAGGCTTCAAAAGCAAAAATAAAAACTTTAAGTTTTTCTTTTTACAAAGTCTAGCTTGAACAAAAATCATCTCGCTTGGGTGAGAATGAGTCTTGCTCAAGTGAAAATTCTCTTGCTTGAGCAAGTTTGAACCTGAGAGCACCCAAAATTTCATCTCAAGTCTCACCTAAGCGAGATATGCAAAAAAATTTGCATAATTCTATCTAATTCCATCATTTAGAGTCAAACAAAAATAATTTCAACAACTCATTTACTTCAAGAGTAACTTACACTATATCATTTATACAAATCAACCAAATTTTTCGAATCAAGCAAAAACATATATTATAAATCATCCATATCAGAATCAACATATTCACATTATATTTAAAACAATACCCTGCATTGCTCATAAAAAATCAATCCAGTAAACAAAATTTGGAACTGGTGACGATGTCACCCCTCACATTCAGATCTTCTAGTTTAGGGTTCTATTAGAAATTTAAAACTAGCTTCCCTTACCTGAATTTAAGCAAATGCCACTACAAAAAACATGTATGTGGTGGTGCTTATTTTCGTATAATCTAACATTTATAACCGTCACATTATACGTCTGTGGTGATACCACATACCGCTAGAATTCTTGCCGCCACAAAGTTTAATGTGACAATTAATTGAGAACCGTTGTAGCAGACGCAATATAATTAAGAGTGGTCATGGATTAGATTTTGAAAAATCCAATCCAAATCCAATCTAAATCCAAATATTTGGATCAGATTTTAAATTTAAATCCATATAATTTTATAAAAGTAATTTGGATTTTTTATAAATCCAAATCCAAATATTGAGATTTGGATCAAATCCAAATAATCCAAATCCATATTTTTATAAGTTGTTTTTATAAATTTACATAATAGAAAATTAGTATAATGTAATTTAATTTTTTTATGTGCTAAAGGTTAATTATCAAATTTTTTAAATGTTAAGTTTATTTTTTAGTTATACATTAATTTCAATATTTTATTGTACTTTAACATTTTTAGATTTATGAATTTATTATTTATTTAATTGATTTTAGGAGAGATTTTTCATCCTAAATTCATTTTCTTTTATATCTATTCATTCAGATAAAATATAAATTAAATAATTTTAATACGTTTAATTTTAAAAGAAATTGTATGACGCACATCTTAATTTTGATAAAAAAATATGTTTAATAAAAATTACTCCACTATTTTTATTAAGATAAATCATTCTCTTATTTTCTAATTTTTTTTATAAATATAATTTAATTTTAAATTTTTAAAATAAATTGTATAAAAGGGATATTTTCACTTATTTGATGCAAAAGTTTACTCTTTAGAATTCTAAAATAATAATTTTCATTTTCCCTATCTAATATGAAACAAAAATTTAATATTTTTATTTCATGTACCTCTTTTCTTCTTAACGTTTTCGTAAAATAAAAAAAATAAAAAAAAAAACTACTAAAGAAAATCATAAAAATAATATGTTAATGAAAACTAGAAACTGAAAAATTGAGTCTGCATAACATGCTTAACTAGATATATAAATGTTATTTAAAGTATATAAGTTTATCGCAAGCATTCATTTATATTTGAAGTATATAAATCTCATTTAAAGTATAGAAGCAATTAGATATATAAATATTTATTTATGTCACGCATTCCCATTCCCGTAAATGGCAGTGCAAAACACGAATATGGCATATAAGCATTTCCCACAACCTCTGCACACGAGTGTGAAGTGAAGCTTCATCAGTACTGGAGATAATTTAGATTGGAAATTTGAATTATCCAATTTCTACAATCTGAATAAACAAATTGAGAATCAGATCTGAAAATGTTATAAAATATGGATTAAAATAAAAAACAGATGAAATAAATGGATCAGAACAATGGATCAGTTTCATTAAATTGGATTTTTTCCCACCCTTTTATATATATAATGCATTGTATAAGTGACAATTTTAAACGTACAGCATATATGTTAGTTATAAATATCGTAATTTTAAAATTAGATAAATTAATTTAATAACAGTTTTAAATGTCACTTATTATAATATAATATGACATTTATAATAATTTTTATAACTTTTATAACTGTCATAATTTGAATATTAAATATTTAATTTTTTAAAATATTTATAATAATTTATTTAATTCTATTTTATAATTTGATTTCGTAATATTATTTAATTTTATATTATAATTAAATTTCAATACACAGTTAAGTTTTATAATATAATTAAATTATAACATCTAATTTCATTATATAATTATAATTTATAATATAATTAAAATTGATAAATATAATATTCAAAGATGACTTCATTCATTTATTGAGAGAACAAAGTTGATAATGTCAAACTAATTCAAACAACAAGTAAATTAAATTTGATTTATATTTGAATATATTACAACTAAAGTCATAGTCCTAATTCTAATTTGTCTTGCTGTCTCCACTAATCCAATAATATTCTGGTTTGATGATGGAGCACCACTTCCAACATCCTGTACCTAGAATAAATTAAAATATATTTAGAGTTAATTTTTAATCTTAAAAAATAAATGAAAGCAATACTATAATAAAGTTTTAAGGACTGAAAACAATATTATAACATTTTTACGACTGTAAACACTATTTATAATTCTTTAAATCATATATAATCTGAAAAGGCTATACACCAACCAAGACTTCCATATTCACTTTCAACTTGTAGCTGTGCAAGAATTCGTTGTTCTATGCAATAATAGAAGCATCACATGCTTACAACAAAATAAAATAGCGTTTTGCAAACTGCAAATTTAAATAATCATGAAAAAAAACATTGTTTAAGGCATGGACAACATACACTAAAAATAACCTATGAAACAATTCATACTTCAAAATTCACTTAAAATAATGATGTGGCATGGATAGTAAAAAAACAATAGTCATAAACAAAAAAATTTAGATTCACCTCAAACAAAGTACTAGGACAATCAGAAACATAAATAAAAATAAGGAAAATTAATTGGACGTTGTTTCACCCTTATTCATCTCCATATACAACACATCAATGGGAAAACTAATTGCATAATACTTATAAAGGTTAATTTTTTGGCAAAGAGATGCAAAGAGGCCATGCTTGGGTTGCAGTATGAGATTGCGATAACATAAACAAGCCCATAACTATGTGACAACTGTGAACACATGCACTGTTACAAAGACAAATCCATAGCAGAATAAATCAGTAGTGAAATGGATTCCACAGATAGTAAGAGCACAAAATCTAAGAAATTGAACGAAGTTACAATAATTTAAAGACCTCGCGTTCACAAAATCAATTACTTTTCAAATGAATCCCAGTGGAATCACTTTTTCTATCATGTTGTTTTTCTAATTCTACACAAAACTGGCAATAAAAAATTTGATGAACACTAGTGTTCTTTCTCTTAAATAATTTAATTTAAAATAAAAATATATAAATTGTGTTTTGAACCTTTATTTGAAACAGTTTCACATGGATTTGTTCAATCACAAATAATCATAATATAAAAAAGAAGAAGAAGAAACCCCTTTCCATGTGCCATCAATGAGTATCTGTTTTCTGCGGCTTTATCTCTTACAAAACTAAAAAAGTTACCTCAGCCTTTAGTTTCTTCTTTTCTTATTTGGCTTTAGACTTCGCAATTTCTTTCATCTTCAATACCTGTAAATAGAAATTCTAACTGAATAAGACTTGCAATGCAAACTAATATAACTGTTAATATATATCCATAAGTAACTACCAAAACAATGAATCGATATTACCCTTCCCAATTTTCCACAGAAAATAGTAAAGACAATATAATAGCAAAGAATTTGAAACAACTAAAAAATAGGCACATTGGTTTAAACCAATATGTACAGATGTGTTATTTAAAATTTCATGAACTGAATGCCTTTCACTTAGCCCCACCCTTAATCTGTAACTAAAAGTATATAGCTATATAAATAGTACAGTAACAGGAAGTGAGCTATAATTCAGAATAATAATAATAATAATAATAATAATAATAATAATAATAATAATAATAATAATAAATAAATAAATTATGAGAACTTTATCATAATCAACTAGTAGTTTATGTTTACTAATCGTACATCTTTCTGAAAATCCTTTCTAATTAAAATTAAAATCATATTAGCATGCTATTTCATTCAGTCTCAAGTAAAAAATAATTACTAATTTCAGTCAAAATAAAAGCAGATATCGATTGAAAGAGTTTCCATACCTTGCTGTTAGCAATTTCCTTGGCCTTTTCCTTAGCAATCCAATCATCATCGTCTTCTTGTCGATTTGTTCAAATTGCTCATGCTCCTAGATTTTTCAACAAAGAAAGCAACTAATTAATCAGTCTCTAACAACACTAAAATGAAGGGGAAGTTAAAACCTAAAAAAACCAACCCAAAGCAGAACAACCTTTGCAATCATCCCCGCAACATGTTTCCTCTTTTTCTTTTTTTCTTCCTCCATAGTTTATTCCATTTAGACTTGTTTACTTTATTTATTTGCAAGCCTAGCCACAACTGATTTCTCCTCCCATGGACTTGTCTCATTAGCGACTTACCGGAATGGCTCCAACTGAGCTCTTAGCTTTGACATCAAAAGAGGAGACAAGAAGTGGATGGAAACTCCGATAGACAAAATCGTGTTTCCAGCAACAAAATCAACAAAGCAGGATACTTTTCAGGCTTCAGACACTATTCGTTAAATACTCAACAGAAAACAAAGAAATTGAAACGTTTCTTAAGTTCCATAATGGAAGAAAAAACAACCTAAGACTTCGAAGGGTGACCCTTTGTCGCGAAAACCGCCATGCCTTCCATCGCCACGACCAAATCCACCTCTACTGCGACCGCCACCGTCTCGGCCACTCCTGAAATCGCCACCGTCGCGGCCACCCGTGAAACCGCCACCGTCATGACCACTCCTGAAACCTCCACCGCACTCACGCCTCTGGGGGGGTCTCATTGTTTAGTGATCAGAGAATGCAGCCACAAAGGGTTGTCAAGACAATGTTTGGAGGGTTTATGGTTTTGAGGCAAACAAAAATAGGTTTTTGAAGAGAGAGGAATACTTCAATGTTTGGGTTACGATTGGGCTTTCTTGGGACTAAAACACATTGTTATTAAGGAGGGAAATAAACGCGGGAGAGTTTTTATTTCAAATGATAATTATGATGGTTCTACATGTCACATTTCAAAGGGAGATTATGGCGCCTATGAAATTTTCGTATTATATAGTTAATTGTGGCGGTTTTTAATAACCGTCATATTTTAACTGTCACTACATACATGTTTTTTTGTAGTGTGCTCACTAAGAGGTCCAAATCTTATAATTGTTCAAGGGTAGCCTAACTCTATTTGAGATTTTGATCGAGCAATCTTGTAGAGTTCATTGTCAGGAGTCCAATGACGGACTCCGATCGTTGATCTGATGAGCGAAGATGTTAAAATCTTATAAAGAAGGTAGAGGAAAGGAAAAAAAGTTTTTAGAGAAATGATGGTTCTTTTAAAATGAAACCTGAACAACTGAGTATATTTATATAGACTTTTCACTTTAATAATAAAATATTCAGGTGTCAATTTAATTGTATCACTTCTATTAGAATTGATGGCTAAAACAAGAGGGGGGTGAATTGTTTTTGAAAGCTTTTCACAAATGTTTAGTTAAGAGTGAATTCCTTTATCAATTCACAAAGACAAAAATCAGAAAAGCTAAAAGAAATCAAGCTTTCAAAATACGTAGCAAAATTTTAATCGGTTGATATTATGATATAACCGATTGATATTATTACAGAGTTAACAGCAATGTTATATATCAGAATTATAATCGATTGCAAGAACAATATAACCGGTTGTTTATATCAGATACAGAAACATTAACAAGATAAACCAAGACAGAGAAAGAGAGAATCACACAAAGCAATTATATTGGTTCATTCAACCCCTCAGCTACATCCAGTTCTTCAGAAAAACCTTATGAGTTCCACTATGTAATACACAACATATTACATACACACAACAACAACAAGAGAGGATCTTTAATACCTAAGATCACACACACTCTCTTCAACACACCACACACCTTAAACCAGAACACCCTTTTGTATATTTCAAAAGATAAGAGAGTCTCTATTTATAAACCTCACAAAATGCCCGTTTGAATCTGTTAGGAAAACCAATTGTTATTGGCAAAACAGATTTTCAAAATTCAACCGATTGAAGTTTCGAAATAACTGGTTGATTCGGTTAAAGCTGTTATAAAGCAGTTAAAAAACCCACCAAACAGGCCAGAGAGGAACAATTAGATAAAACCAGAAAATAACCGATTATTTATCACTTTGCTTTTCAAAAAACATTTTCTCTTTTAAAAACAAGTTTGCTCAAGCTAAGGTTATGAATCAAAGACGAATAGAACAAATTCTAAAACTTAAACTAAACATCTAACCTAACATCACCACAGCAATCAAGCTCTGCACAAATTCTTCACAGATTTGATTCATCGAAGCCTTTGGTTCCAACAACTTCTACTCTAAGACTAATTTTCTCGTTCTTTACACGATGGTTCCCTTTGGTGGGATGTGGACGAATTCTTTCAGTTTTCAAATTCCTTGGGGGTGTCTCAAGGACCAATGCTGCTCTTCACAAGCCAAGTCATCTTATGTAGCTTAAGCACAAAAGAAGACTTTGTGATATTTCTCTTTCACAGTTGTCTTCTCCTTGCATCAAAGGAGATTTGATATTTGTTCGGATTCATGAAGTTGTGTATCTCGTAGGTCTTGAAGACTGTAAAAATCACCTTAATGAAAGAATAAAATAGTACTATCCAAAGGTGACAAACTTCTTACTCATATGGACGTGTGCAAAAAGTCGGATCTTGCCTGAAAATCTTTTGGATCTTGGAAAGTTAGTCTTCTGGGAACATGGTTTCATGAATTTGCTTTTTCTTCCCTTGAAAACAACGAAAGAGTCCTAGTAATGGAGTCTTGGAATCGCAATTCGAGTATCTTGAGAGTCTTTGCTTTGACTTAAGACTTTGTGTCATCGTCCATGAAGCTCACCAAAGCTCAATGTTGGATCAGGATCCACGGTCTTCCTATGAAATATTGACAACCAAAATTAATTTTCTTTATAGTGAGAGGGATTAGTAATCCTCTTTCTCTTGATGCTTGGATCATGAATAATTCTAGAGGTTTTTTTTGCTAAAGTGTTGTTTGATATTGATATGTTATCTGTTTTGCCTAATCAAAATTTGGTGGAAAGACCCAAATTTCCTTTTATTGCAGATATTGAATTTGATAAGTTGTCTTCATTTTTCTCTTCAAGCAAAATGATAGGTCGTGATATTTCTAAATTGAGATAACATCTTGATAACCTCAATAACACAACCAAACTGCCTGTTGTTTTTTCCAAATCTCTTGTTGTATAGTATAAACTTGTGATTGTCTAATGAGGACCTGAGAGATAGTGCACCCACTGACCAAGCCCATCCTTCCAGAAGGATGATTAGGAGCATGACCCAGTATTCAGGGTCAGGATCCACCACTAGCCGGTGCTTCAGACCCATTATTCCTCAGAAGATCACAAGGAGTAGAGCCCAAGCCATGGGAGTTGAGCATCAACTAGTTTCTTTATTTTTAATTTCAGTAGAGTAGGGTCCATTTAGCACAATCGGGGGTGTATTTATCATTTTAGCTTGTGCCTAGCCCTTTAGGGGAGGAATGTAGCCCTAGCTTCTAGAAGCTAGGACTAAGGGGTGACATTGACTTAGTCAATGACCTAGGTCGCCCCTCTCTTCATGACTTTTATGCCCTCCCGCATCTTGTTTTCCAAGGCACTCATTCCTATAAATAGGGTGTCTTGCCTCATGTTATGACACATTGAAATTTTGAATAGAAAAGAAACTCTGCAAAAATCGTAAGTGAGACTTGTGTCCTCTCTTCAATTGATCTTATCTTGTGAGTGTGAGCTCTTTAAGTGACGCCCTTCATCACTTATCTTGGAGTTCCAACATCCTCTAAGTGGCGTGTTCAATCTCCATAAGTCTTCCTATCCTTCATCTTTCCATTCCATTTTCATCACGCCATCTATCTCCTTGTTGTTCTTTTTTTTTTTTTTTTTTTTGCCTCTTTTCCATTCGGTCATATTCATCATTATTGCTTCTTTTATGTTCTTTCACTTCTGCAATCATTATCATAATCACCATATATTTTGTTTTTTCTTTTACTTTCTAGAAATGAACCTTCACACTTAACCACTTGGTTAAGTTCGTGTCTAGTGGGAATCTTCTTTGGTTCTCACCCCATAATTGCTAAAATCCAAAATCCTAAACAAAGTGTCACCATAAAATGGGCAACTCTAAAATCAACTCACATAACTGTCCAAAGCAAAAACACTAAATGATGCCCCTCACAAGGAAGTGGTTGGTGTCACAAAGAAACAAAATTATGTGGTAGAGGTACAAACATATGATGTAGTTGTTCGCAATGCATGGGTGATGGAAGTTTAGGAAACTCCTATTGATCTTGATAACCTTGTTGAAGTTGTTGTTGGCCAGGTGGAGAGTGGATCCTTTGTTGGTCAAAAGTTTAAGAAATATGCTGAAGATATAGGGGTTGGTTTAGGATCTCATGATGATATTTTTGTTGATATGCCCTCTTTGGAGGGTGTCCATAAATCAAATGATTTGTTACAAAAGAAAGGACTTCCATTACAAGAAAATAATTAAATAGAAACCAATTTTAGAGACAAAAATTAATTAGTTACTATATTGACCAAATAAGATACTCTTTTAGAGACTTAAAAAACTATTGATATCTAAAGTAATTTCTATTATTAATAAAATTTGTTGGTAGATAAAACCTTGGTAGCAAATTAGATACCAATTTAGAAAATATTTATCAATAATAAAAATTAATTTAGATACTAATAATTTTTTTGTTCTGTAAAATATAATCAATATACCAACTAATTTCTTTTGTCTCTAAAATGAATTTTTATTTAATAATTTTTTAGTATATGATGAGATTGTACCTCTAATCATAGTAGTTTCAATCACTTAATAGAAAAATAAAATAAATATGATATTCTCGTTCTTTCTGTTATTTATTTTTTAATCAAACATGCATATCTTTTTTTAAACCAATGAGGTAATTTTTTAAAAGGATTCTAAAATTCAACAAGTTTTAAATTGATTTTAAATGATATATTTTGTGTTTTTAAATACAGTTTCGCCTTTTTATATTTTTTAAAGTTATGATATTAGTGATTCCATTCATGACATTAAATTTTTTTTTTTTAAAAATGAAAGTTTCTTTCTAATTTCTAAATGAGATGTGGATATCATTTATATTTTTTTTAAGCTATAAAAAGAACGAAATTGTGTGTGAAAAATTCGTGATATTTGACAAGAAACTTTCATATTCTTCATCGTTTCATCCCAACTAATGTTACTTTAATCATGATATTAGTTCAAATTATTCCTCTTAATTAGAAATAAGAATATATTTGGTAGATAGAAAAATAATAAAGAGCCTAAAAGAATGTAGATAGAGTAGAAACAAATCAGTTGAAAAAAATTAAAAAAAAATTAAAAAAAAGTAGAAATATAAGTTTGATAACAAGATTATAATGGTGGGTGCTTGGAGGTTTTCTAAATAACAAAATTCCAATGATGATTTTCAGGTCATATAATTTGTTTTTTTCTATTCTCGTTCATCTTTTACCGGTTTCTAAAATATTAAATATAATATAATAACTATTTTAAATAAAAATAATTTTTTTAATCTCTAAAATAATATTTAATTTAAGGTTTAATTACTTTTTTGTCCCTACTTTTGTGGTCAATATTGAATTCAATACAGTGGTTTTTAAAAAAAATCAATTTGGTCCCTTTCGTTAAGTTTTCACCAGTGGGTTAACGATTGATGACATGTTGCACACACAGAATGTCTCTCTCATCCTTTTTTTTTGCTTTTCCTCTCTCTCATCAATGGCTTTCATCTCTCCATTTTCACAAACAACATCTTTACCCTCAACATGACCATCAATGGCTTCATCTGTCACTTGTGAACCTAAAGAAGTAGCTCTTGATGCAGGTTCCCTCCAAGCTTGTGTCACCCCAAATGTGACACCTAAGTATCCTAATCCACAAGTTCAACATCAAACCCAATTTAGGAAAGATAGAATTCAGAGAGAAATGGAAAAAGATGGATGTTGGTAGAGTATTTAGAGGGTTATGCAGAACTTGGTGTTGCCTTAACCTCTTAGGTAGGAAGCGTGGTGAGGGTTTTGAAACCGAGATTGAATGTCCTGGAGAGAAAATATTGTTGGTGAAGAAATGGAGAGAGATGAAAGTCATTGATGAGAGAGAGGAAAGCAGACATTCCACATGTGCAGTGTGTGCACCACGTCATCAATCTTTAACGCCGTTGGAAAACTTAACGAAAGAGACCAAATTAAAAAGTTATAACAAACCTTGAGACCAAATTGATTTTTTTAAAAAACACCACTATATTGAATTGAATATTGACTCCAAAATAGGGGCAAAAAGATAATTAAACTTTAATATAATAACTAATTATATTTAGTTTTTAAAATTAATTTTTGTTTAATAATTTTTTATAGTGTTAAATTTATTACAATTACAGATAACTATGTGTTTTCATTTGGTAAAATTATTAAAATTATTATAGAATATAAAAACTGCATATTTTTTATAGATTTGAGTAAAATGAAAACCTATATTGAAAATAAGGTATATATATATATATATATATATATATATAATTATTAATAAAATAATTCTTATGTAACTTCAGTACATACATTTTTTGTTGAATATACTGAAAATGAAATTTTAAAAATTTAATACATCTTATTTTAGATGATAATTAGCTTTAAAAATATTTTTATTAACAATTAAAATTATTTAAATAGAAAAACTGAAAAGACTAACTATGAACATAGCATTTTGTACATGATGCTAAAGTATAGAAATAAAGGATGAATTTTAGTGTAACGGAAAATATTATAATAATTTCAATCATTCTTATCTAAAAGCAAGATGAAAGTGATATTGTTGTATGTAAAGTAAGATGTAATGAATTTTAAATATATTAACAGCATATTTAAGAATTTTTTTTTCAAATTTTAATTAATTGGTATAATATTAAGTATATAATTTTTTTCAAAGTCTTATAATATGCGTGTTTATTATTAATGTTTTGTGTTTATTATTAATGTTTTGTACATCAGTATAATATTTTCATTACAATTGACAATTTAAAAAGTATATATCTAAAATCTAAATCGTAATAAATTTATCTCAATATTTTTATATTATATAAACAAATCATTTTATAACTATTCATTATTTAAATTTAATTTATAGTTATTGTCAATACAATATAATCAAATAGTATATTTTTTCAATTACATAATACTTATTACAAACCTTTTATTTTAATTTATTCACTTTGTCTCAATTCAAACAAAGCAACTTTAGTTATTATTAGAAAAATATTTCATAAACAACTAACATATTGATAATATATATATATATATATTATAGAAAAAATTATAAATTTATAAGATATATAATATAATAAGAAGACAAATAAGTTAAGGAAGTGTTATTCATCTTGATAACTTTGTTGAAGTTGTTGTTGGTAAAGTGGAGGGGGAATCTCTTGTTGGTCAAACTTTAAGAGATCTATTAAAGATATAGAAGTTGGTTCAGAATCTCAGGATGATATTTTTGTTGAGATACCTTCTTTGGAGGATATCTACAAATTGGATGATTTGCTACCAAAAAAAATGACTCATTGCCTCCTGAAAATTATGGTCTTCATCTCAAATATGTAATTAATGCAACAAGTCCTAAATTAGTTGCTGCCAAATGGGTTAGTTCTAAATCTGTTTATCTATATTTAGTCTTGCAAAATTATTTTGAATCTCTTTCAAGTGATGAACAAGAAGCTCAAGAGTCATATCCAACCATCTTAGCAGCGGATATAGTTACCTCGGCTGGTATTTTCTTAGAAGAAGCTAATTTGGTCTCTAAGTTTTGGACTGAAAATATGGATAAAGAGGAATCATTAAGTGAAAATGATGAACTAGTTCAAACCTCTAGGAGACCGGGACGTCCTCCTAAGCCAGAGTGAAAGTCAATAAGATGACCTCCAAAATAGGTCAACCCAAGAAAAAATAATGGTAGTAGCATGCATCAATATCATGAATACAAACAAGGATTATCTAATTGGATTTTGGGATTCAATCATTCATCTTTGTTGTTTTCTGGGGAGTTACACATTATAGAAGGTTTTTTTGGTTGCCTTCTTATCTTTATTTAATTTTTCATTATTTTGGTTTAAACTTCCATTGTAGTTGCTCAAGATACTCTTGTGAGTTTCTTTGTTTATTTTTTTCGCATGAATTTGGTCTAGTCCACATGTTTTTTTTTCTTTTTTAATTTTATGTTATTTTTCATGAGATGACACATGCTATCTAGCATAAGTTTTTTTTTTTTTAAAAAAAGGAAATATATATCATTGTCGTAATAATAATAATAATAATAATAATAATAATAATATTATTATTATTATTATTATTATTATTTTGATGGGTGAACAAGTTGGGTTGGTACATTGTTTTGCGTGATTAGATTTCACTAATTATACTTTCTAGGATGACAATATTTTTGGCATAACTTTTGATTTTTCTTCCATAAAACTTTTTCCTTATTTTCTGTTTGTATAAAATTTGAAACCATTATTTTTCAAACTGAAGACTCAATTATATGAATCTCCTTCACCATCTCATAATCTTTATTGATATGATTTCAATATATCAGTACAGCTAAAATACCCTTTCTAGATTAATCCCTAATCAATATGCATCTTAACAATTTCAACAAAGTATTTTTTTTCCTAAAAATATCATGTCTCGTTTACATTTTCACATGATTCATAGTTCATATTCAATTGCACAAAATTTAGATTTTTAAAACAATTCAAAAATATAAAAAAAAATCACCCAAAGACATAAAATAAATATTTAAAAAACATATATAATTAAAATTTACATATAATTTAACTAAAGAAATAAACAATCATTAAAAAACCTTTTAAAAACAAATATAATTTTTTTTAAATACTTTTAATTTGTTTTAGCTTGAGTGTGTGAGGAAAGAAGAAGGCAAAGGGAAAGAGAGAAACACTGAGAAAAAGACTTAGAAAAGAAATTGTATTATCATTATTATTCAAAACAAAAAGCATTCACAAGTATATATAAAAGAGTTGTAACCGACTGGTGGTTACAAAGGAAAGAACTAGAAGTGACTAGTCATGTATCTAGAATTATCCCTTTACACCCCCCTTAAAATTCTGGTGGGGAGATGTTTCACCATAAGTTTACACCTAAAACTAAAGAAGGAAGCCTCGAAAACGAGTTTAGTGAAAATGTCAGTCAGTTGATATTGACCAGGAATGTGCACCAAATGAAGCTTTTGTTGAACTTTCTCTTTGACAAAGTGTAAGTCTAATTCAAAATGCTTAGACTTGGAGTGCCTGACAGGATTGACGCCTATGAGAATAACTCCGAGATTGTCTAAGTACATTGTAGGTGGAGAGAAAACTTTTCGTAGCTCTGTGAGAAGAGATTGAATCCATAGCAACTCTACGAGAAAGCTGCGATAGTTTGGTACTCAACTTTTGTACTACTTCGAGAGACGACCTTTTATTTTTTAAAAGACCATGAGATAAGATTCTTTCCCAAGTAGACGCAGTAGCCAGTGGTGGAACATCTATCATCCAAATCTGTTGCCCAATCTGCATCACTAAAACCCATGATGGGTAAGGTAGAATTGGGATGAAGATGGAGACTGTGCGCAGTGGTGCCAAGAACATATCTTAGAATTCGTTTCAAAGCCCTCCATTGGTATTCTGGAGGAGCATGCATGAATTAACAGACTTTGTTCACAGAAAAAGAAAGATCAGGACATGTGATAGTGAGATATTGAAGTGCTCCAACAATTGTAAAGAGTGGGATCTTGAATAGCAGTGCTACCATCTTTTGTTAATCATAGAGAAGAAATCATTTGTGTGGGCTAGGATTTGGCATGAAGCATACAACTTGTTGCATAAGATCAGTTGCATATTTTTCTTGAGACAAGAATAAACTACCATCTGGTAGTGATGAGACCTAAACACCAAGAAAATAATGTAATATGCCAAGATCTTTTAAATGAATAGTAGTTTGTAAGGTTGAAATGAATTTTTGAATTACATTAGACGAGTTACTAGTGATAAGAATGTCATCAACATACACAAGAATGAGTAAGATATTACTATCCTGAAACTTGATGAAGAGAGGAGTCACTTTTAGAAGATTGAAAACCCATTTGTGTAAGAGTGTGTTGGAGTTTTTAGAAAATGGCCTATGCTTGAACAAAAATTGGGTTGAAACTAGGGTTAATTGCAATACTATTTTTGCTTAGGTGAAAATTCTTCTACTTGAGCGAAAATAGAATCGAGTTTAAGCTTAGATTTTTTTTTCTATTTTCACTTGTGAAAAAATATTAGAAATTTAAGTCTTATTTAGCTAATCAAACTTAATCATAAAACTATTTCAAAGTTTTTACCCAACATCAATATAAAATTTTGTAACCTTTATACAACTAAAAGATTTCTATGATTTTATATTACATAAATATAACTTGTATTCTCATTGAACTTACAATTTAGCATAAGTTTGCAAGACTTTAAAACTTCAAAATACATCTCACAATCAATCTCAAAAAATAAACCATTTTTCAAATAGTTTAAACTTCAAACCATTTTGATCAAATGACATCTATTTCACTCAAAAAAAAAAAAATTCGTGCAAGAGAAATTTGAAACTTGTAACCCTGTCACCTTCACATACAGATCCTTGAACCTAAAGTTTTATTGAAAGATAAACTAAAATTCTTTACTTGATTAGAAGTACGGGGTTACATAAGGAGTTTCAACTCGTAAAAGAACATGGATAACGTAACATGCACCAAAAGTCCTAATCAATTCTCTAAATACATTAGTAGGACTCTGAACTAATCATAAACACTACATACAAAACATGTCTACTCAGGTAAAAAGGAACATAAAAGAATTTTAAACAAAATTCCGATCGATCAACTTTATTCTATTTACTACCAAAAGTCTAGACAGATAAAAAAAGAAAAAAATATTTTCTAAAAAAGTTATAATTATTTTAAAATAAAATATGAATAATTAATTTTTATTTATTTATATAAACATTTCTCTTTAATGATAAAATATTTAAATATCATTTTAATTATATATTTTTACTCTAAAATTATTTAAATTAATTTTAAGATACCTACAACTTAATCTCTTATTTAGTATACAAACAAATAACTAATATTATATTTATTATTGAGTAAAGAATATTATATGCCTATATTTATGTAAAAAATAAAATTAACAATAATGATTACCTAAACAATAGTGAATAGTTATAATATATTTTTAGTTTGTTAAATTCTTGAAATGTATTTGAATAATTAGTTTTATAATTTTAAAATATAATTAAAAATAAAATAAAAATAAAAAACGTATATATTGCATTACAGAGTCTCGTAGATATTAAAAATAAAAAAATGTTGATTATTAATTTAAAAAGATAAAAATAAATATATTTTACAAAAGAAAAGAATTTCACTGAATTTTCCATGGATAAAAAAACAGTTGTAAAAGAAGGTAGATGAGCAGATTCTGAAGCAGGGATTTGACATGCTGACAGCTTACAGTCCACGAAATGAAGCAAAGTGTCCTCTACCAATTAAGGCATTTTCAGGCCTTTTATGGTCCCATACCCTACCCTACCCTTCCACCTACCACTGCTTCTTACTGCTACAATTTTTTACCAACTATAGTGACGACATTACTCGTCGAGAACATATAGTAAAGGGTGAACCACGTCAGTAGGGTCTCACAGCATGGGCCAAAGTCATGTGGAGTGGACCTCGCAGGCAGCTTGGATTAGCGGGTGATCGGTCATCAGTGTGTTCCCTTAGAGAGGGGTAATCGGTCATCAGTGTGTTTCCTCGGAGAAAGGTGATCAGTCATCAGGGTTTTCCCTCAGAGAAGGGTGATCAGTTATCAGTGTGTTCCCTCAGAGAAGGGTGATCAGTCCTCGGCAAACGCTAAGCTTTGTCATAAGAGATTTATCCTTAGAGTTGCATGTAATGGCACGTGAAGGCTTTAAGGGCACGTGAGAGATTAGTTTAAATCATAAGGATAGACCCCGCAATGTTAGGGTTAACAATATACTGTGATATTCGTTCATAAAGATAATTGCTTGAAGATAGAGGGTTACCGCCATACACGCCAAAAGATTAAGAGATAAAAGATATTGTTCTTAGTAATATTTTATTGATATGCAGGTGGTTATTGTGAAGGCGGCAATAGCACTCCAAATATACATATACGCTGTTAAAGATTATGCACGTATAACAGCATTCTCTCACTCACTAAATATTTTCTTTCTAAAGATAAAGTTCCATGCAGGGAAAGTTGGTTACTAGAGATAACCTAATAACACCCTATAAAAGGGGCTTAAGGCTCCAGGGGAAGGTACGCAGTTTTTGAGACTAACACTCTTTTACTATACACTTGGTGTTTTTTGCCCTAGTTTTGACTTGAGCGTCGGAGTGCACACGGCCGCGAGGGCGTCTCTCTTTCTTGCTTTTGCAGGCAAGCTATTTTACAGTGAAGGAGGAGGAAAAAGGTGCTAGCGATCGTAGAGTTAAACCAACAGCAAGTCAACCAGCAAGAACACCAACCATTTAGATCATATTTTAAAAATTACCATTTATACAAATTGCTATTTAGTTGAGACTTTATTTTAAATTCACGATCTCATTTTTCTTAATAGTGATATTTTTTAAATTATTTATATTTAGATATTTAATTATTTTAAGGTGTAATTAATTACTTTTTTAAATGATAAATTTTTAAATTTAAGCTTACATTTATGCTTTGTTTGGATGGTTGAGGGTGGGGGAGTGAAAAGTTGAGGGTGTGGGGGAGTGGAAGTGTGAAGAAAGTGTGAAGAAAGTTGGGATTGTTTGGATTGGGGTATGTTAGAGTGAATGTGTGAGGAAAGTTTATTGAAGTGCGTGAGTGAAGTGATGGTTGTAAGAGTATTTTAAATTATTTTAAATATTATAAAATGTAAGATTACAAATTTACCCTTTTATATAAAAAATTAGGTAAGTATTAATTTTGTGCTTATTTTAGCTAATTAAAATAATTTAAAGTTTAACTTATAATTAAAAAAATTTAAAATTGAACAAAATAATTAAATATAATTATAAATGTAGGTAAAATTGATTATTTTCCATTTTATTGTTTGAAATTGATTTTCTTACTTAAGTGAATTTATGTTGATAATTACTTTATTATTTATGATTGTTTAAATGATTTTGTGTATATATATATATATATATATATATATATATATTTATATATATATATATATATATATATATAAATAAAATGATTAGTAATATTGATTTTCATTATTATCATTAACAAAATCAATATATTTTAAAAATAAACGGATATTTAGAAGACAACATGAATATTAAGTAGTTTTCAAAAGATATAATATAAAGTCATTACATTTGATTTGGAAAGAGATAAAGACATGTTCATTTGTTTGTAATTTTAGAATTATGTAAAAATGAAAAACATACTAATGTTAATTAGAAAAAGAAAACATATCCCCACTGATAACATTTTAATCCTTCTTGTGGAGGCTTTCAAACGGTTTTCTAGAAGACATATCTGCCTCCGTTGTCTTAGAATAATTGCATCTTTTTCATCAGCAACGTCTTCAATGCACCATTTGAAAAAATTACAACCAAGGACGATGTCACTTGTAATCTGTTTTGAAGAAAATAATAAAATTGAACAATGAATAAGTTTAAAATAGCATTCTTAATCGATTATGAAACGTAATTTTACATATTTTACCTTGTACTTTGGACAACCCCAAAATCGTTTTCCAGCATTTTTTTCTGTTTTTGCTGTTCTCAAAACAGCAAACTCTCCACAATGACAAATAGGAGGAAAGATAGCAGTTGTGTTCGTCGTAGAATGGGTAAAAGTATGAGGTTGTCGCATACCAAACCCGGTAGAACTAGAGGATGATGTGCTCTGATACGCAGACATTCAAGAAGACTTAGGCAATGCTGTTGAAGTTCCGTTTTATGTCGTGGAGGCCAAATTTTATTTATGCATAATATAAATCAAATGTTATAAAAGTTGCATTGAAAACAATATGATTATCTAAATAAGTTCCATGAAAACTACCATAAATTCTGAATATTAAATAACAATAACAAAGAAGTCATTAATGTTGAACATGAAAAATATAAATGAAAATAATAATGACAATAACATAATGAAGAGACCATCAATGACCTTGATGACGTCGAATGTCAGCCAGAGCATCCTGAACCTGGTCCATCCGGGTATTCAAGTTTTGTATGCCGGTCATAATTTGGGTTAACAATTCCATTTGGTTGGGGATTGCAGGCTGAGGTTCACCACCCCCAACATCTTGTTGTGCCAATTGATCCTCTTCATCATCTTCGTCGTTTGCCTGGTTAGGCCTACCAAGCTGCCATACGCCATTGACTTGGAATATATTTAATTTCGTCATACTCTTTTTCCCAAAATAATGATTCCATCCTAGCATTATTGCTGACTCATTTGACAAGTCGAAGCCATACACCTGTAAGATCCGTGTAATCAAAATTGCATACGGCAAAGGCATGTTGTGTTCCCTGCATTTAATCATGTGTTGGATGATGTAATAAGGCCAATTAATCATTATATTATTTTTGATGCACCAGAGCATGAAAATATCTTCATTCAATAATTGTGCGAAGTTGCTCCCACGAGGGCATAAGATGTGCACCCATGTATAATGTAGTAGTCTGTCATTCATTTTCAAACTACCGGCATTTCTGGCATTTTGACCTTGCATATCTTCCCGAATCATGGAGGACAATGCTAGTCCTCGATCAAAATTCAATTCCTCAGGGATGGACCCAGGGCCTAACTTAACACCGTCATACCTGAGATTGGCAATGTTCATCCAATCCATTTCAGTAATGGTTATTCGCTGTCCACAAATGTCAACACAAAGGTGACCAATAGGTGTGACCTTCATATTTGTATAAAATACTCTAACCAAGTTTTCATAATATGGAAATTTCATTCCAAGAAAAGCTTGAACACCTTGGAAATTCAGAAGCCTTTGGAATTCAAACCCTGCAGTAGAAAAGAATGGAGTATGCATAGCTTTTGGTGATAAGACTGTTCTTCTGTGAAATAGATTTTCAAACATCGTCATTTGACATTTTGTACTAAAGTATCTTGAATAATCAAGAACTTCTTCAATATGTGTTGCTGGGGGAGGAGGAATGGCATGATCTTCTGCTACAGCTTTACCCTTACGGGTTCTGTGGCGTTTCTGGGATGATGATGCCATTTGTAATGCACATATAACCTTGTATAAAGTAAATGACAATATCATATAGATAAATAATATTGGTTATGAAATAGAATACAACAATGTAATACACAAAATATTACATAACCAACTAAAAGGCAATAGCAGAATTGTTCAAGTACAATATTAAAAGTAGGCATCATAATAGAAGAAAATAAAGATAGTCCGAGAAATTAAAGAAGAACACATAGAAGAAAGACAGAAATCAAAAGCGATCATTGACATAAGAAATCAACGCCTGGTCATAAATGCGAACAACTTTGTCATGCGACGCTCAAATGGCATCCCAAATAGTTGTTTCACTCTTCCTGGATGCTCACATAAAAACTCGTAGCATTGATCCATGACCTGTTCATCTTGGATGTTAAGTTCGACGAGCATTGTCCAAATATCAGACTCTGAGTATTGGTAGGATGCATGACGACGGTTATGGTGTACATGCTCAGCATATAAGTCGTTCCTTCGTGTAATTTCCGCAACTATATGTTGTGTTGCAGTTGCTTGTGCACGAGCAATGTCAACCAACTCAGAGCCATTCATATTGGCATCCCTCATTGAGGAAACACATTCTTGCAGATTTGAATTCAACAGAGCAAAATGCTCATCAATTCCGTCCATGGTGGGCCCTTTTCTTTTTGATCCTCGGGAGGAGGATGTGCCCGCAGACCCCGCAGAAGGCATAAAAGGAGTATTTGAGGGAGTGTCAGAAGGAGTATCGCTTGATTGAATATGAGGAGGAGGTGACCGTGGTACGTAGTCATCTGCCTCTTCAAAGTTCGGTTGGTCAGGGATATAATCCATATTATCAGACTCAAGGTTGATGCTGAAATTACTTATGTCAGGACTTGAATTGATGTCTCGGGCTGTCCTGACCCTACTTCCGGTGGCTCTGTCATTACACCATAACTCCTCCATAAGATCATAATGGCGGATGGGATTGACACGCCATTTGGCGGCAGATGGTTTGGCCTAAAGACATTTCACATATTAGTACAATATCATAAATGTGAAGTGAAATGTATTCCTTGTTAAATATAGTTATCATATTACCTTCATCAAGTCATTCCAGACTTCGTCTTCCGCTTCAAAACGTGCGGTCGTGTGGTTCCATGCGAAACCACTTAATCCAGCAAACAAATCATGTACTTCCCTCCACCTGTCCTTAAGGCTTTTTTGACGATTTTTGACATGATTTTTCTTCATAGTTGTTAGTCCAGCATCGTGTAGAGCCATTACAATGTTGGTATATCCTTGAGTCGTCCAACTACCGTCAATTCGGGTACCTCGACGTACCTCTTCAGTCATTGCATTTAGCAAAATTAGGTCCATCTCTGTGGTCCATTTAGTGAACTCTCGAGAAGCACTTGATGAATGTGGAGCAACATTTTTCCCGCGATCCATCTAATATACTTAAATGAAGTTAGTATAAGAAGCATTGCAACAAATTATAAAATATATTAATCAATGAAATTAATTGTTTACATAATCTTGCCACATTTCGTTTGCTATAGTGTCTCTAATATGACACCCTAGGGTATAATCATGGTCACGAGCATGGGTAGGGGTTGGTTGTACATCTTCTTGTGACAATTCATGATCCACTTCTTGGATCAGAGAGTCATCATTATCAACCCCGCGCAGAAAGTTATGCAGAATACAACAAGCCAAAACAATTTTTGTCGTAGTATCCACATCATAATGGGCCTCACTCCCACTGGCTATTATTGGAAATCGTTTTTTCAGCACCCCAAATGTTCTCTCAATTACATTTCTAAGTGATGAATGTCGAAGATTAAACAACTCCTTAGCATTTTGTGGCCCTCTTTGCGAATATTCTTTCAAATGGTATCTAATCCCGCGATAAGGTGTTATTATATTTGGTTTTAACATAAAACCTGCATCACCAACATAGTATTTTCCTACGAAGATTGTGGAAAGTTGCGTTAGTATATAGTACAATAACCTATTTATTCTTCTGCACACCGAATCCCCTCAAACTAACCTTCTGGAATAACCAAAGGATTGTCTCGTACCAAAGCATCTTTCAATATCCTTGAATCAGAGGCAGTTCCTTCCCAACCGGCCAGGACATATGTGAACTTCATGTCAAAGTCACAACCTGCAAAAATGTTTTGGGTTGGCCAATCTTTTCTGCCTCGATAACGAGGAGCATCAGCACGTGCAACCTTAACACGTACATGAGTCCCATCTATGGCCCCTAAACAATCCTAATGTCAACCAAAATCCATAACTTTAATTATACACAAAATAAATACAACATAATACATAATTTAAAGTAATCTTATCATAAACAAACCTTAAAGTAGGGGTAAAATCGGCTGTTGTTAAAGATGTGTTGTTCTACAACCGTTCCATTTGGTTGAATTAAGAAATCCCCCTCCAACTTTAAAATCGCACTCAAAACATTATGAAAGTGGCGGGAGACCGTTTCTCCAGACCGATGGAAAAAAAATGAAACACTTCGATTCTTCACATTATGCCCAATAATGTGCAGAAACTTCGCTACTTGTTCTTCCACGGTTGATCGATATGCATCTTTAACAACTCCAGTTGCCCGTATTCGTTCACATAATTGAAGGAAAGCTTCTGGTCCCATGCGAATAATATCACGACATTTTTCAGTGTGAACCAAGAACTCCATCAATTCTTGTCTACGACGCTCTTTTTGTGGTTGGAACTCAGTAATAGAGTTGCTACTACGCACCGTGCGTAACAAATTCAATCCAAAACCAATCATACAAAGAATGATGACTGATGAACACTCATTATTTTTTTTTATTTGTTGTTGGATTTGTGAAATTAGATTCATGTTCGCCGCAACAACATCGTCATAAATTGCAACTGTTTCGTCAAAATCTACCATCTCTGCCTGGTCATAATGCCTTGTCGAATTGCTAACGTTATCCATGTAATCTTTAACTTTCATCGACAACCATGATTACATGTAAGTGTCAATACAACATACCGAAAATGATTACCATTTCAGTGTAGAAATACACCAACACAGTGACCCTAAAACCTAATCTTAATTAACTTTAACACAAATTTTATTATAAATTTAGTTTGCTAATATAACAAAATTGATACAAATACATACACAAATTATATTGGTGTACATTAAAATTCTATCACACAACAAATAAATACAAACAAACAAAATAAACAATTACATAAAATGAATTAACTATAAGAACAATAATAACTGTGTATAATATTGACAATAATAACTATGTATAATATTGACATTTGAAATATTTATGCAAAATAAAATTAACTTTTTGACGTTTTAGTACTTACTACATATTTTTTATAATGTTTTTAATCATTACATTAATAAATTTTTTCAAATGTATAAAAAATTAAAACCTAACCATTACGCCGTTTTATTTACATTTTGTATACATATTATTTTAAAATAAATTAAAGTCTTTTTCATAAATAATTATATTTATAAAAAGGTAATAAATGTCTACATTTATTATGACAAACTACAAATTTTTATTTCAAATTTTACAGTTATTTAAAATTAATACAACATTTTTGATAATGTCTTTAATGAAAAAAATTTTAATTTATGTAAAATGTAAAAAAATTAACCTTAACATTGAAAATTTATTTTTGCATTCTGTAAACAAATTATTTTCAAAAAATACAACTATCTTTTATAAACAATTACATTTGTAAGAAGTAAAAACTATCTATCTACCTTTAACTACCATCAAATTCTAATTTATTCTCTAAATTTATTTTGTTCTTTCTTTTTTAATTCGTACAACATACTTTAATATTATGCTTTTAATTCTAACATTCATAATTTACGTAAAATATAAAAAAAAAACTATAAATTACAAATTCTTAGCAAAATTGTGTAGAAATATTTCTTTTAAATAAATTTAACTTCTTTTTTAAAAATAATTAAATGTTAAAAAAATCAAACCTATGTACATTTATTATTAAAAATTGTCATTTCTTCTCTAAATTTATTCTGTTCTTTTTTTTTTTAATTCATACAACATACATTAATATTATGTTTTTAAAATTCTAACATTCATAATTTACATAAAATATAAAAAAAATAAACTATACATTACAAATTCTTAGCAAAATTGTGTAGAAAAATTTCTTTTAAATAAATTACATTTGATTTTAAAAAAAATTACATGTTTAAAAAATAAAAAGAATGTACATCTATTATTAAAAATTTTAATTTCTTCTCTAAATTTATTCTGTTTTTTCTTTTTTAATTCCTACAACATACTTAAATATTATATTCTAAGATTCATACTTTACGTAAAATAAAAATAAAAATAAAAATTACAAATTCTTATTTCCATTGTGTACAAATATTTATTTCAAATAAATTTATTATTTTTAAAAAATAATAAAATGTTTAAAAAATAATAACTAGTCCATTTATTATTAAAAATTACAATTTCTGATGTCAACTTTATCTAAATCCTAATTACTATAACATGTTCTTAATTATTTCAATTATAACATTAATAAATTATGTAAAATGTAAAACCAAAAAAAAAATTTACTCCATAGCATGATATTTATATTTCTTTTATGTGAAAATATTCATTTCAAATAACTACATATTTCTCTTATAAACAATTAAATTAAAAAAACTCAATAAGTAAATTAAAACAAAATCATGATGACATCAACAATTTAACACAGAAAATTAATTTACTAACTTCTTAACATCAACAATTCGTCTAAACCCTAAAAAAAAAAAATTACAAAATCATCATGCATAAATATACTATAAATGGAAACAACAAATTTAAATCAGAACAAATTTAAATCAAACAGAACCCTAAAATACAAGTAAAAATCATAACAAAAAACCTGATGAATTAGGGTTTAGGGTTTACAGCAGCAGAAGATAGTTAGGAAGAACAGCACCACCACAAAACTGCCTGGAAAAAATTAACAAAACGAAAAACCATCACAAAATATATACCATAATCGATTATCACATCCATCATAAACACAGCATAACAGATTACCCAAACAAATTTTCCTACATAATCGATTATTTTCAAACCCTAAAATCAACCATAACCGATTATGAAGGCACATAATCGATTATTGCACCAATTAAACCAGTAACATAATCGATTATGCCATGAAATTTAGTTGATAATCGATTACTCCCTCTGCATAATCGATTATCAACTGATTTCAGGCACATAATCGGTTATCTGGCCAGTGCAAATTCAACCATAATCGATTAACCAAACTGAAATGAAGGCAAAGCTAACATGCTAACCTCAGATGAACCACAGATGAACGAAGAGTCTGATGCCCTTACGAATCTCTACAAGCCACCTTAACCAATTCACAACTCACTGGATATCAGCACTATATGGATATGAGGAGATATGAGAAGGAGCTTTTTATCAGCACGAAGTTGGATGACTGAAACAGCAACTTCACCATGCTTTTTATACACTGAAACAACAACTTCAATGGTGTACACCTACTGCATTCACACCTCTTCAATGCTCTCACCCACTACCCTTCAGTGGTCAAACGATTCCTGAGCCAAGTCAGGAATCCCGCAGATGAAGAATCTCGATGTGCACAGTGCATGCAGGGGCATCTCCTTGTACCAACATCAGTGCATGCACGCGCATCTGCATGTGCCATGCACAGTGCAACTGCATGCAGCTGCACTATTCCTTCTGCCATGCAGCTGGTGAGCTATTCCTTCTGCCATGCAGCTGGTGGTCCAATGACAAGTGGAGGCAACGTGTCCTGCAGGTGCTGTAGAAGGCAACTCGTCTATGCAGTTGTAGAAGGAGGGTGTATGTAGCGGTAGAAGGAGGTGTAGAAGGCACATATTCAAGGGTATAATGGGAAGTTCGTTCGTCTCACGTGGCACTTCCTCTCCTACTCTCAACTTTCTCTGCACTTTGGAGAAGAAGCGAAATCCACTCCACTTTCTCCGCAATTCCTCCCTCACTCGCATACATCAGTGGAAACAAACGGGGTGGACTGCCGACATCCGTCGTCGACAACAGTACCATCCCCAGAAACAAACAGGCTGTTATGGTTTTTTTAGTGTAACATCATTGATTGAATTATAATTCAAAGTAAAGTTAAGTTAATGATGACTTATAATTTTTTAAAATTTTATCCAAATTAATAATGTAGGAATAAATTTGTACCATTTTGATAAAAAAAAAAAAAAAGCAGCTATCATCATGATCTCCTTTGAAAACCACTCAAAATCTTACACTTTCACCCTAGATTTAAAAAAAAAAAAAAACTAGTTTGCAAAATATTATTATGTTTTTCATTTAATTTTTTAAATATTAAAATAAATAAATAGTCTTTAACATTTTTCTGATATTTATCTTTTAATCTCTTGGAATCTGTTTTAACAGTTTCAAATATACTACAATCATCAAATTCTAATAACTGTAAAGGTGAAAAATAAAAATAATTTCCAATTGCTTGCTTAATTTTTTTTCTTCCTGCCATTGTCTAAAATTTAACCCATGAAAAAAAATAAAATAAATTTACTATTGGTCATTAGAACTAATTGTGTTCCAAATTTTTTTTTTTTTAATTTCGTTTATTTTGATTGAAATAATTAATAATAGATAAGTCAACTATCGAGGTGAATATATCTATGTTTACAATGGTAGATGTAGAATTGATATATAATATGTATAATTCACTTTTAATAGCTATAATTTATGACCGTGTAATTTTAGTTTTTCTTTAAATTTAATAACATATTTATTAATCAAGTTTAAGTCATGTTTATCCAACATCGATATATCATCTAATAATTAATAAAAAAAATTTAACGAATAAATAAAGTTTATTATTAAACATTGCTTTTAATATTTATAGAAATAAATAACTATTATTTATTATTATTTATGAATGAACATAATAATATTTTTATTAGAAATTATAGGTCAAATAATTGTTTAAATTTAAAAAATTGAAAATTTTACAACTAAAAATACTTTACGTACTAGTTAAATTCAGCCATGAATGCAAATAAAAGCTCAACTCCACTTAACCTTGGTACAGATCTGAAATGGTAGTTGTACCGATCAGTCCTCGCCCATGACTTAGTCTCTTCGCTGAAACAAGTTAACAGCTCGAGACTAGGGGGGCTTGTGTACCGATCAGTCCTCGCCCATGACTTAGTCTCTTCGCTGAAACAAGTTAACAGCTTGAGACTGGGGGGCTTGTGTACTGACCAGTCCTCGGGCGTCAGCTGGGTCCCACAACATGGGCCAAAGCCAAGTGGAATGGACCCCACAGGTGGTATTGATGAGAGGGGTGATTAGTCATCAGCCTACAGAGTGGGGTGATTAGTCATCAGCCTACAGAGTGGGGTGATTAGTCATTAGCCTACAGAGAGGGTGATTAGTCATCAGCCTACAGAGAGAGCGTGACGATCACCAGAAAGGGCTGATGTGTCTTCGTCACTCCGCAGGTTGAGGAGTCCTCGGCAACAGATTGTGACAAGGTGACATCAGTCTTGGGTGATTTCAACAGCGTAACCAGAACAGCTAAGATTGGTTCCCAGAGTGGGTCCATGAAAAGTTAAATACCCAGAGATAGGGAGAGGCCTGAATCACGAAGAGCCTATGTGGGTAGCAGGGAGACCACAGTTAGGTGCAGAGTCCTGAGGGGTCGAGTACTCATCAGACCTAGGGTTTCCCAGTGAAGCTACATGCATGGCACGTGAACAGTGAAGGCACTCCCAGAACAGGTGGCCCCAGAGACTAGGTGCACAAGGAGACACCCGAGTGGTCACCCTGTGAGAGTTTGCACTCCAGAGAAGGAAACCTTATGTGCTAGTTTATCCTAAGATTGGGTGATAGCGGCGCAGGGGTATTCCAGTAAACCCTAAATATGGCTAGCAGCGCACTAAACTCTAATTAGGGCTAGCGGCGCAGTAAACCCTAGACTATATAAGGGACAGTAAAATACTTCAAAAAGGGACGCAGTTTCTAGATCTAAACACAGAGAGACTCAACACACTTATTGTTACTTGCCCCCTATTGACTTGAGCGTCGGAGTGCAAACGGCCTCTAGGGCGCCCCTTTCTCTTTTGCAGGTGCAGATTGTTTCGCAAGAATCAAGCACGTATCAACGTGAGGAAGGAGGCGCGTGAGTGTCGTGGAGTCAACTGACAGGCGAGTCAACCGGCAAGAACATTTGGCGCCCACCGTGGGGCCGGAGTAAAACAAGGTCTCATACACGAGAGTGAGAGAAAAAACCATAGAAGATGAGGAATACAAGACACGGGTCCGTTCCACCAAATGGAGGCGACAGCGTTACCATGCAACAGCTTATGGAAACGATGCGCGCCCTCCAAGAGACGGTGGCGGAGTCCAGAGCGCACCAGGCGCGTATGCAGGAAGACCTGGCCGCCTCACAGGCCAGGAATGAGGAGTTGCACCGAGCGAATGAGGAGCTACGCTTGAATTTGCAACACATACAACAAGCTGGAGATCGTGGGGAGGATGATCGAGCCCCACCAGTGCCCCCAAGGGCCTTTCCCATGCCTTTCTCCCAGGCGATTATGAACACGGTGGTCCCAGCCACCTTTGTAGGGCCTAAGACCGTGTTCACCGGGAAAGAAAATCCTGAAACACATCTCACTGCTTTCCATACGCAGATGATGTTGTCAGGAGGGTCCGACGCAGTGCACTGTAAGCTTTTTATGGCCACACTGACAGGAACTGCGCTAGAATGGTTCGTGAGTTTGCCTGAGGGACATATCACGTCTTTCGCGCAATTCTCCGCGCTTTTCAGGGAGCAATATCTTGTCAACAGGGTCCCTCCACCAGTGTCCTACGATCTCTTCGATGTAAAACAGCACCAGAGGGAGTCCCTTAAAGATTACCTCAACAGGTTTGGGGCGATGGTGGTAAGGTTACACACCAAGGATGAAGACATGATGGTGCACGCTTTCAGGAAGGGCGTATTGCTGGGGCCTTTCAGCGAGTCTTTGATACGCAGCCGCCCCAAGACTTTCGGTGACATAAAATGACGTGTCGTGGCCCACATTGTCGCCGAGGGAGAACTCAGCGAGAAGCGAGAAAGCACAGTCTCGTTAAGGCCCCGAGCGCCTAGTCGGCCTCAACCCCTGCGGGTGCACGAGGCAACCACAGAGAAGAAGGCTCAAGGGAAACAGAAGCCCTATGAGCCCCGAAAACCACAACCTAGGGCGCGAGGCAAGGATGACATGCCCCCTAGGCATGAATTTGTGGTGGAGCTGAAGGAACTGATTGTCATTCCTAATGTGGCAGAAAGGTTGAAGATGCCCCCAAAGAGTGACAAGAGGTTGGGGCCAAACAAAAACGCATGGTGCGAGTTCCATTAGGCCTTTGGTCACCCCATTCGAAATTGTCTGGCCCTGGGCCACCAATTGGACGAGTTAGTGAAGAGTGGGTTCTTGAGTGACTACCTGAAAGAGGCACAAGAGGGCGAGACGGTCGTTATACCAAGGACAGACCAGGGGCACGAAGTGCCCATACATGGCGAGATCCACACTATCTCCGGTGGGTTCTCAGGAGGAGGGTGCACTTCTTCGCAACTTAAGAAGTATGCACGTTCGGTGATGGCAGTGGAGACCTGCGAGGAAGTTCATTTCCCCAACATCGACCTCGTCTTCACGAAAGCTGATCGCCGGGATGTTATTCCTCATGATAACGATCCGGTGGTCATTTCAGTTGTCACTGCCCCATGCAAGGTGCACCGGGTACTAGTAGACCAAGGAAGCTCGGCCGATGTGATGTTCTGGTCGACATTCAACAAGTTACAGTTGTCTCCTGATCAGCTGTGACCCTACGTCGGCTGTTTGTATGGGTTCGCAGGAGACCAAGTGGAAGTGCGGGAGTACATCGAGCTGAGGACGACTTTCACTGATGGAATGGCTTCCCGCACAGAGAACATCAGGTACCTCGTAGTGAACGCCCCATCTGCCTACAACATACTTCTGGACAGACCAGTCCTAAATAGGCTAGGGGCTGTGGTGTCCACAAGGCACATGAAGATGAAGTTACCTTCGATGGAGGGGATGGTGGTAACCATCAAGTCAGATCAAAAAGAGGCTAAAAGGTGCTATGAGAATAGCCTCAAGATGAAGAGGGGAGTCTGCATGGTGACCACCTCACCACCGGGAGGAGGTGTCGATGAAGCAGATATGCCCCGAGGTGACGTCGGGGTCACACGAGCAGAGGTCGCCCGGGCGAGGCGACCCGAACCAGCAGAGGGGGTCGTGGAGAAGGAGATCGGGAGGAAGATTTTCAAGCTGGGTAAGTCCCTGTCTCAGGAGACCTAAGACCAGGTAGCGGGGGTTATAGGAAAGCATCTGGACGCTTTCGCCTGGTCCCCCTCAGACATGCCAGGCATTGACCCTGATTTCCTATGTCATCGCCTGGTACTGAATCCTCAAGTCAGACCAGTCCGCCAAAGGAGAAGGAAGTTCAATGATGAACGAAGACAGGTCATCAGGGAGGAAACACAGAAGTTGCTGAAAGCAAGCCACATACGGGAAATACAGTATCCTGAGTGGCTTGCAAATGTCGTTATGGTAAAAAAGGCCAATGGGAAGTGGAGGATGTGTGTAGACTTCACAGATCTCAACAAGGCTTGTCCGAAAGACTCCTACCCTCTGCCCAACATAGATGCGCTAGTAGACAGTGCCTCGGGCTGCAGGTTACTCAGCTTCTTGGACGCATTCTCTGGGTACAATCAGATCAAGATGCACCCGATGGACGAGAACAAGACTGCGTTCATGACAGAGCTGTCTTGCTACTGCTACACAGTCATGCCATTTGGACTGAAGAACGCGGGTGCCACGTATCAGAGGCTGATGGACAAGGTCCTTGCCCCCATGCTGGGACGCAATGTGCAGGCCTATGTAGATGACATGGTGGTGACGTCCCAGGCACGAGATCAACATGTTGACGACTTGGAGGAGCTATTTAATACGATAGCGAAGTACAGGCTGAAGTTGAATCCAGAGAAGTGCGTCTTTGGGGTGGAAGTAGGCAAGTTCCTTGGGTTTTTGCTTACGGAAAGAGGGATCGAGGCCAACCCAGACAAGTGTGCAGCGATCATATCCATGAGGAGCCCGACATCGGTCAAAGAAGTGCAACAATTGACAGGTCGGATGGCTGCACTCTCCAGGTTCGTTTCAGCCGGAGGAGACAAAGGCCACCCTTATTTCCAATGCCTTCGAAGGAATAGCAGATTCGCCTGGACTGCAGAATGTGAGCAGGCCTTCCTCAAGCTTAAAGAGTATCTGGCCAGCCCGCCAGTCTTGTGCAAGCCTCAGCTCGGCACACTCCTGCGGCTGTACTTTGCAGTTACGGATAGGGCTGTGAGTTCTGTTTTGGTTCAAGAGCAGGAACAGAGCCAGAAGCCCATTTATTTTGTTAGCAAAGTTTTGCAGGGGCCTGAGACGAGATACCAAGCCATAGAAAAGGCAGCATTAGCAGTGGTGTTCTCAGCCAGGAGACTTCGCCACTATTTTCAGAGCTTCACAGTGGTGGTGATGACAGATTTACCGATATGCAAGGTCCTGCAGAAGCCTGATGTGGCGGGAAGAATGGTGCGTTGGGCAGTCAAGTTGTTAGAATTCGACATCCAGTATGAACCCAGAGGCTCGATCAAAGGACAGGTCTACGCTGACTTTGTGGCCGAGATGTCCTCAACCGAGGCCCAAATGGAGGGACCCAGCTTCAAGTGGGTATTGTCAGTAGACGGGTCCTCGAATCAGCAAGGTAGCGGAGCGGGGGTTATCCTGGAATGACCTAAAGGGTTGTTGATAGAGCAGGCCCTGCGGTTCGCTTTCAAAACCAGCAATAATCAGGCAAAGTATGAAGCTTTGATTGCTGGGATATTGTTGGCTAAGGAAATGGGAGCGCAGAGCCTTATGGCGAAGAGTGACTTACTATTGGTCACTGGTTAAGTGGCGGGAGAGTACCAGGCCAAAGACCCATAGATGGCCTCTTACCTGGAGTATGTCCAAAGATTGAAGGGCTCGTTTGAATCATTTGAACTAGTACACGTGCCCAGGGAACAGAATGCCATAGCTGACTTGTTAGCCAAACTCATCAGCTCAGGCAAGGGGGGCAGACAGAGGACAGTCATCCAGGAGACTCTGAGGACGCCTCGTACTTATACAGCTGATAACTTGGTGGGAGTCCATCAGATCAGCCAGTCAGGCGGTGGGAAGAGGAGTCATCGCTTGTTGACTCAGGAAACTTTGAAGAAACCACGGGTCAACGCATGCATGCTAATGGAGGTAGGGTCTTCGCAAGTCTGCCTGCTACAAAGTGGAGAGACGTGGATGACGCCCTATAAGCGTTACATAGCGGATGGAATGCTCCCAGTAGATTCGACGGAGGCAAGGAGGATAAAGAAGAACTCGGCCAAGTACACACTCATTGAGGGTGAGCAGACATGGGTTTACCCACCCCATCCTTGTCTGCGTGCATGGCGAGCAGTGTGTGAGAATAATGGCAGAACTCCATGAAGGCATCTGTGGTAGTCATATCGGAGGTCGAGCTTTGGCCTCTAAGGCCATTCGAGCAGAATACTATTGGCCAACAATGAGGGAAGATTGTACTAGGTATGCTCAGCAGTGCAAGCAATGCCAGTTGCATGCTGATTGGCCTAAGGCGCCACCAGAGGAGCTCAGGTCGATATACAGCCCCTGGCCGTTTCACACATGGGGAATCGACATCTTGGGGCCTTTCCCTTTGGCAATACGACAGATGAAGTACCTCGTGGTCACCATAGAATATTTCACGAAGTGGATTGAAGCTGAGCCAGTAGCACAGATCACAGCACAGAAGATCCAGCACTTCGTGTGGAAGAATATAGTATGCCGTTTCGGGGTGCCCAAACGTTTAGTGTCTGACAATGGCACGCAGTTTGCAAGCCAACAATTGGGGAAGCTATGTACAGAGTTGGGGATCAAGCAGGTGTTTGCATCAGTCTAGCACCCACAGACCAATGGGCAGGTCGAGTCGGCCAACCAAGTCCTCCTCAGAGGACTGAAGAGAAGGCTGGAGAAAGCAAAGGGAAGGTGGGCTGAAGAGGTTCCCAGAATAGTATGGGCCTACCATACTACTCCCCAGTCCACTACCAAGGAGACTTCCTTTAGTTTGGTGTATGGTTCAGATGCCATGAACACTGTGGAGATCCAGGAGAACTCGCCACGTTTTCAGAACTTTGTGGCTGAGGAGTTCAATGAAGAGAGGAAGGTGAATCTTGATCTTTTGGATGAAGCTAGGGAAGAAGCAGGAATCAAGGCTGAGGCGCTGAAGAGGAGAGTCGAGCTCAAACACAATTCTAAGTTGAGAGTTCTTGGTCAGGGACAGTCAACTCTTCGAGCCTGCGCGGTTTCTTGAACTTCAACTTCTCCACCCAATATAATGGGAACCCATCGAGCATGGTGAAGTCGTAGGAGCTGCAGCAGACTCGAAAGAACCTTCCTTTGAAGTTCTTGTACGACTGTGAGAAGAGAGTGAGTAGGACTCTCCCTGCCACCCCATTCAGGCTCACCCAAAGCCTCTTGCCAGGGCTCTTCGCCTCGAAGAAGTAAAGAAACACGTTGACGGAGGGAGTGAACCCTAGGTTATTGCAAAGGACGGAAAACGCCTTGATAAAGGCCCAACTGTTGGGGTGCAGTTGGGCAGGCGCCACATTCAACTCTGTGAGCAAAGTCCTCTCGAACCCGGTGAAAGGTAGGCGGACTTTGACTCGTTTGAAAATGGTGGCGTAGAAGAAGAAGAACGGTTCCCCGTTGTTGCAGCGATCATCGGCGCACACAGGTTCGTTTTCTGTACAGGGTCGCACGGAGACGTATGCGTCAGTTTCCCTGCCAAAGAAGCGTCCTTTGATTTCATTCTCATCATCCCTGTGCTTGCGAAGATCCTCACAGGATGTGAGTTTGGAGGTCTCAGCAAGGAGATCGTCAGAAGCCCATGGGTAGAGGGCCCTGTAATCAACCGCTACGGTTGGAGGAGGGTTGGAGGTAGTTTTGGTTCTGGCCATCTCGAATCTAAACAAATGAGAGGCAGGAAAAGAAAAAGACTTAGAAGAAAACAATGGTGGACGAAGACTCGAAGGTGGAACGAACCCAGAAAAGAAGAACAAAAACCCTAGAATGCACAAACCGCACACAGGCCCATAACAGTTACAGCATGCCATATGGATGATCGAGATTATGTTATGAAGGAGGAGAAGACATAAAAATCATACCTTTGGTTGAGCGAGGGCGGAGAAGTATGAAAAGCCTGGTGAGAGGAAGAGAGCGTGCGCTGGAAGATACAGTTTACAGAAGGTGAGAATGCAAAGTGATGAAACAGTGAAGTGGCGCGGGGTTTTGAAGAGGTTTAACGTAGCCCTAGGGAGCGCAAACGTTATGAATCTCAGACCGTTGATGCAGCCACGTGTTAGCGGATGAAAGGGGGTTGGTGAAGTGTCCTTTCAGCGCACTGTTCACGTACTTATGCGCAGAGCCACGTAGGTCATCCGAGTCAATGACTTAGTTTTTCGCTGAAACAAGTTAACAGCTCGAGACTAGGGGGGCTTATGTACCGATCAGTCCTCGCCCATGACTTAGTCTCTTCGCTGAAACAAGTTAACAGCTCGAGACTAGGGGAGCTTGTGTACCGATCAGTCCTCGCCCATGACTTAGTCTCTTCGCTGAAACAAGTTAACAGCTTGAGACTGGGGGGCTTGTGTACTGACCAGTCCTCGGACGTCAGCTGGGTCCCACAGCATGGGCCAAAGCCACGTGGAATGGACCCCACAGGTGGTATTGATGAGAGGGGTGATTAGTCATCAGCCTACAGAGTGAGGTGATTAGTCATCAGCCTACAAAGTGGGGTGATTAGTCATCAGCCTACAGAGTGGGGTGATTAGTCATCATCCTACAGAGTGGGGTGATTAGTCATCAGCCTACAGAGATGGTGATTAGTCATCAGCCTACAGAGAGAGCGTGACGATCACCAGAAAGGGCTGATGTGTCTTCGTCACTCCGCAGGTTGAGGAGTCCTCGGCAACAGAGTGTGACGAGGTGACATCGGTCTTGGGTGATTTCAACAGCGTAACCAGAACAGCTAAGATTGGTTCCCAGAGTGGGCCAATGACCAGTTAAATACCCAGAGGTAGGGAGAGACCTGAATCACGAAGAGCCTATGCGGGTAGCAGGGAGACCACAGTTAGGTGCAGAGTCCTGAGGGGTCGAGTACTCATCAGACCTAGGGTTTCCCAGTGAAGCTACATGCATGGCACGTGAACAGTGAAGGCACTCCCAGAACAGGTGGCCCCAGAGACTAGGTGCACAAGGAGGCACCCGAGTGGTCACCCTGTGAGAGTTTGCACTCCAGAGAAGGAAACCTTATGTGCTAGTTTACCCTAAGATTGGGTGATAGCGGCGCAGGGGTATTCCAGTAAACCCTAAATATGGCTAGCAGCGCAGTAAACCCTAATTAGGGCTAGCGGCGCAGTAAACCCTAGACTATATAAGGGACAGTAAAATACTTCAAAAAGGGACGCAGTTTCTAGATCTAAACACAGAAAGACTCAATACACTTGGTGTTACTTGCCCCCTATTGACTTGAGCGTCGGAGTGCAAACGGCCTCTAGGACACCCCTTTCTCTTTTGCAGGTGCAGATTGTTTCGCAAAAATCAAGCACGTATCAACGTGAGGAAGGAGGCGCGTGAGTGTCGTGGAGTCAACGGACAGGCGAGTCAACCGGCAAGAACAGTAGTTAAACCAGAACTGCCATGCGAATAGTAGCATAATATTAGCACATTGGTTTTATAATATGAGCCAGATAACATAATCACAAAAACCATACTCAAAAAATAACTTTAATTTCATAAGTTTAAAGAAAAAATAAAATAAAATAAAATTCTAAATAATAATTTAATTGTTAATATTTATTATTAATAATTTTAATGTATAATTAAAATATTTATATCCACTGTTCTGCAAGTATCTACTTTTGTCTAAAGATATCCATGGATATGAATTTTTTTGGGATCCCTCTCTCTGACTAAAGCAGAACACAGAACCTTAACTTGAAGCAGTATCAGACTCCACTTAAATAATTAATGGCTATAGTTGATGGTGAAGGATGTGCGAGAGGAGAGTAGGGTGATGAACCACCATTAATAAGAAAAGGACAACTACTCTATCATTACTCCTATAATTTCTACTAATAAAACAGGTCAAATTAATAATTCTGATTATTCATTTATAACGACAGAAAAGTACCATATATTTGTAACAAAACATATCCTCAAAAATATTTTAAAACTTTATTCTATAACATACCAAAATAAATGTTATTTATATTTTATATATTGTTAAATCTTTTAATTGCATCTTATGTAATAAAAATAACTTAAACTTTAATTTAATCTTATAAAATAAATTGAAGTTTGAATCAATATATTATAAAAAAAATTAAAATTATAAAAAATAAATTTTAAATCTAATTCAATTTTATAAAATTAATTATAAATTAAGATTTATATCTATTTATGTGTTGTCAAAATTATTAGTTTATAATATATATTAAAAAACAAATTTTTAATTTAATTTAATTATACAAAATTTATCTATAAAGTAAAATTTGCTTATGTTATAATTTAATGATTCAATAATCAGTAAAATTTATCAAATTTTTATTAGAATTGATGAAATAAAAAATGATAATGAATACAAAACACAGAACAGCAGGGATTCAGAATTTTTTTACTGTAGACGGCAATAAATAATGCAGAACTGAGGAGGAGTAAGAGCTGCAAATAAAATGCAGTGAACAACAGTGGCTGACATGACACTAATATTGACCTGCAATAATGCCAAAACCACCCTCAATAAAAGTGCAGACAACAACACAACAATAATTGATTAGCAGAAAGCACATGCAAGCATGCAGGATACATTATTCACTACACCATCTTAACATTACTATTTTAATTTACTTGCTAAGGTTTTCCGTTTGCTTTCAAGGGATATTAGTACTTTGACCCGTGCGTCGGAATTCTTTTAAGAATATATTATATTTATTATATAAATTTAGTTTCATAAAAATACAAGGATTCAAAATAATAAAAAATAATATATATATATATATAAATAATATAAAAATTACTATTATATATATTTGAAATAATAAATAATGGAAACAATAATAATAATTATAATAATTTTTTTTTCAAATAAAATAACATGTTCTATAAATTTGTTACATAAAAAGTACTCGTTAATTATATATTTGAATCCATTGTATTTGAATCACCATATTCAATTGATTTTGAGAATTTATATTATATATTTAGAACTTTAGAACCTTAAAATGAAGATTATTGGCTTGTGTTTATAACAAATTGAATAAAATATTAAAATGTAAAAGAGTATATACTATATTAGAAATGACAAATAGTTATATGTGAATGTTATATTTTGTGTTTAGACATGTTTATTAACTTGAGCACGATTTTCCATTAGATTTCTCATTATGTTTGGATGTCATATTGTCAAAAGAATAAAAATAAATCAATAATCCAACATAATTCCCCAAAATTTAAGTGAGAATGGTTGTCTATTTGGAATGTGATGGGCTCCAAAATTTAACTGTCATAATGATTGCTTATTTGCAATGTGATGAGATGTATTATGAATATATTTAAATTCATTTTCATCCACACTCAAATTTATACACTTATTATTTTATTATCGATGACAAAATGCAAAATCATATTAATAGTAATGTATATAAAATTCACTTTGTTAGCCTCATCTGTGTTTTATTCTTTTATTTGTTTGAATTTGATTTAAGTTGTTTGTTTCTGTTGAATGTTTTGTGTGGATAAGTGGTAGTTGTTTATAATATTGAGTTGGACTTCTCTTTTAAATGCTTTTTGTTTTGTTTTATTTGTTTTGATTGTTAGTTCTGTTGTTTTAAGTTGAGGTTGCGTATGTTAATACTCTAGTTTTTTTTGTTAAGTAGTGGATTTTCTTTCTCGGTTAGGGATGGGTAGCTAAGTTTGGTGTGTTTTATTTTCATGATCAGTATAAGAGTTAAACCATTCTTGAAATGATTATATTTTTTCATACTTTCTTGTTGATAAAAAAATATATATAATATTCTATGACAAATATCTTAAGTGAACCACGTACTTTTTGAGTTGCACAAATGTAATTGAATTTTTTTATTCAAGTAATAAAAGTTATATAATATTCAAGTATAAGTATACTTGTAATACACTTATACTATAAAAAAATATTAAATAAAAATTAATTTTAAAGATAAAAACAATCAATTAATGTATTGACTAAATTAAATATCATTTTATAAACTAACAAGTTTATTAATATTTAAAATAATTTATAAATTTATAAATTATTTTTTAAATTAGTATTTAACTAGATACTAAGGTTTTAGCTACCAACTACTTTAGATTTTAAAATTAGTAGTCAAAACTTGTTAGTTAATTAGATACTAATTAGTTAATTAGATACCAATAAGTTAATTAGATACAAATTTAAAAACTAATTCATAAATTTTAAAACTACTTTAGATATTAATATCTATTTATCTATAAAATTATATAATTTAATTAATATAGTAAATAATTATTTTTTATCTTTAAAATTGATTTCTATTTAATATTTGTCTAGTAGTTATAATTGTCATAGTTAAAATAATTATATATATATATATATATATATATATATATATATATATATATATATATATATAAACCATATTGTGTTACTTCACATGTTATTATTCATACAACCAACTCATCGTTCTTTTAATTCTAGTTTTTTTTTTTTTTTTTTGAATATTTTCACTCATTCATTTATGTAAGAAAGAATTGTTGAAACTCAAAACTAACCAAATCCAATATTTCAACAAAAGAACCACAATGTCTTCTAATTTTTTATGACATATGCTAAGTTTGCATCATAGATAAACTATTTTGCAGTTAACATTTTAGATTAAATAGGTTTTGTACTTCCTATAGTTGATAATTTTTCAATATAATTATAATAATTTCAAAGCTATCAATTTAGTTTCTGTAACTACTTTTCTTAATATTGTTGCTTTAATTCAAATGAGCCCATATTTATGACTTTTTTATTTTTATTTTTCAATTTTTATATACTTTTTTAAATTTATAAATAAATATATTTTATTTTGAATTTTTTTTCAATAACTTGATTAACGAAATTCTAAATTTTGTATTGTAAACACATTTTTTTATATTGAGATATTTTAATAATTTAATTAATAAATTAAAATTAGAAACTTTTGACTTTTAAAACTTTTACTACTATTTTTAAATTTTTAATTTATAAAGTTTATTACTATTTTTTAATTTTTTTTATAGAAGCCATACTTAACATGATTTTTTCTTTTTAAATATTTTTTATGTGTTTTATAAATTTTAAATAAATATTTTTTATTTTGAGATATCTTTTAATAATTTGATTAATAAATTAAAATAAAAACTTTTAATTTTTTATTTTAAAGTTTATTACATTTTTTAATTTTTATATAAACATATTTTTTATTTTGTGATCTTTAATGAGACCCTATCAATTCGTGCGTGTAACTATATATTATGGATGATTCGATAGCGACCCAATAGCGGTACTGGTGCATAAAAGCTTAAAAATGACGACTTTCTAGCCGTTTTTGATCAGCGTGTAGTCTTATGTCCCAAAGCAAAGAAGGCAGCTATTTAGCCGCATTCTTAGATTCAAACAAAGAGCGCGACTATGGTAAAAGCCGCCCTTTTACACCTCCCTATATTAATTATTAATTTATAATTAAAATATGCATTATTAATAATTTATATTATGTTAGTTGTTAGGTTAGAATAGAAGTCTATGAATAGGTAACGGTGGTGGTGAAGAGCGGCGGCAACGACAAAGAACTGAATGGAGGAACAAGAAAACCCAAAGAACAGTGTGCAAGGCAATGAAAGTAGGAATGGTGAAGAACCTTCACAACAATGGGAGAAAAGAAAAACAAAAAGTAATGGTGAAGAAGAAGCAGAAAGCTCGGAAGAAACTTAGACAATGGCTCGAAGAAGACAATGGCTCAAGGAAAACGAAGAGAAAGCACATAACAGAAGAGAAAACAAAGCCCCAGAAACAAAGGAAGTATGAAAGCGTAACTAGCACACTTTGAACTAGGGTAATAAAAAGAGTCTAAGAGGACGACTATTTGGTAAAACCGCCTTCTTACAACAAAGTGCTTGGTGTAAGAAGGAAACTATGAGGTAAAGTCGCTCTCTTAGATGAAATGCTTTCTTCTAAGAGATCGGCTTTTCCTCATAGCCACCTTCTTACACCAAATGCTTTGTTGTAAAAAGGCGGCTTTACCAAATAGCCACTCTCTTAGAAAAATTTAATTTAAAAAATGCCATCGCTTTTTGAAGGATCACGTCTTACCATAAAAGTGCCTTAAATATAGTGTCGAAATAAGTTCTTTTTGCACTAGTGCGAGTGACCTGATAAACTTAACAACCTCTCATTAGGATAAATTCTAAATGACTTTAATATCATGTTAATAAGTGAACTTTAAATCTAACTCAACCTTATAAAATTGACTTATAAGATGAGGTTTGTACCTACTTATATACTATAAAATGTCCTTATCTCTAATTGATGCAAGATCTCTAATATTAAAATTATATAAGTATTTTTTATTTATTTAAAAATATTAATATTAATATTTAAATTGAATTTATTGATTAAATTATAAAATATTGATCAAAAATTGAAAAAGAAACATTTTAAATGTGAAAAATTAAAAAAGTGAGGTCTAAGTAATACTTCATTATATATATAAAAAAAAATTATATTTAAAGTTTAACTTTTATAAAACAATAATTGAATGTATAAATTGTGTTTCCAAAGCATTTACTACAAGAAAATCATTAAATAGAAACTAATTTTAGAGACCAAAATAATTAGTTATTATTTAATTAAATTAAAAATTATTTTATAAAAAAAACTATTGATATCTTAAGTAGTTTATATTATTAATAAAAATTTATAAAATAATTTATAAATTAGTATATAAAATTTTAGCTACTTACTAATTTATATTTTAAATTAATCTCTATTAGTTTTTTAGAGATTACTTTATAATCTAAAATATTAATCGTTAAAATTTTGGTAACTAATTTAGATTCAAATTTAGAAATATTTTATAAATTTTTATTAATAATAGAAATTATTTTATATATAAATAATTTTTTAGTTTCAAAATTAATATTTAATTTATTTAATATAATAATTAATTATTTTTATTTCTAAATTTGATTATTATTTAATGATTTTTTTATACTATTAAAGTGGAGGAGAATTTTTCTAACTGTATAATGCTTTTAAAATTTATCTATTCGGATAAATTTTAAAAAATTACACTTGTACGGTAAAAAAACTTCATTTCAAAACTTCTTTTAAGCGCAACACATGATAATATTATAAAGAGATCAAAGCACAGAGTATGCACAGAGGTTGAGAAATATATGCATGAAATAATGCTGTCAAACTATACCACTCCATACGGATCAACCAATGTAAGTTTGGCTGCTGTTTTTGATTCCACTCGGTGCTAAGCTCAAATTTTTTGACCTGGTTTTCATTTGCAAATCTGCACTATTTGATTTTCATTTTGCATCTAAAACGAGGACCCTTCAAACATGATTTCATTTCTAGCTAGACATGTTCAGTCAACCGAATTAAAGATGTCATCAAACATGTTCTACCCAGTAGCCTATCATCTGCTTTAAATTTAATATCATAAAAAACCTATAAATGAAAAAAAAAGAGAGAAGAAATCAGCAGTTAAAGTGCACAAAATTACAGTTTCTACAATTTGTTTTACACTGTCTCAGATGCTAGTTCAATCAATATATATGCCAACCATCAAGTATCTTTTGTCAAAGAGTAATTTAAGACCACTTAATCTGCCTCTTATAGTGGATGCTTCAAGTTTGGTGCAACAAGTTGTACGCAGCAAAGGATAAGTTTGGGAAGGGATGAAGAAGAACTCAAAGCTCGTGGCCTATGTTGAAAACAATTGGCATGGAAAATAGCGTTCAAAGAGGGTTATCCAAGTTTTGTGTACCATCTACTTTATTTTCTCAATTCTATTTGTCTATTTAGCTATAGAGATTTTCATGTATGTAATATCATCTATATGTAGTGACGGGTTTTTTAGGAAGATTATTCACGAAGGAGATTGGACGAAATGAGTAAAACTCTGTAAGTATTCACGTCACCTCCGACCAAAAGGGTTGCTGGCTGAAGATGTGCCTCAATTCAACTCCATGCTCTTCTTTGAAACAAGTGAGTTTTCTTTCGGCATTGAGATTTTTCTATCGTTAGAATATATGAAACTAGGTTATTTCATGTAATTTTTCCAACTGTCACTTTTGCACCTTTTAGAAATGAATTTTGTTTTACTTCTACCTAGATTTTTGTAGTTTTTCACAACAAGAAAAATAAAGACTTGAGAAAAAAGTCATAAGAAACTGCTAATAATCCCTATTTTTCTTTCCTATACTTTGCAGATGTTCAACCATAGCATCTCCACTTGTCCAAGAAAAAACAATGGGATCAACAATTGTCAAACCTACAAGAAAATGCTTATAGGGATGGACATACATTCAATTATCTGTAAACTATAAGTCAATATCTTTCAAACCTATGGTGGTGACTAGTCCAACATGAACCACATGATACAACTATAGAGTCTTCATTTTTAGTTGAAGCATGGATTTCATATAACAAGTTGGATTTAGCTCTTTAATTTTTCCTTTTCGTCAGAATTGCTGTCAATTAAACACAATAACACATCTTTTGTTATAAATGCTTTCATGCTATTCACATATATTGACCTCCAATCACTGATATTTACATTGATGTTTCCAGATAGAAAACCTATGATCTCAACTAATGTAGAAAAATTCACCAACATCTCATGTTTATTGAAATATAAGGGTGATGATGGTAATGTCATATAAAATAGTAGTCAAACTCAAAATATAAATTTGGAAGACTATATGTTAAACTTACAGTGATGTGAATTCAAGAACATAATATGAAAAGTTCTTGACATTCTTAGGAGACATCTTGAGTTGGTCATATGAGAGGCACTTTCTCTTAGAATTGGATCAATGTTCTAAGACAAGAACTCACCAAAACTAATGCCAAAACACAATCTCAATTAGACGTTCCATCTATTGTCAAATTGAACCGATTGAAATACAAGAAAAAGGAAAAGAAACAGAACATAGGTGCTGGAAAATGAAAAATGCTGGACAGATTTGAAATAGGAACAAAAAACACCGAATAGAATTGCAAGATAAGAACAAAATAGGAAATGGAATGGAGAATGGATTAGAAGACTTATGAAGATGAGACTTGGAGATGATCTCGCCACTTGAAGGTTGGATTGCTTCAAGATAAGAGTGTGATGCTGCCACTTGAGTTCCAAGAGCTCTCAAGATGAAGCAAGGAAGAAGAGACACACAAGTGCTCACAAATGCTCTCAAAAAATGAGTAGAGTTTTCTTACTAATAATTTCCAATCTGCATATACAAGGGGCAGCACCTCTATTTATAGTTTTTAGGTGCTAAAAATAGGTGGGAAAATTCAAAAGAAACTCCTTTGAAATTCCCACCAAAACAAGTCACATGGGAGGTGTGACCTTTTTCTACTATGACACCTCCTAAAAACTACACTTACACCTACTCTCCTAAGTCACATGTACAATGTGACTTTATTTTACATATTCACACTACTATATTTAATATCCACACCTCCTACAACTTATACAAAAGAAATACAAATGATGCTCTTTTATTAATGCTTGGCCTTGCTTCTCATGGGTTGGACTTGGGCTTCTTGGGCTTGGCCTTTTTGGGCTTGGGCTTTGGGCTTGGGCCTCCTCTTTTAAAAAGACTAATAAGAAAAACTTTAAATGTTTTGGTGGATGGCCTCTTCCTCCATTAGTGAAATCCTCTCTTCCTTATTCACATATATTGACCTCCAATCACTGATATTTACATTGATGTTTCCAGATAGAAAACCTATGATCTCAACTAATGTAGAAAAATTCACCAACATCTCATGTTTATTGAAATATAAGGGTGATGATGGTAATGTCATATAAAATAGTAGTCAAACTCAAAATATAAATTTGGAAGACTATATGTTAAACTTACAGGATGGTGACATTGTAGCATCAATGTAAAATGTCACTTTCATCACCGTTTTGCAAGTTTGACACATAACATTCTGTTATCTTTTGAGTTTTATTACTAGTTTCTATAGTATTATCACCCTTTGAAACTGAACTTTCGAAATCGATGAATTGGTACAGTGATTGGACATTAAGCTTTATTCTAAGCTCAATGCAGATATCGGTGATTGAAGGTTATGACATGTAACTAGCACGAGGACATGCATGTTATACAAAATGTTGTTGTGTTTGGTTGACAGTGAATCTAATGATATGGAGGAATGAGGGAGCGAAATCGAACTTACAACTTGAATTTCTCTCTCGTTGGATCATGAGTTCATGTTATATATATTTTTTGGATTGATCATCATCATTATATTCTTCAAAGGTATTGACTTTTGGTGTGTAGTTAATGGAGTATATGCTCATCCTGATAAGTCTTTTCTCATTCATTTTGTATTAGTATTGAAGCATCTTACAACCTAAAAGCCTTATCAAGATACTTAGGTTCCATTATCCACAAATTAAAAGCTAACATCATGGAAAATTATGGTGGTAATTAACGAGTACAAGGACTTCAATGTGAATCATATGACACAATGAGAGAGTGTTCAACTTGAAGTTGAAGTTAAAGAATAAATGTTCAAGTTCGATCGAGTGTTCCTTTGAATTCCCTTTCCCTTAGTTATTCATACGGGTAAATCCAAATCAACCTTGTGATTAATTAGATTGCCTACTAATAAGCACACAAGCATTGCATATGCCTTTATAATTGTCTCCGCTTCTTAGATCGCCGACTAACAAGCACACAAGCAATGCATATGCCTTTATAATTGTCATCCCTTCTAACATTCAATTATCAGTATTCACTTTTGCACTATGGAGTTGCTAAACTTGGCTAATGAGAACCACTTTTGCTTGTCTTTATAAACTCCATTATATAGATTTATTTGTAATGTTAGTATGAGCACGGATAGCTTGACACTCTAAGGTGACATATAGGATGTGTTTGGATTGGGAAGGACATGTGTCTGGATTTGAGAAAGTGAATGTGTGAGGATTTGAGAGAAAAGTGTGAAAGAAGTGAGTGTATTTGAATTGAGATATATTATACACCGCAAGAAAAAAAGGGTTTTAACGAAGATTATTTAGCGTAGATTAATATAGTCCTAAGAATTGATTTAATTAACGGAGGTTTTTTTAACCTTCGTTAAGTTCTAATATAAATTTAAGGTGGCTATAGTATGGATGATCCTCCATTAGGTTCCCCTCCTCAGAAAAGGATCAGACCTTGGATCCGACTTTTATGATCTTTTAGTCACCATGATAAAAAAATCAGCATATTTCTGTCGGTTCAAAGATCTAATTGAAGAAATTTGGAAACATGATATGAATATAGAGAAATAAAAGAAAAATGGTAAAAAACCATGGACAAGAAATGGTTATTTGTTTTGTTTTTTGTGTTTAAAAGACTTATGAAATTTCTTTTGCAAAAGGAAGATATGATAGAAGAAGAATTACCTCTCTCGATGGTAAGCTTAATTAGACAAAGAGGTTTAGATGATGAATATACAATTTGTTCATTTTTTTCATTTTCTTTCTCACTATCTATTTTTTCTTTTATTTTTATTTTATCCCTTCTTACTTGTTGTGGTGTAAGAGGACACAAAATAAATTTAGTACCTTGAAAAGAAAAAGTGATTTTATTTGAATGACCTTCATGATAAGAATTATGATTATATTGCTAAGGTCGCCCAAGAAGAATGTGGCCTATCTCCATGGGAACAATATCACGTAAAATGCTTTCTTTATATTTTCCTATGGCTATAGATACATGTGCTTGGTGTTTTACTACTACTCTACCATATTAACTTATTGAATGTAACTTATAGGGTTGGGAATGTGGAATCATTTTCAAAGATAATATATTTGCTAACCTGGAACTAGAACAATTACAACAAGAGCCACTATCCACAATTATATAACAAATATTTTCAAAAACTTCACATTTTATGTGGAAGAGGTTCTTTCTTTATGATTGTTCTAATTCAATAGGACGACTTTGCAAGATTCGTTGCATAACAAATAATTCTCCTTGAGGAGCTTGAATATCTTCTTCAGATTTTAATTCTCCTTTCAAATGATATTGATTTTTCAGAAAATTGATTTTCTCTTTTAAAATCCTTAGGATAAAGAAGATTTTCGGAAAAAAAATTTCTCTTTAATTGTTCCTCTACTCTAACACAAAGTTGAACTAAATCGTTTAAATCATTATAAGGTAAAAGCCTAACTTTATCCTGAATTTCATAGTTAAGACCACTTTGGAATCGAGCTATGGTGAGTCTAGATTCTTCTTTAGTCCCTACTCTTAACATAATTAACTCCATTCTCTGTCTGTATTGTTCTATAGTCATATCTCTTTAGGTCAACCTATGAAGTTGGTACATTAATTCTCTATCATAATAGGAATGCACATACTTTTTTCTAAGGGCTGATCTAAGCTCATTCCAATATTGGATTTGAGGGAAATTATGTGACTTAAGATCTTTAATGGAGGTTGTCCACCAAGTTAGGGTTGAATCATGAAAGTTAAGGGTAGCTAAGGTAACTCTCCTCTCATGATCTACTTAGTGAGCCTAAAAAATTTGTTCAACTTTCATCTCCCAAGTTAGGTAATCGTCTATATTTGATGAGCCATGGAAAGAAGGAAGGTCAATCTTAGGTTCTCTATGTTCGTGGTGGGATCTATGTCTATGTTGTCTAGGATTATATTGTAGTAATAAGTATTGTGATGACTACTATAATCATCTCGGCTTTAGGAAGGGCTTCTATGATGTATGTTTCTATGTTTGTGAGACCTCTCTCCATATCTACTCCCTGATGTTTCCATATTTTTGTATTGAGAAATTATGAATTTTGAAAACATTTCTTTCATCTCAGAAAAATTGTGTGCATGTTTGACTAGTGTTTCATGGATATATGAAATTTCAATACTACGTTGATTACCATTAACACTAGATTGATGTGAAGGTTCTCCCATAGTTGAAATTTTTAAAAAAAAAATGAAATTGTTTTCACAAAGATTTGGAGAAACTCAACTTTGGTAAGCAAAATGTTTTCAAAAATAATTTTTGTATTTTTTGTGTGGAGTAAATTCAGAGTTCAAGTATGAGTTTTCTCCTAATATACTCCTAGGAAAGTGAGGTGAGTCACAATTGACTATTTAAGTACCAAGAATTTCCTAGCCATAACTTTTCTCAAATAGTTCTTAACATAAGTTTCCTCAAAGAACTTCAAAAGAATTTTATAAATGGAACTGAGTGTGTAAATGCAAAATGAATTAAAGACCAAAGAAAGATCTTCTAATAAGCAAAAAAATATAAAACCTATCTATCATAGAGACTTACAAAGTAAGAAAATAAAGGAAAGAAACTAAAGCAAAATAAAGGCAAGAAAGGAAATGCTAGTGAAAGTAAATTAGGCGAATTCTAAGGTGCAAGTGCAAGTGACACTAGGAGTTGATGACTTTTTACGGCAAGTGCACTGTGCTATTAGAAGTAATAATTGTCCCTAAGGATGGATATCGATCCTACAAGGAACAGTTGAATTATCAAGTACAATATTTGCTAAATATATAACATAACAATAAAAAGTTGGTTTTAAAATTGTTATAATGGCAAGAATTAACAAGAAAACAGATCAAAGAGTTGTTGCTTCAATTGGAGAAATAGTGATTAGGTTTCATCTTTCTCACTCTCATATATTTTGATTAGCATGGTAACATTACTTCTTTGACTGAAATTGATGCCTGTATAAAATTCATTTATATATATTCCTCGTATATAAAATTATTAAGAATGTTTCCTGAATATTGATCCCTCGCATATTTATAAAAAAAAATTAGAATCAAGCTCAGACGTTAATAACAATTAACATTTCAAGTCTATTCCTAGCACTCAAATATGTTAAGTATTGTTGTTTAGGTTAGAACTCTAAAAATACTTCCCAGTCAAATTTAAGATTCTCAAACATGTCACAACTATTTAGAAACAAAACAACAATACCAATAATCAATCAAGAATAGAATATTATATCATATTTAAATATCACCTCAATACATAAGAGATTGAACAGATTACTCTCAAATTCACAGGGTAGAATTAGTCACACATCTTCTAACACCTATTCTCCCAATTGGGTTACAAGTCACTAAATGGTGTTTTCCCCTCAATCTCTCACACTAGGGTTGTGTCTCTAGCCTCCTATTTAACCTAATTTGCTTGGGTTAGGTGACTTACTGCATCGCACTGATGGGTTTATTGATAAAAACATAAATTGACCCAATTTGTCTGACGCATTCTCGCCCAAGCGAGAAACTCCACTGCTGAGTTGGACTTTTTTGCTCTTTGTTGTGCGTTCCGGACCTTCTAGCTTTCTCCTTTTAGCTCATCTTATTCTCTTTAGCCCATTCATCTCCATTCTTCCCTAGAAACCTGAAATTAACATCAAATTTGGGAATAAAATGTTCTTATTCAAATAAAGATCATAAAAAATGTAAAAAGGTATAAATTCATAAATTAGGGATTATTTTATACGTATTTTAGAAATTGATACTAATAAGTGTCTATATTTTAATATGAAATATTACTGAAATTAGGCACTTATTAAGAGTCCCCTTACAAACTTACACCACTAATGCACGTGAAAGAAATTACAATGTCTATTGAGATTTCTATTGGAACAAATTCCTAATTAACCCAAAAGTAAAATACACAAAGGTTTTGTGATACTAAACAAACTTTTAAGATGAAAGATAGAACAAGTTTTAATGAACCCTTTGAAGCTTTTGTAATGTTTGAAAATTTTCACTTTGTGCACTGAATTCTCTTATCTCCTCCTTTCTCTCCTTTGATGAACTTTTTGTGATACAAACCACAACAACCAGCAGATGACGAAGGACACATCAAACACTTCACAAAAAGGTCATTCATTTCAGCATACAAAGCCAGACCCCACCAAACCTCGAGAGAGCATTAGTAGAAGAAGAATAAGCTATAAACCAAAATATCAGAAGTTCTTCCTTCTAGTCTTTCCACCAAGAGAAGTTATGTAAATAATGTAGGCTCACTTTGGGGGTCCAAATAGTATAATAGGCTAGAAAAAAGTGCCTTTAGCATAATAGGGGGTGTAGTTATCATTTTAGCTTATTTCTAGCCCTTTAGGAAGGAAATTTGACCTAGTTTCTAGAAGAACAAGCCTAGGTGCAGTTTTGACTTAGTCAAACCCTAAAGGCCATCCTTCTTTAGTGTTTCTCATCCTACCCTTGCTTCTTGTTCTCCAAAGCACCATTTCCTATAAATAAGGTGCCCTACTCCATGTATTGACAAGTTGAAAATTGAAGTAAAGAAACTATCCTTGAGTGAATTTGTGAGTCTGAGTACTCTGTGTTATATGGGTCTTATCTTGGGTGGGTAATATCCTAAGTGGCGACTCCGGGTCTTATCTTGAGTGAGTGACATCTCAAGTGGCGACTCTTGCACCACTCATCTTGGAGTTCATCTGCTCTAAGTGGCATGAATTCCCTTATCCCCTTCTTCTCCATAAGTCTTTTCATCTCTTCCCCTTTTTTATTTTCCTTTTGCGTTTCCATTCCCTTCATGCTCTTTATTGTTCTTCCCTTGTTTGTCTTTCATTTGTTGGTTCTCTTTGATTTCTATCTTAATTCCGCCCCTTTTTGCATCATCCACACCATATATTGTGTTTTTCTCTTTGTTCTTGTGAAGTGAACCTTCACACTTAACCACTTGGTTAAGTTCGTGTCCAATGGGAATCTTCTTAAGGTTCTCACCTTAAATTGCTAAATCCAAAAAATCATAACAAAAGTGAAACCTTTAAAATGTGCAATCTAAAATCAACTCACATCACTTTGCAAAAGTAGAACCTCAAGGAAGAAACCCAAGAATCCTCTTTTCTCAACACCAACAACTTGCAAACTCTAAAGCCTTCACCAACCAAGGAATTCAAGAAATAAAGCAAGAAAAACACAATTTGAAAAGCTAAACCAAAAAGTGATTAATGTGAAAACTACAATGGAAAACCAAAGAAATGAAAAACAACAATTAAAGGTAATAATAAAATGCTAGCACAACAAAGAAATGAACCTAAGAATGACTCTAGAATAGAGTAAAAACCAAAAACACACTAGATTTGCCACTGAGAGCGAGGCTTTTCACATTTAAGTAAAACTATTCTAGATAGAACTTGGTTCTAAAATTTTAACCAGTCATAAGTAACATCTTAATCTTCATTATCTCAAAATTTCAAGTCAAACAGATGATTAGATAGTTTTTAGAAATCTAATATCGAGAGCTAAATAGTTTTTCTCAAACTCAGATTTCAGTATTGAATGTCTTGGCTTTTCAAATTTATCATAATTTTTGTATTTGGAATTATGACGTGCCTTTTTTACGCATCATCAATGAACTATTGAACAGTTTAGATATAAAATGTCAATTGATTTGGACAAGTATTTTTTTCACAATAAAGTTCCCAATCAAGAGCAATTTTGCACAAAATCAAGAAAAAGAACACAACTACTAGACACAATTGGAAAAATATGTAATGGAAAGCACTAATGAACAATTAACACTCAAGAACTCAAATATTACAATGAAAAAAGACTCATAAGCTCATACAAATTTTATGAGAAAAATACAAAATACTTGGTCTGCATTTCTAAGAGGCATTTTTACAAACACATATGTAATGAGTGTAAAACTAGAATTATATGACACTTAAAACAAAAACTAGACAAGACTAATGACAAAACAAGATTAAAAACATAAACCTTCACCTAATTGCACACACAAATGAAACAAAACTTCAAGAACTCACAGGCAAAACACCAAAATTTGAACCAAAATGAATTTCAACAAAATTCTCCAGGGTTTTGTAGAGGAATAAACAAGGAACACAATGAAAACAAAAAAAAAAATCAAAATTTGATCACTTTACACAATTAAAACTCAACATGACCATACTACTTCATTAAGAACATGAAGAAAAACATATGAAAATTCAAGAAACATGAATGATAATGGATTAACAACAAGAACAAAGAAAATAAACAGTGAACAATGAAAATAATCGGTTGAAACTCAAAATAAACTGTGAAACACAAAATAAATGGTGGAAAATTAGAAAACAATGAAGAACATGACAACATATGCTTCGGCCATTGAAGAACACTCAAGAACAACCACAATTCGCTTTTTGAGAATTAGGCTTATCTGGATTCTAGCCTTGCTCTAATCCACTTGATGCAATTCTTGAGTGTTGGATGGAAGGCAGCGAAAGACTTGTAGATTTGTGGAGGAAGCACCGAATGGCTATGGAGGTTTTTAGGCACAATGTAAGATACGGATTAGGTTCAATGAAAAGTGAGATTTTGCTAAACCCAACACAGTTGGTATCTGTCTTTTTAACTTATGTGTAAACATACTCTTAAGTGAACATTAAGCTCAATCTTAACTAAGCTTGACTCAATTAACTATATAATGGATGATTCGATTAGTCTAATAAATAATAGATTATATATAACTCTCATACCATCTTAAAAAATAAAGTTTACAAAACTGACTTATAAAATAAACACTCACTTATATATTATAAAATTTTATTATCACTAATCGATGTAAGATCTTAAACCACATAAATTATATATGTTGAATGCTTTATCTATATTATAGAGAAGATTAAGTTTTATGCAAAATCTGGCTGAAAATGTTGCCAGTATTTATAGTAGCAACCATCGTTGCCCTAATTTCTGCTCTAGAGACACACAGGCATGGAGTTTTACCAATGTATTCTTAAATTTGAAGGGAAATATATATATTTAAAAGTTGAGCCACGAGCCTGGAGTGATTATAATAATAAAAAATTATACAAGGATCAAAATTTTACCTGCACTTGTTTGAAGATGATTATGGAATTTCAACCGCTTGGTAGCTTGCAAATGCTACCTCTTAGTAAGGTAGGAGTGAGATAAAAAGAAGAAGACAGCAAAGAAACTCAGAGGTAACTAGTCCTTAGAAGAAACTTCAAGTTTTATGTGATAAGAAGAAGAGTATGTAATGGTATAGTTTGGATTACTTGAAATATTGGTGGTTGCACACAGATATTTTTATATGCATGTGAATCCATGCCATGAAGGTTGGAATAACATTATGATTAAGTATATGGCTAAAGCAGAGACCACGCGGCCAATCACTACATCAGAAAAAGGGGGGACAAAGGCATGCAACCACAACTACAACATACCATAAGATATCAGTGTTCTTAACTTGTAGCCACGATGTGCATTCTACATTCAGAAGGAAGGAACCAATAAAATATCAGTGTTACTATATTATTGTTACTGTTATATGAAATTTTTTGTATATTTAACTAATTATTAAACATTTACTATTTATATTGTTTTAGCATTATTTAAATTATATTGGTTTAGTATAAAGTGGATAATAAATTCGGAGTAACGTTGGGTTAGAGCGTGAGGAAGGAAAAACTTCCGACGAAAGTGGTAGTTCGCTAGGAGGATTGGAGGCGCAGTCATCCTAGGTGGAGAGGAATACCATGACTAAGGCAAGCAACAATGGTAGCTCAGAATTGGAAAGTGGGTCGACAATGAAGATTTTGGAGCAAGAAGGGGTGCAACTGAGTTATCCTCAACTCGAAGCCAAGGAAGACACAACTGGCCTAGGGGTCACTCACACAGGTTGCGGTCACTCCTCCTGCCAAGGAGATGACGTAGTAAGTGTGGGAAGGTTAACCAAAACCACTCAACGCCGACATAAGATGAAAGGTCTATCAGAACTGGGAGTTTTAAATTCCCACCTAAGGAGTTCCATCAGATTAAGCATAAGATCTACTCAGGATGGAAATACACCTCAATCCAGACAAGGTATGACTTGAGTCTCTCTTTCTGATAGGGATATTGACAATTGTAATCTACGGATATGCGATCTTGATTTGTTAGAGGAACCGACTAAGCTTTGGGAGATTAGTAAACGAGCAGGAGTCAATTGTCGCGGGGACGAACACGAGGTTGTCAATGAATACTCTAGTTTGGAAGCAAGAGATCTGGAGATTATGAAGACTGCTGAGGAGGGTAAGAAGGATGGGTTCTTATGAAAATTGTAAACTTGAACATAAGAGGATTGGGGGGAGGTACCAAAGCTAGGTATATGAGGCATTTGCTAGGAAGTGAGGGATCCGAGTTCATGTGTGTGCAACAAACAAAATCTAAAGAGGTATTGGATGCTAGATGTTTCTCTTTGTGGGGGGATAACAAAGTTGGCTGGATTCATAATAAAGGGGATGAAGGGAGTGGAAGCTTACTGTCTATGTGGCATAAAGAAGTCTTTAGTTATGAAAATCAGCTGATGGGTAAAGGTTTTATTGTTATTTTTGGTCAACACGTAAAATCTTCTTCTAGGTGTGTTGTGGTCAATGTCTACTCTCCATGCTCCTTGAGTGGTAAGAAGACTCTCTGGGAGGACCTTTCTAATGCTAAACTGGCCTCTAAAGAACTAGCCTGGTGTTTTTGTGGCGACTTTAATGCTATGAGAAGCATAAGTGAAAGGAAAGGTATCAGGGGTAGCGGTGAGCAGTTAAGCGAGTTAACAGGCTTTAATAGCTTCATTGACTCCAATTGTCTAATAGATTTACCTCTGGAAGGCAAGAAGTTTACATGGTTCAAACCTGACGAAATGGCTAAGAGTAGAATTGATAGAGTGCTTGTCACTGAAGAATGGCTACAGTTATGGCCAATGAGTAAACAATATGTTTTACGAAGGGAGGTATCTGACCATTGTGCATTGGTGGTTAAGGCTGTGGAGAAGGACTGGGGTCCCAAACCCTTCAGATCTATTGATGCTTGGTTCTTGGAGAGGGGTTTTGACTGGATAGTGAAGGATAAATGGCAGTCATACTCAGTCCAAGGGAATGGCATAACGAAACTCAAAGATAAACTGAAATTCCTCAAGTTTGATATGAAATTATGGAACAGGGATGTGTTTGGTAACCTTGATACAACCAAGAAGAGGATTTTAAAGGAATTGGAGGATCTAGACAGCCAAGACTGCAATGGGGGCTTAAGGGATAGTGATAGGTTGAAAAGAATGGAGTTGGCAGGCCGTCTGAAAGAGAATGATAAGAAAATTGAATCCTTGATCTGTCAAAAGGCTAGAGCAAGCTGGTTTAAGAATAGGGACTCTTGTACTAGGTTCTTCCACTCATCTTTGAGGTGGAGAAGGCTCAGGAACGAAGTGAAGGGCGTTTAGGTTGGGGACCAATGGTGCGGGTAACCAAGCACCGTCTGTGTAGAGGTAAAAAAGTTGTTCGAAGCTAGATTCAGAGCAACGAAAGATTTAGGGGTAAGGCTGGATGAAGTCGAGTTTAAGTCTTTAACTCCGTTTAATAATGAGAGCCTCCTAGCAGTGTTTACTAAGAAAGAGATAAGAGATCCAGTGTGGCAATGCAAAGGATCAAAGAGCCCCGAACCAGATGGTTTTAACTTCAACTTCATCAAGAAAAGCTGGGAGTTTATGAAAGATGAGTTAATGGTAGTGCTGGCTCTGTTTCATGAGACTGGGTGTATTCCAAAGGGCTCTAATGCTTCTTTCATTGCTTTAGTTCCTAAGGTCAGGGACCCCTCTAAGCTTGAGCAGTATAGACCCATCTCATTAGTAGGAGTTCTGTACAAAATCATATCAAAGGTGCTGGCAGGAAGGTTGAAGAAGGTGTTGCCATCATTTATAGATGAAAGCCAATCAGCTTTTTTAAAGGGTAGAGGGATCCTAGATAGTGTGCTTATGGCTAATGAAGTGGTGGAGGATCTCAGGAAAAAAGGGAGAAGTGGGCTATGCCTAAAGGTGGACTTCAAGAAAGCATACAACTCGGTTAGATGAGACTTCTTATATGATATGCTACTTAGGATGGGGTTTCAATATTTATGGATTTCCTGGATTCGAGGATGTCTAGAATCTGCTTCTGTGTCTGTGTTAGTCAATGGGAGCCCTATGGAGGAGTTTAAGCCAACAAGGGGGTTGAGGCAAGGCGACCCCTTAGCACCCTTAGTTTTCTTAGTGGTTGTAGAAGGTCTTGCTAGGATAGTAACACAAGCTATGAAGGCTAATTTGTTAACGGGCCTCAAGATTGGAAGTAAGGAGATAGAGATGTGTATCCTTCAATTTGCGGATGATACTTTATTCCTCTGTGAAGACACCCTTAACAATGTGTTAACGTTGAAGGCCATTCTGAGGGGTTTGGAGCTAGCTTTAGGCTTGAAGATTAACTTCCATAAGTCAAAGCTAGCAGGCATTAATGTACAAAGCAATGTTGTAGTGTGTTACACAAAGACTTTAAATTGTACCCAAATGGGGATACCGTTTAAGTATTTGGGCCTTGAAGTGGGAGGAAACCCAAGGAAGAAGCAGTTTTGGGAACCTATCCTAAATAAGCTTAAAGCAAGGCTTAGTGTATGGAAAGGGAGATTCTTATCCTTGGCAGGGAGAGTTTGCCTTATTAACTCTGTTATAACTGTTGTGCCCTTGTATTACCTATCCTTGTTCAGAGCACCGGGTCCAGTTTGTGAAAGGATTACTAGCATCCAAAGAAGATTCTTGTGGGGATGGGGGAAAGGGAATCAGTCAATTTCCTAGATAAGCTGGAAAGACGTTTGCAAACCAAGAGAGGAGGGAGGTCTGGGCAGTAAAGATATAGGTATGTTTAATCATGCCCTCCTAGCTAAATGGAGATGGCATTGCATATCTCAAGAGAATGGAAGGTGGAAGGAGCTATTGGGCTCAAAGTACAGCCTGAAGCTCGAAAGCGGCCAAACACCTGTCAAATTCCAATCTTGGCGGTGGAGAGACCTTTCTAAAATGTGTAAGGAGGGAGGAGGTAAAGGGTGGTTTCAAGAAGAGTTAGGATGGGTACTAGGATGTGGAGACAAAGCAAAATTTTGGGAAGAGGTGTGGGTTGGAAGTGCTGATCTCAAAACCATGTTTCCCCAACTGTACTCCCTGTCCTTAAATCAAGGTCAAACAGTGGGCGAGGTTGGTGAATGGATTAGTTCGGAATGGAGGTGGAGTATGAGGTGGAGGCGTACCAGATTTGAGTGGGAGTCGTCAATGGAAGCAGACCTTATCATGCTCTTATCCGGGGTCAATATGAAAAAGAATGTCAAGGACATCTAAGTGTGGGGGAAGGAGTTACCAGGGATGTTCTCCATGAACTCCGCATATGAGGGCCTAGCTAAGCATGTTAGAGGTCCTCATTCCAAAGTGTTTAAACTCCTATGGAAGGCAAAAAGCATTCCCAAATGTAGCAACAACTGCTTGGAGGGTGCTGCTGGGTAAATCCCTAAAAGAGTGTGCTTGAGCAGAAGAGGGGTGATGATGATCTATGCTATGTGCCTTGTGTCAGTTAAAGGAGGAGTCATGCCAACATCTATTCCTAGATTGTAAACATGCACAAAAGGTTTGGTATTTGTGCTTTAAAGGGGTATGTGTCTCTTTTGTCCAACAAAATGATTTAAAGATGCACTTTCAAAGCTTTTATTTGACTCAAGCTAGTAATAAGCAAAATCTGGTATGGAAAGGTGTCTGGGCAACTGTTATTAGATGCATCTGGGATCAAAGGAACCTGATTGTTTTCAAACAAGGGGTAGTAGATGTGGAGGAGGTTTTCTAGAAGGCTCAACTCAAGTCATGGCTTTGGATGAAGCATAAGGTGCACTCCTTTAACTACTCTTTTGTAGACTAGGTTTTCAACCCAATGTTATGCATTAGAAGCTATAAGTAGGAAGAGGTTTGCTCTCTTTTCCCCTGAGAAGATTCTGACGTAGGAGTAGGGGAATATAGCACACTAGTATTATATCATCTGTTGGATTTGGAAGCTGGTCTGGGTGGTGTCAAAAGGATGTGCTGGTACTAGTTCCTGATGGATGTGGAGAAGCTGGAGCTAAAGGCACAACCTAGTTAGCTATTCAGATGCTCAATTGTGCTAAGTAGCTGAAGTTGTTTGCTTTGGTATTATGAGTTCTGGTTTTGAAGCTTCTGCTTAGGCCCATATGCTAAGGCACTGCTAATTACGATTAGATGAAGTGCTGGTGTCCTTAGTAGTACATCTACAAGGCCAAATCAAGGATGCTATCACAGTGAACCTCTGCATGTTGCAGTAGGTTCTAGCAGTGGTGGAGGAATGAAAGTATTGGCAGGGATGGGGTTCTCGGGAGGTAGAGCTGCCTATAGCTTCCTTTAAGTGTAGGTAGCTGTAGTGGTACTGCATGTATAGTAGGTGAAGGAGATCCAAGAGTTTTGCCAATTCTCTACGAGATGGCCAACATAGAAGGAGAGAAGGATAATGGTTTGAAGCAGATTTGGAAGGGTTGACAGGGGTGTTGTCTCTGCTTTATAGCCATTAATGGTGATGTTAGTTCAGCTATGCCAGCACATGAATCCTTAAAGGTAAGGTTTGAAGCAATATGTTCATAGTATGGTGTGCAGGAAAAAGAAAGCAAATAGGATGGAGTAGGTGTTGGTGTTTCTGCAGTCGACGTGAGTGTTTGTTGGTTTGGAGTGGTGTGCTCATATGGATTTCAACTATTGCAAACACGTAGGAGCACTGATGTGAACATCTTTGGATAGCCAGGTAAAGGTTCGGTGTGCTGGAGTTGGATTTGTTGGACAGGGATCAAATGGAGCTAAAGGCATAAGGCTACTAATAGTCTTAGAGTAGCAGAATCTAAATCACATTACCTACTGGGTTTGGTTTCTGGTTTTGTAGATTTGGCTAGGAATAGTATATTTATGTTGCTGCCTTGAGTTTGTTTAAGGCATTTTTGGTCTTTCTCAAAGTTTGTAAGGCTTGTGTTTTGACTGTATAAGGGTTGGGATACCCCTAAAGTATCCCCTTAATTCATTTAATTAATTGCTGATAAAAATAAATAAAAAATAAAAAAACGTTGTTTTTTTACTTCAAATCCTAAATTGTTATTATTTTACTTAAAATTCGAAAATTGTTATTTTTTGTTTAAATATATTTATTTCATTGTGAGATGAATGATCTTAAAAATTAGAAGTCAGGAATTTAGTGAAAAAAATAGTGATTGAACTTGAAAGGTTATATATCAAATCATAGTGTATGAAAAAAATTGCTTATAAATAACTAAAATTATGCTAGTTAATTTTGGAGATTGATGTAATGATTAGTTCAAAAACATATTTGCTGACAATAATTCAATATTTTCATTTAAATCTATTTTTCATTTTTCACTGTTGATTTCATTATTATCAAATGTTACTTAATATAAAAAAAAAAAGAGTGAAAAATGAAATCTATATGTGAAGCTATCATAAATTTGTATGCGAATAATGTTTTTTAATCCATCATCCATTTTACATAGTTCACATAATCCATCCTTAAGTTAGTAAAATATTTTGTAAATGTTGATAAATATAGTTCAAATCATTTTAATGATTAAGTAAAGAAAAGAGCACATATATGGCTTTACAATTCTACTACTACATGGTGTCGAAACATCCTATGCAATACCATCACTGTCCCGAAACAGGTTAATCACTTGGTCGAGTATACTTCAGTGTCCAAAGGATAAAAATAATAAATAAGATTAGCTGAGAAGTTATATTTTGTGTCTGACTAATACGGAGCCAAATAATCCATGTTAATCTAGATCCACTGAGAACTCAACCCATCCTTATAACTTATAAATAAACCCATCCTTATAACTTATAAATAAGGTGATTAACCTTACGATCGAATTTGAAACTGTTAAAGTAGAGCATATGACCTCCTATCTAGACTTGTTAGCACCAAAAGAAAGAGTCAGCATAGGTTGGTCATACAAAACTCTATCGGCACTGAGAGTCGAAGAACACAATATAGCAAAATACGTAAAAAACAACACCCTATAAAGACAGTTCTTGAATAACAATCGTAATAAGAGAGGTAATGGCATTGTTGTAATTTTTTTAAAATTTTCGCTACTTTATAATGATGGTTCCTACCTGAATCGTCGTTATATGTTGTTTTAGTGGATTTTCACGATGGTTCCTAGAGAACCGTCATTATATCCTTGCTTGACACTATTTGACGTGGGCCACTCTCTCACTCTCCTCACTTGATCTTTTCCTTTCATCACTTTCCTTCTTCTTCCTCAGTCTCTATGCGTGCGACCAACACTCTCCTCTCGCACCACCCAACCACTGTCCCCACCACCCGCCATCCAACCAAACACTCCCCACCAGCCCGCTGTTGAACCCTGCCGCACATCCTCCATTAGTCGTGCCCTAACCCTTTGGGGCCACTGCCACCACCTGCTCCAGCTCTCCCTCCCCACCACCCGCCCCTCCCTCCACGTGCACCAAGGAAGCGCGTTGTTGTTGTTGTTGCTACTACTCTGCTAGTGGACCAGCAACTCCACCACACACACGCTGCAAGGACTGATGCCTCCCTAACCCTAACCCTAGCCTAAATTTTTTAATTAATTTTTATATTTGCATGTTATGTTGATTAGTTAGTAGTTTAAGGTAGTTTATAGTAGTTTAAGGTATGTATCATCACTAAAAGGAAAGAAAGCAAGGCTCGTTTGGTTGGTTGCATAATTGAGATAATACTGTAAAATTCATTTAAAATATGTAGGAAGTGATTTTTTATCTAGATTTTTTCGTCGAAACTTCATTTAGTGCATATTTGATGGAGGAGTCCTTAGATTGAAGAGAAGAGTGATAGATTTGGAGTTGCCAAAAATTAGTGTGGAAAAATTTCAAACGGTCATAACTTTTGATAAAGAAGTCAGATGGAAACGCGTAAAAAATGAAAGTTGCTCGAAACGAGGTAAGAAATTGGCCCCACCAAAATCCCAAAAATTCATCATTTACTATCATTTTTTTTAGTATTATTTAGGTATTTTGAGGTTTTAGTTCTCATACTTAGACTTGTCAAAAAATTCTGAAATTTTGCATGATGTCTCTTAGTATAAATTAGAGATTTATCAAACCATTATGATTATATTACATTCACAAATTTATTACTCATGCATTACATAATGTTATATATTCTAACATGAAATCTTCTTATTTATTTCAGTTTTACTCATGCATGATGTCAACTATCTCAAGCTATAATTCATAAAGGTTGCGATTGAGATCGGGTAATATCTCAACACAAAAACCCTTTAAAAATTTTTCATATATTTGTAGAATGTTAGAACTTTTTGTAGAATGTTATATGTAATGTACTAATTTATTGTATGTGAATGTCTGGAATATGATATATACATGCATTATGGTTATGGAAATTTGATACTTTATGTATGGGTTTAGGGTATATATAATAATAAAATATTTTTTAAAAAAAATAAAGATATAACGACGATTCCACTTGGAACCGTCTTTAAAAGTCAATTTTAAGGGTTATAACGACGGTTCTAGACTGGAACTGTCGTTATATGTAACCTTTTTTTTTTTTTGTTTGGCAAAACAATGTCAGTTTTTTATATGTCATTAATATGCTTTTATATCGACGGTTCTAGAACCATCGTTATAACTATCTAATTTATAATGGCATACGCAATAACGACGGTTAGGGAACTATCTTTATATACTCTTTTTAACCGTTGTTAATGAGCTATTTTGTACTAGTGAGACTTGCAATGTTTTTGAAATAATTGAGGCCGAAACTTGGATGACTACAATCAAGAAATTCCTTAAGACTAGGGAGTTTGGTGAAGCTGATGATAGAAAATTAGAAAGAAATGTTTAGGGTTTTTGTTGATCATAGGTGAACTATTCAAGCAAAGTTTTTCTCTACCTCTACTCAAATGTGTTTCAATAGAACAAGCAGAATACATCCTAGAAGAACTCCACTAAGGGGTTTGCGGTTTGCACTTAGGAGGGAGAACAATGGAAGCCCATGTATTAAGAGTCGACTACTATTGGTCGACAATTCAAAGTGATTGTTCCGACTGTGTGCATTTTTTTTTAAATGTCAAGAGTATGGAAATCAAATAAACGTCAAATTGGACTACCTACACCATATGTTATTACAGTCATTGTTCGCCATGTGGGTAAAGGATATCGTGAGACCATTCCCACCTGAAAAGGGCCAGTGCAAGTTTTTGTTGGTTGAGGAAGATTACTTAACAAAGTGGATAGAGGTCGAACTGTTGGCAACTATCTCGGTCAGAAAATTAAAAGTTTCGTTTTTAAAAACATTATATGTTGAAATAATATCCCCCATATGATTATCACAGATAATGGGAGACAATTTGTTGACCAATGACTACGAAAGACTCAATATCATGCATGCGACAAGCTAGGCGAACACCCCGAAACAAGTTGGTAAGTCGAGTTCGAAATAAAACCATCCTAAATGAGTTCCATAAATGGCTCGGCCTAGCTAAAGGAAAATTGACCAAAGATTTTCTCTTACTCTTTCCTAGTCACACGTGTAAGTACAAAATTCAAAAAATGAATTAATTAAAATAAAATAAACAATTAGTTAAAAATAAGCATTAGAATAAAAAGAATCAACTTAAATGCATTTTAATCAATTGAGATTTTATTAAAAGTTGTTACTTAAATTGATTATACCTAATTCAGTTCTAAGGTAATTAAATCTATCTCTTCTAAGTGGTTTAGTGAACAAATCAAATTGTTTTTCAGTTCCAATGAATTTTATTTCACAATTACCATTTGCAATATGCTCACGAAAAATATGATGTTGCATCCCTATATGCATGATAGGATTCTTTGTAAAATTTATGGCACTGGTATTATCACAAAATAAAGGAATGTTATTCAAAATAATCTCAAAGTCACTTACTTTTTTCTTTAACCAAAGAGTTTGAGTGCAACAACTCCTTGAAGCTATGTATTTTGCTTCAGCTGTTGACAATGCAACACAAGCTTTCTTATTGCAGTGTCTTGAGATTAAGCTTGAACCTAGCAAGTGACAAGTTCCACTTGTAGTTTTCCTGTCAATCTTACACCTTGCAAAATCAAAGTCAAAATAGTCAATTAAATTTAAATATACATGACCAGGATACAACAAACAAACTTCCTTAGTTCCCTACAAATCCTTTTGGCAACATTGAAGTGTGACTCCTTTGGTGTAGATTGGAACCTTTCGCACATGCAAACAAAAAACATTATATCTGGTTTACTTGTTATTAGATACAAAAGAAAACCAATCAAACTTCTATACTTGGTTTGATCCACTGATTTCCTAACAATATCTTGATTTAGATGATAACTTGTAGATATAGGAGTGCTAACAACTTTGCATTTGTCCATTTCAAATTTATTTAGCAGATTCTTGCAATACTTTCCTTGACAAATGAAAATATCATCCTTCAATTGCTTCACTTGAAGAACTAAAAAGTAGTTCAGCTCACCCATCTTTGACATTTTAAATTCACTCTTCATGGCTTCTATAAAGGCTTCACATGAGTCTTCATTAGTTGAACCAAAGATAATATCATCTACATACACTTGCACCAATATCATGTCATCTTTCTTTTTCTTAATGAAAAGAGTCTTGTTTGTCATGCCTTTTTCATATCATTAAGATAATAAACAAATGACTTAACCTTTCATACCACTGCCTTGGTGCTTGTTTCAATCCATACAAGGTTTTCTTGAGTTTGTACACATGATCTGGAAATTTATGATCTTCAAACCTAGGTGGTTGTGACACACATACCTCTTCATTGATATAGCCATTCGAAAATTCACACTTCACGTCCATTTGAAATAGGTTGAATCCA